>JADWOT020000004.1:10308080-10515080 GCA_036345935.2 Taenia hydatigena | reverse complement strand
GGACTAGATTGACCAGTGTTAGGACCAGTGGTGCCCACGACATAAATGAAGAGAGAATTAAGGGGGTCAGCTTTGCGAAACTAGGTGTCCTCTGATCCGTCTGTCATTTAACACATTATTCGCCAACTGCAAACCTGCATTTACATGTAGACTTTTTTAGGAAGCAGCAATAACCCTTGTCTAATTGGATGAGAGTTGAACTACTCGAAGAGGAGGGAAACAAACGTCAAAATATATTGTTCGGATAATGCTCTATCTTGACTTATTCGGTGCACGCGGAATGTCCTTGTGAATGTGAAAATAAAAGTTGCATTTTCGGTATCAATGTGGTAATTGTATGAATGTATGTACAGCGACTCAGGACTTCCCGGAAGACAGACGGATATAACACCAACAGTGCGCATGCATTCGACATATGATAGAAATGGAGCTATTGGCATGGTCAGAAGGCCAACCTGACCGGCAAGTATAAATTGGCAAAGTGATTCTAAACGCATGCTTGTCCCAGAGTCATTGGTGCAAGCAATTATCCCAAATTACACGAGCAACTGGATCACGTAAGTGCTTGGAGGATGCCAGACGCCGGACTTGCGTCACTTGCAGCTGCTTCAAAAAAGCGAACTTATACCGATCGGATCACTTTACTCCATGAGCACAGATTGTCCAGAGAAGAGATTAGCTATTGACAGTATGGGTCCCCTGCCACCCACGAGGAGAAGAAACAAATACATTTTGGTCATAATAGGCTACTTTACGATTGCAGCCAAGACGAAACCCATTCTTGAATCCCCCTGCTAAAGTTTAAAAAATGTCTCTCTATGCACGACTCTGGTATTTAATAAGTTGATTATTTAGCTCTCTCTTTCGGTGAAGAGGCCATACCGTGCCTCAGCCGTTTTCGCTCCGCCGAGTTGGCCAACATCTGAGCCACAGTAGCAGCTTTAGCTCCACTCAGTGTCGATTGTTTATGCTCAGCCCTGTTCTAACAGCTTCAAGGACATCTCGGTACACTACTATAATACTTCGTTTGTTCCGACTGCCGGTTTGGGTTTCGGTCACTGAGGTGGCCACATTGCCCATGCTAGTAGTCCCTTTTCCACTGATTGCTAAAATATGCATGCATATGTGTATGTAGCGTCCCGAGGCTCCCTCGAAGGCAAAAGAAAGCAGAATGCTAGGGTAGAACAGAGTAGGGTAGGACAGGGGCAAATAGGCTGCTGGCATGGCCCGGAGGCCAGCCCACGCAGCTAGGGCAGTACGGCCACCTCTGTGACCTTGACCAAAACCGTTATTTCCAACAAACAAAGTACTACAACATATATATATGCACTACCCTATTGCTACACTTTCTTTAGTCTTCAAGAAGGTCTCGCGACGCTACAGTTATTTCTTGAATAAAGGTCATCTTGTCGTAAAGGTGGCTGTAGCGTCCCGAGGCTCCCTTGAAGGCAAAAGAAGGCGGAATGCTAGGGTAGAATATACATATTCACTGGCCTGGAGGCCAGCTACGCAGCTAGGGCAATACGGTCACCTCTGTGACCTTGACAGAAATGAGCAGTTCTAATAAACAAAGTACTGCAGTGGTGTTTAGTACTTTGGGGGTATTATTCTGCAAACTTTATAATTAAGGCTTTGGAATTGAGAAATCACAGCTGCCTTAACTAAACATGCAGAGTTAAAGAAAATTTGATGCTAAAGCAATTGTGGGTTCATCATGCCCTAGTTTGTAATGTTTTTACTTCGTGAATGGCACTAAAAATAGATTATATTGCGCTTACATTAGAATTCTGCGGCTTACAATTCCGTTAACCGCTAATCCTTTCCACTATGGCACGATACCTTATTATCATAGTCAATTACTAGAAATCGCTTTGAAATGCCATAACCAGTTTGTATTTAACTTAATTTAGAACAAAATTTTAAAATGCTTCTGTTTGTTTAAATGCGTAGAAATTCGAACGACATGACGTCTTGTGCCAGAGTTGGTTCGAGCCTCGGGCGATCGTCCCGATGCGGGAGCGGTGTTTGAGAACCGTAGGCTTTGCTTTTTGTCAGTCTCCATGACATAATCTATGGAGATTTAGATTGTGATTTTTGTTACCGATTACCTGTGCACCAGCTTGTCAGGTTTGAATTGAATTAGCATGCATAAGCCTGAATCACATCATTCATCTCTCCATGTAGCCTTATTTTCGAGGTATAGGAATAGTAATTGCAAAGATTTGCAGCCTATCAGCATTCGTTCAAGTGATTTCTTACTGCTTTATCTTCCTGACTATGTTGCCAAAGCATTAGTTCCATAGCTTGCGGATGGCACAGGCGAAATTTGGTTGGTATTTTTGTTATTTCCGTGAATTGATTTGTTTATTAGTGAAACACATTGAGCTGCGTAATTTGTCTCTTAAAGTTAGTGCATTGTGTGTCTCGATTTCGTATAGTACATGAGAATATCTACTTTGTCATCAAATGCTTTTTCTACTTTTAACAATTTACTGTCCAGCGATGAATGACTACTGGATTTCCTCCACTTCTCATTATTTTTCTAGTTTTATTTGTTTTGGTCTTTTGTTTAATTTCAGGGAGGCGGTAGAGTCAACAGTTTGCGTAGGGAGAGTTGTCAGTGTTCATTTTTCCTGTGGATGGCATTTCAATGAAGAAATGGGTACGTTCTCGATTACTTGTCCATGCATAGTCGCTCCCGGCTATTCTTTCACTGCGTTCTTGTAGACGAAGCTGTTTAAGAGAAGGAGAAGTACAATTGTTACCGCGAAGGCAATGCACCGGCTATTTCCAATTAAACATCGCCATGTTCATTGTTATTGGTCCAAACGCGCTAATAGCCGATGTTAGCTAGATCGTAATCGAGCGAGCATCTTCTTTCCTTTAGAGCTAAATCTATCTGCATTTAGGCGACTTCCTGGAAGTTATGCACGCCCGTGCTGAACCATTTATCCATTTTGTTTTAAGACTCACTAATATGCTACCTGTTGACGGATGCACAACCCTTAAAACAGGCAACTTTGGCAGCTTGGAAATCTCTGAGGTGGACAAGGAGAAATCGTACTCAACAAATCTGGGCTCGCTTTTCCGTGACACGGAGGTACAACAGCGTAAGTCCCGATGCGTTTTTCACACTCATTTGCGTAATCAACCCTTACTAGTTTTGCTTGCCAACACATGGCGTCAGAAATAAGAGACATGTTTTTCTTTCCAATGTACTAAATCTGCTTTCGTTGAGTCATGTTGTAAACTGAATAGCCGCAAAAGTGGGTGACATTTGGTGCAAATGTTAAAGGCGTTGAAATATCGGAGCTACGAAGTACGGTGACCGCGTTGAGATGTTGTATGAAGTGATGCGATTAAATTTATCTTCTTTATGAATAGGGGAGGAAGGTCGTGACTTGTTCATCATAATCCTCCTTTTTGTATCCTTGCATTTATCTTTGCGTTTAAATGCTGCATGTGCAAAGCGGCTTAGTTGGAGGATGATGTGAACAGACCTGAACCTCTGGAATAGTTTAACTCACTCTATCGCTGATGCAGCAACCGCCGCGTAAAAAGCTTAGGTTAACGTTATGTATAGTGTGGCATTGTCTTTATGCAGGGCTATTGTAATATTAATATGGCATGTCAAGCAGGATAGTCTCGTGCCTTATTTTGGCTAAGCAAATTAGCCACTTGCCCATTTCTTCCACCGACGCACTTACACACCACACAGAACGCATCAGCATCAATCACTGATGGTGGTGACCTCCACGTTAGTGTTGTAACGATCGCTGTCTCTTATCACGCCGGAGCAGTTTTCTAGACTTGGTGCTGATGAGCCTGCATGCTTCTGTTGCTCGAGTACATGTCTTGTTTCTGAGCTCAAAGTAATGCTTTCCTGTTTCGATGCATGTAATGACCTTCTCCGTCTAAATACGCTTTAAAGTTGAAACAATTTTAACCATCATAGACAAATGGAATAATCCGTCATAGTGCCCCCCATGCGTGCAAAATTGAACTTTAATTTGTTAGTGAAAGTAGTGTTGTACCCATCGTCTTCACAGAAGTGTTTGAGTGCGGAAAGGATGGATTCTTTGCGTTTTCCACATTCTCACGCTGGTAGGTGCCAAATGAAACGACCCCATAGCCTCCTCCTGATTTACTCTTGGAGATGCGATGAGCCCATTTCGTGCTTTTTCTATGCTTAAATGCCTGCGTCAAGGATAGCAAATCGAATGCTTGGTTAAAAGAGGCTCTGTATAGACAAATGAACGCGAACATGCCCACTTCCCTATCTGGACGTCGTCTTCGGAGATATTAAAATACCGATTCAACAGTTTCTTCGCAAACTGTTAATACACCTTATTCCCTTAAATAAAAGTCCGCGGGATGTCTCCCTCCTTGCTCTTCTTGATGAACGAAAACGAAAGTGGAGGGAGGAAGGCAGGGCATTAAGGACATCACAGGTCAGAATAGAGAACCTCTCCCCGTCGCTGAATTGTCTAGGTTGGAATGCTAGCAGGTCTCGCAATAGCCACTTCGGTTATTTGTCAAACAAATCAGTTCTGTATTTTAAGCATTCACGCGAGTCATAGTTTTATGTGTTGGAATGATTGGCTCCGTGTACCCCACTACTCACCTTCCGCGTCTACTGATCAACTTATATCTCATACTTTAATGCAAAGTAATTGTTTGTTCCCTAAGAGTGGTGAATGATAATGAGAGACGGAGGCAAATTTATGTGGAAGGGATGAGTAGGGACTTGGTGAGTTAATGGAGTTTGGTGAGATTGTCTTGTACACTAGTGACGAAAACTGCGGTTGAGAGGAGTTTTAGTGAGCTTTTTAAATTAAGAAGAGCTGTCAACACTGCTGTGTGCGGCAAATAAGTCTTAGGACGGCTGACCGCAGTTGCAGTCAGATTGAGTGTCAAAGCTCCGACTCAGTACCACTTGGTGCTAAATTGGGGAGGAGGGAAGATGGGTAGGAGCGGATTTTGTCGTCTTAAGCAGATTTGCTTTGATGTAGGTACTTGGCGTCGTAGTTGCCGTTAAATCCTGTTTAGATGCTTGAGCACGAGGAGTGCGCCGACATTACTTCACCCTCCGACGACCTGCGTTGAAGCATTACAGTAAGGCGGTGTTTTTATTAGAAAGAGTTAATTGCAGCGCAAGTGGATTTGCTTCGTGCATCATAGAAAGGGGTAAGCCAACAAGTTAGCGAAACGGTCGTTGAAATCGCGTTTCTATCAACGCAGCATCTTGAGCTGGCGAAAGGTGGGTGGAATTCTCCACGTTAGCTCGTAGGCCACCATTTACCAGGCGCTGGTGTTGGTGTTGTAAGCAATGAGGGGATACGTGTGGTGACGGTTGTGGCGGACCCGGTAAGTGCGATAGCTTGGTCAACGTTGGAAAGGAAAAGGTAGGTTTTGTGGTGCTCAGAGTGATTCCAGTGCTTTTGGCTGCCAGCGCTTTCAAAGGAGAGCGTCCAAGTGGGACTGTAACATGATTGTAATATTTTGTTTGAACGACTAGTTTCGGTCAGGGTCACAGAGGTGGCCATATTGTCCTAGCTGCGTAGGCTGGCCGCTGGACCATATATATATATATATGTACTCCGCTTTAGTATCCTGCCTTCTTTTGCCTCCGAGACAGCCTCGGGACGCCACATTGGTGGCAGCGGAAAGCGGACCCGACTCTATAGGGTTTTTATCCCGATCTCTACCGCCTGTGGCATGTTGCAGCGGTGCGAAAGAAATGCATGCGCTACGGATGGGCCAAGAACGGCGTCCGCCTCCGGCATCTACCCCATCTCCGTGTTCTACAAGAAAGCTATTAACAACTGAAGCGACACTAGCCACGGGCCACCTGGAAAGTTTCGTTTCGAAGATTACCCCTAAATATACTTGCCTAAGGAGATCGGCGTACTAACGCGTCGGGGACGATGCTTGAAAAGAGGAGAGGGGTAATGTAATATTTTGTTTGTTTGAACTATCAGTTTTGGTTAGGGACACAGAGGTGGCCATATTGCCCTAGCTGCGTAGGCTGGCCTCCGGGCTATGCCAGCAGCTTATTTCCCTCTGTCCGTTGAATATATATATATTCTACTCTAGCATTCTGACTTCTTTTGTCTTCGAGGGAGCCTTAGGACGCTACAGTGATTGTCTCCGGCCGTGGTTGGTGGGGAGCGAGTGCTTAAATAAATGAACGCGTGGGTACAGAGAGCCGCATGGGTGTACGGAAGAACGGTCATTAATGATCTGCGTTGCTTGTTACTAGCATCTCAAAACTAAATGAAGGGCACTCCCGCTGTCACTTCATGATCAGGGGTATCAAGGCAAGTCGGTGCCTTGAAGCTGCGCGGCGACCAGGTCTGCATCCATGTGCACATATTTGTACGCACACGGTAGCCGTCACATGGTTAAAACGATAGTGAGGAAGGAAAAAGTTGCAATGCTGCAAGTCACTATGATGCTAAAAGATAATGAAGTATGGCGAAGTAAAGCGTTCCGGATCCTCCAATAAGCCTCACGTTACTGCCTCTTCATGAAGAGCTAAAGGGTGCTGCCTCGCCTAGAGTGACACTCATCATCAATTTTAATGGTAAACGCTATAATTTTTATGTCGCCTATGTACTTGCAACAAATGAAAAATGGCCATCTAAAAAGAATCATAATTTTATCTTTACAAGTCTAAAAATGACCTTATACTTTACTAAACCATTTCTAATTATGACCATCCCCGATGATTGTCTTAAAATTTTACAGTAACTTTGATCTAAAATGTGATAAAATCAGTATTGCTCTACCTGCGTAAGGCTGGCCTTCGGGCCATGTGGGTAGCTTATTTCCTTCTGTCCGTTGAATATATATTTCTGCCGTAGTATTCTGCCTTCTTTTGCCTTCAAGGGAGCCTCGGGATGCTACAGCATGGGCTGATTTTGTGGGGATTCGGTGCCACTGTTTGTATCGAAAGTCTTGGCATGAATTTGCCGGCTCTTATGAAGGGCTGGGTACTGGTGATGTTTTCGCGTCTGGTTCTGCTTGTGCTTTGTACTAGTAAGTCTGTATGTGCAAGTATTTATCCGTAAAGACTTCGCTCCACCTAGTATCGGTGATAGGAATTATTGAGACGCGTTGGATTTGTGGGTCCTATAATGTCAATTCAACCAGGTGCAGACGTGGACTACGTTTGTTTAGCCTAGCGCTGTTTCTGCGTAGCAGGGTGGCGTCTGTTGGTTCTGATGATTTTCAGCCCTTTTCACATTGTAATGCGGTGCGCATTCTGTACTTTTGCGTTGCTTGTCACCGTTCCATTTTTATGCAAGGATACGCCTTTCGAACCGATGAGCTCATCACTTGAGATCGTTTCAACTTTTTCGTCGACTCATGGGTAATAACTTATGTTCTTTACCAGCCTTTTGGAAATACACCGGATTCACGCGATAATAAGTATGCCGCATGATTTCGACGGCCAATCCAGCAATGGTGTGATTGGATTAATTGCTCTCATTTCGGCCTTCAGCGCATTCCTTAACGTAGAATGGGGGCACTCGGTTGGTGGAGCACCTGAGTGCAAAAGCTTGATCGTTGAATGGCACTTTGAAGGCTTCTTTCCCTTTTGGTTTAGTCGATGAAAAGATTGGAACTGGGAATGGCGAACTGTTTGCTGATCTAGGGTGACTGAATGAAGGTGGTTGACTGACCTCCGTGGATATTCCTCATCTTTTCACAGAGTGGAGGAATAAATACACTCCGGGGGCTTCAGGAATGAAAATTGCCCTAAAAAGTACTGAAATTCGGTGGGATAAGGTGCTGCTAACATTGCTGCTTGGAGTCAAAGCATTAAAAGAGATATAGATGCTTTAACAAGGTATGAAGTTTAGTTCAGTCTGGATCTTGAGTTTAGCGAGGTGTCTGTAACGCGTTTCGTACAGAAATATCGACTCCATGATGCTCAATTTCCGGACATTAATTTCTGGTTCATTTTTGTTGTTGCCTTTAAAATGAAGTTTTCGACTACTTTTAGGTGTCTTATTGTAGAACTTTATGCCATAAATCTTACGTCACCTTCAGCTCCTTGCTGTGCTACTATCGTAACGTCGTCGACATTTGATTCGACATCTCTGCATCCCTTGCCACAGCATCGCACAATGCGGTCGCACAGGCGAAGTCACCCATATGGATGTGCACAACCGCAATGTCTTGAAGAGTCTATTTTATCGATTTCTCCACCACATGCGATCTATTCCTTGTTGTTGTCAAATATCTTTGACCGATCTGAAATTTGAAACTTCACTAACGTCACCTCATCTTGTACTTGTAAATTTGGTACTTCCATCTTGTAGGAGCTTGAGAATGCACCAGACAATGGAATAATTTTGTGCGATATCAAATGTAGTTCGCTTGTAAAACGTCTGCGTTAATATCCACACTGTACTCTCCACTAGCCTCAGTTTGAATCCCCAAACTTGTTGGCTGAAATTAATGTGCTTTGAACTTGCCTACTCCACAGATCTGAATTGTTTCGGTTCTAAAGGTGAAGCGGTTGCCAGCTTCTGTGAATTTTTTCCATATTCGGAAAAGGCGCCGCAGTTAGCAGTAAGATTTTTCGTTTGTAATGAGAGGTTTAAGCAGTTTGATTGTGGCGATGTCGCGGCACTCAGAAGCCATCATATTTAAGAAGGCCTTTGTTTTGAGTAAGAAAGTATTACTTGTCTCGTTTGGCTAATGCCACTCAAGACCATTGTGTCAAGAGCGACTAATAGCACGAGTGATGATGGAACCATTGGTTCACCCCTACGTTACCGCTGGAGGAACTGTCATGGTAGAGGCTGGCCATATGGGTACAATCTAGATGCCATGGATCATTTAGTGGCAGGCAATAGTTTTGGCGGAGCATGAGTTCTTTCAAACTTATTCTATGTGCATTGTAAGAAGGTGCTGCGTGTAGGCTGGTTTGCTGACTGATTGATTGACTAGAGAATAACTTGCGAAATGACTTGATGCATTTGCGAGGTGAATGAACATTTCATTCTGGGCTATTCCCGAACGGTCCACTCATGGATTACCTCACAGGTTTGACTAAAGTACCTCTTCATGTCTAAACGCCTGCGCTTGAGCACTAATTTGGCACAGGCCTTGCACGCCTAGAGGCTGTGTTGCTCCTCCCCATGATCTGCGGTTGCCTATTGTTCAGACGTTGCCACTCCATCACATGTCAAACAGCATGATTAAGACCTGGTATTTGCGGCGAAACCTATTGGGCCGTTTAACACGAGATCATGGGTGCGCTCTATTATCGCGTCTTAAGCAGGGGAGGCATTTCGGTCTCCTAGCTGTAAGTGGGTTACTTTGACCATCAAATAATGACGTCCTTCAAAAGATAAAGTCTGTAAATTAAGCAATGGTCCTTGGGATGAAACAGAGGCAGCCGAGCGCCAATTTCTTTTTGCAGGTGTGATCATGGAACATGTCTTCGTTCATTATTGTGTTTTTGTGGATGCCCAAGCGTGCATTTTCTTTCACATTTAGTCAGAATTATGACTGAAGTGAGTATTCCTCACGACTAATTGAATCTTTCTATCAGAAGGAGGATAAAGTAAAAAAGTATTCACTTGATATGGCACAACCTGGTCATCTCGCTGGCTCTTGTCTCACTACTACGCCACTCCAAATGATTTGATGCTAAAATGAGAACACTATCAAACCTTGCCGATGTTATGTGAATTTGATCCCAATGCAGTGGCTTCCGGTATATAAAAAAGTGGAGATTTTGGAACATGTTCTTAGTGTTTGAAGTTCTCTTCGGGGTTGGCAATGCCATGATAATTATTCCACTTATGATAGAACTATTCCAAAGTAAGATCAATCCATCAATCTACCTATTTCAATTCACTCTTTGAACCCAAACGGATTATTTAGCTTTTTAACGGTGTCCTGAGTTATTTGTTTTACTTCGTTGAGGGAGAAGGGCCTGAAATTAGCCCTGGTTCCATAAAAATATGCTTTAAAATAAAATCTCCTTTGGTTGGAAAAATGTAAAATCAAATTACCCGGTCGAATCAACCATCCGTCCATTAATCCAGCTGTCCATCCGTTTCTTGCCTGCTATTCAATCTGTTTAGCGATCTATTCACTCATCCAAGCCTTATCCACTTCAGAATGCATTTAAAGGCAAGCGGGTGTTATTAAAATCATTTCGCTTGTTTTTATTTAGCATTTTTCCCTTTTGCATATGAGCAATCAATTATTTTTTCGATCTCTTCGGCCTTCCGTCCGTAGCCTTATCTGTTTGCAAAAGTAAACCTTTAGATGTCTTTTGACCTTTTCAAATCACAGATAAATGTCCGATGTAGTTTTAGAATCGAACAGCATTGTTTGCCAAACCCGTGCCTGGTTGTTTATTGAGTCTATTATTTTCTCTTACCAGTTTGTGTATCGCTGGTCACTCTCTGACGTTGTCATTAATGCTGAGAAGACAACAAATGCAACTGACGTCAGCACCACCGCCGTGACTGACGAAAGCAACATCTCGCGAGAGATGACCTGCAAGTATCTTAAGCTTGACTTTATCACCTTAGATTTAAAGGCGAATTTGGCGAAGGTAGTGTTGATAAAGGATTAAATGAAGGGAACGAGATGTTTACGGCGGATTGCGGCGGAGAACACGAGACGCTGAAAGGGACTTCTATAAGGGATGAAACGTTAAGACAGTAGACTCGGACGGAGAAGGCATTTATTAAATAGCTTGGGAAGCTGGCTCCCTAATATATGAAGGCTACTTTTGCTACTTATGGAGGTGCTGGACCATAGTGAATTTGTTTACCTAACCAGGAATCTAAATGGTTTCCTTTTTTGAAGGCATCCTTGACCCGCTCACCTAAATACCCATTCAGTCAGAGTTAATCGTCTACCCTTTTCTAACCCGAACATTCATTTATTAGGCTCACTCTCATTTGTCCACATTTTATTCGTCATTGTAAATGTGACTTATGTTTTACGCGCCCAGTTTTGATAAATCCATTAAATGAATGAACGGATTACTCCGTCCATGGACACGGGCAATCGCATGGTAAATAGGCCTCTTAATTACCACTCTTGGCTTTCTGCGTCGGTGGATTGTGCTCTTCGGTGGCGACTATTGGAGCAACTTTGCGCTGGAAATTGGCTGCCACTTCTACTTGCCAGTATCCAGATTTTAAGTCTATTGTGGAGAACCACTTTGATCCATGCAGAGCATCCAAGGAGTCGTTGATATGAGGTAAGGGAAAGGCGTCCTTCTTAGTTACGGCATCTAGCTTTCTGTGATCGATACACAGCCGTAGACTACCGTCACTTTTCTTTACCTGTGCGATTGGGGAAGCGCGGTGGCATGGTCATCATGGCAGCCACGTGGCTCTCTTTTAATCCGTTTCGAGTTTTATTAGTAAAAAGGAGAAGTGGCGACTTGGTTGCCTCCTGGTTTTGCTGTGCGAATTTGTCGAGGCATTCTCCAGATGTGCGCGCCTTGGTGGTAGCGCTCTAGCCTACTTTTCCGCGTCTTCAACACTGCGCCTCTTTTCGATCGGTACGTAATGGAATCGTTATTGGTTTGAAATCGCCACTTCAGCGCTTCTTTGATGTCTGTTTTTAAATAGCATTTTTATAATGGGAACTCCTCCGTGCTCTTGTGTCTCTCATGGGCTTATCACGGTCAGATTGTCGAGTTGACCTTTATTCTGTGAGAGACCATCTAGGTGTGCTGGATGATGGTTGTGCCCCCTCAAATGCCACCGAGTTGCGCGATGGCTGTGTGTCGCTTTCTCACTTTGAAGAGTTGGTGCCACTGAGGAGGGTTCTTGATTGGGAATCGCACAGCATTTGTTCACTCAGTCCGCCGCAAAATTCATAACTTGTGTACTGTGAAAAATCGCCCTGTATGACAGCACGTGTTGAAGACGCGGACGATGTATCTCCTCAACCTTGTACGAATTCTTCTGCCAATTCCATGTGGTCCGTCCATTTCAATCTGAAATAAGTGCGGAAGTAGAGGAGTCATGGGAAGAAAAAGCGATTAGATGTAGTAAAGTGAGCTGGCGGGTGTGTGGGTTGGTGAATGGGTGGGTGGGTGGACGATAAGGTGTTGACGGAAAGTGGAGTTGAAATTAATAAGGCAGGCAACTAGGCATGCAACGAGCAACGAAAGGAGGTCTTACTTCACCCAGGATAGAACTGTCGACCTGGTAGACTAGAATGACAAGTTAGAGGAGAGGATGAGATGAATGTGTCTTCGCACTTCAATACACACAGTCAGGCACACACACACACACGCAGACGTTCCTACCTGTTTTGGTGGGAGACCGATGGAGGCGACTTTCTAAAAGGACGAAAACAAAGATAGGTAATGGCACACACACGCAAACTGGGCAACCAAACAGACAGACAGACAGGCAGGCAGGCAGGCAGGCACAGATACATGGTGGAAAAGGAGCAAGTGGTCTGTCTGTAGGGGCAGGAAGCGCATATTCTTACCCGTTAATGTAGAGCGCCAGGTGGAGGAATCCTCTATGGAGAGAAGAAAAGAATTAGACAGTGAGATGATGAGGTAGGAGTTGGGGAGTCTATAAATTACAAGGTGGGAAGTAAGAGCAACGCGCTCACCTTCGCTCTCGAGGGGGTGAATGGAGGAGGAGTAGGAGCAGGAGACGAAATTGAGGCAAAGTGGTATGGAACATTTGCTGCGACGGAAAGAAAGATAGGAATGCAAAAGGAATGGAAATCCAGGCTAGACTATGCTAAATCAAGATTGGATCTTGAGCAATGCCTGATTGTGTCAGTTACAGTATAGACCATGCTAGTCTGATGTAGGCTATGAAACTTGGCACTATCGAGTCGTGTCACAAATCGGGAGTGAAAATAGAAGACGAATGAAGGAGAGCTTACAAAGAGGGCGCTGGCAGAAGATGAGGTAGGGGAAGGAAAGGAGGAGACTGGGGCGAATTAAGGTTGAGTTCGAAGGGGGAAAAGGCGATATTTTATTGTGTCTAAAACTAGACAAATGAAGGTTAGCTAATGAAACGCAGGAAGTACCAACTCCTCTGTTCCGATTGAGTATAATGCATAAAGCAACTTGCAAGGCGCAATACTTGGAGGCATACAGAACATCGAAGTGGGAGACAAAGGAGGGACTCACCAAAGGCGCGTTGCAGTGGAACGTAGAGAAGAGAGCTCCTATCCCTCCATTTTGAAGACACTGCTAGGCCCGCTCATAGTCTGAGTACCTTGATCCCTAGTGTCTGCAAGACAGAAGAGAAGAAGACCTCGTTTTACATGGCATGGACTTGTGTTGGTGAATTAGGCGGGTCAAATTGGGGTGTTGTTAGGATTGACTTCGGTGATAGCACATAAGGCGCCTCAAGGGATGAGGCATGCACGATAGATCTGGCTGGTGACCCTGTCCATCCTCTTCCTTCCTATTTTATGCAGGTCTGTCATAATCCAGCCTAGGTGACCAGTCTGCTCTGTTCCGACCGAGTGCAATCCAGTCAGATCTAGCCATGCCGTGCTACAGTGCTTCTGCGGTGGGGTATGCATATTGAGCATGCCATTATTACCTCAATAGGTCTCTTGATGCTGTCACTTATTTGGTGATTGTAAAAGCGTACAAGAGACATCGAAAGTGAGCGTGGCAGGACAAGTGTGCTGCAGGGTGGAAATTGATTAAGAACATCGTTGACTCACAACTAAAATGACTATTGCCGTAACGACGACGTGTTTCCTATGTTTCTAGACATATGCTTTGAAGACTTATTGCGCTGCATTGCGAAGCAGCATGAATGTACATCTGAGAGAGACAAGGGAATGAAGGAGATAGAGGCAAAGGGATGAGAAGTCGAGAGCATGGAATGAGAGAGGGTGAGGAAGGAGGAAAGGGGATTCGACATGGACACCGTAAGATGACTCTGTACAGTGCTGCGGTGCAGCATTCTGCATTTCTTCCCCTCTTTCTTTCATCTACCCCCAAACTGATTTCCTTACCTACTGATCTAGCCACCTGACTCAGTTAAATGGGAAGCAGTTGACCGAATGGAAGGAATTCAATCTTATTTTTAGTGGCACTCTCGAACAGGCTAATCATAATTTTACCTTTCCATGTGATTTACAATGAATAGCAGATGTAATGACATTGAAATTACGGTAAAGTTAATCAACCCCTCTCACAAAGTGTGAGGAAAGCAGCAAGGTTCATTAAGGATTCGAATTTATCAAAAAATTGCGTGAACATTCCTTTGGACTGGCAGATCGAGTGGGTCCTTGGGTTGCAAATAACATAAATGTGGGATGGCGAACAACGCCCTAGGTTATATAAAGTAAAGAGGCACAATATGAGGATGTTGAGACTAACCATCTGCTGGGTATGTGATGGTTCGGAGACAAACAAAGCTTTCGGTGCTTCATGGTCGTGAGCATGGCCTGATGGTTGCGATAGTTGGTCTTGTTGACGAAGACAACCATTCTCCTACTCCAGGCGAGTAATTGAGCTGAATTGTCGTGGATAGGGTATCCCTTCAACCGCCATGAAGAAAATTTGGGTAGGGAAGGTGAGAGGTTTTTCTGAGGTGCCCCATAGCGTTGATAAACGATAGGAACAGTTAGATTTGAGGGATCAGGGTGGGTCATGCAACTACTTTAGTTGAGGCATCCGCTCCTAGAGTGCGGAAGAAGGATTTGTACCAGGTTGAGGAGATACATCGTCCGCGTCTTCAACACGTGCTGTCTGTGCGGACGGAAGGCAAAGAAGTCCGGCATACAGGGCGATTTTTCACAGTACACAAGTTATGAATTTTGCGGCGGACTGAGTGAACAAATGCTGTGCGATTCCCAATCAAGAACCCTCCTCAGTGGTGCCAACTCTTCAAAGTGGGAAAGCGACACACCTCAGCCATCACGCACCTCGGTGGCATTTGAAGGGGCACAACAATCATCGAGCACACCCAGATGGTCTCTCGTGGAACATAAATCAACTCAAAGCACCGATGGGACACAACAAGTTGAATAATTCTCATTCCTACTGAGAAGATCCAAAGGCTGTTGCAGGTTCCCTTGCCTAAAAAGCAAATACATACAAAATGATTACACATGGTCGATACAAACTGTTGACCAGGTAGCGCCAGTTAGTGATTTGAAACCAATATCGACTCATTCAGCACCGATTTACGAGAAAGTGCTGTGTTGGAGACGCGGAGTAGCAGGCTACAGCGCTATTTACACGCGGCACACATGTAGAGAATGCACCCATTTTGTCACAGTCTGCCTCGAGAAATTTGCACAGCAAAAACAGGAGGCAACCAATTCATCAGCTCTCCTCTTTATTAATGAAAACTGGAAGGGGACTAGAAGGAGCGCAGCGTTGGTGTCACGATGGCACTGCAACTGCGCTATTGAGAAGGGCCGCCCATGTAGAGAATGCATCAATTCCGTCACCAACTTACTCAAGAACTCCTAATAACAAAACAGGCGACTACCAACCAAACAGTTCCCCATTTGTAAATTATAAATTTAAGAAGGTTATCGTTGGTACCACGATAACCCCAACTATCGTCCTATTGCCGACAAGTGCCCATCTGTAAAATGCGTCCATTTCATCACCATCTTACACGAGACCTCCTCGGAACAAAAAATGGGAGGCAGCAGCCTGAGCAGTTCTCCTTCTCAACATCAAAATTTCCCAACGGACATAAAAGGGACGAAGCGTTGCTACCGCGATAACAGCAATTACCCTGCTGTTAGCATGAGGTGGCCATGCAAAAGGTGCGTCCAGGTCGTCACGATCTGACAAGAGAGCTCCGCAGAACAAAAACAGAAAGAAACTGGCTAAGCAGTTTTCCACCTTAACAAAACATCAAACCGATTTAAAAGAAGTGTCGGATTGCAACCGAGACAACACCAACTACGGCGCGTGTTACATGAGGTCTCAATGCATGGAAGCACACTTTACGCCACAATCTACCTCGAATAATTCTCACCACTACCGCGCTTTTACCAAAGGTTGCTCACACATAAACTGCTTTCATTTCGTCACAATCTGTCTCGAGGGCTCATTCCAACAAACGCAGGAAACGACTGGCTTAGCAGTTCCATTTTCCAACAATAAAAACAGTGAAGC
This sequence comes from Taenia hydatigena, assembly GCA_036345935.2. NCBI lineage: Eukaryota > Metazoa > Platyhelminthes > Cestoda > Cyclophyllidea > Taeniidae > Taenia > Taenia hydatigena. The sequence continues at coordinate 10,498,951 of JADWOT020000004.1, read as the reverse complement.
GAATTTTATGGGAGAGACGCGTCGGTGCCACGACAACACAGGCTACCTCGCTTTTATCAAGCAGTGCTCGTTTATAAAATGCTTTCATTTCGTCATTTACAAGGGGACAACAATCGTCGAGTGCACCTCTGTGGTCACCGAATGACTAAAGAATACCTCAAAACAGCTATAAGAGGCAACAAAATACAGTTCTCATTCTTACTGGTGTCGAAACAAAACAGAGCAAAGGTCCTTGCCTTGCCGTCGAGATTCGCAGAGTCATTTGTGGTTGGGAAGAGGTCCCCACACACCCAATGCATCCAATTGGTCGCCATCTGACCGGAGAACACCTCAGAACAAATGTCGACCCTACAATTTACCAACAATTTAGCACGCGCCCACCAACTCACTTCATCGTATTTAATTGCGGCGCAATTCTCGCAAGTGATAAGGTGAGTGAGTCGGTGCGAGCAGGTCGCCTCCTGCAAAGTGGTAATGTCGGAGGCATTACTGGCGGTGTGGCAAGGACGAGTGGGGAATCGGTCAATAACTTCACACCAAGTCGACGTTTCTAGGAGTGCGAGTAACTTACATTGTGCAGTGTATTGATTGCCATATTGATGGATCAAGTTGAAGTATTGGTCAGTCAGTCAGTCAATGAAGATGACCTTGAGGGAGGATGGCTCCAATTGCAAAGCTGTGTGTGGGTGCATTTTTGGACACAAAGTAGAATTATCTTGACGCGTCAGTAAGCCTGCGTGGTAGGGTAGAGTGTAAAGGGAAAGCGTAGAAGATGCCATAATGGTAGCAGAGGTGGTGAATTGTTGTTTGTGCTAAACACTACTTAATCATGATGAATTTACAGTTTTATCAGAAAAGTGCTGTCTTTGGGGAGTAAGGTCAAGTGGTCGAACCTCTCCTCCCTCCTTCCTTCCACCTATGTCAAACCACTTGTAAATGAGGCGATAAGCACGCCATTATTCAACTTTCGCATTTATAACATGTTATTCTCAAGGGAATCGCCATCCTTGTCATGTGGAACAAATCTTCCCTACAACAAAGCATTAAAAGCCAGCATTAACTCATTCCTGGAAATCCTAATCCATTTAGTTTGTAGCGAATTTTTAAAGTGCTAGAAGCACGCAGTCTAAAGTTGCATGTCTTCAGCTCACACCACAATGCGACGCCATTCATTTATTTGTGGAATAATTTTCCCAAAGTTTTACCATAGCATGGATACGGTAGTAAATCTTCCGAATAGATTTTCGTCAGCATTGAAAATACCCATCTTTACTTTCATATCTGGTGCATACATCGCTTCACTTTCGTCCTGACAAGCACCGACGCAAGCCTGGGCTTGTAGAAAAGCGTTCCAGTCTATATCTAGTTGGGTAATTCCATAACATTATTGTGCAACACTATTAAATTAGCGGCCTTACTTTATTCAAAGACCACTGTCAACAAGTGGAGGGAAGTATCAGCACAATGTCAGCGAGGCAGTTGAAAGGCCAGCAGATCAACACATTGGACGAAGATAATGAGTGCAATGGACTGTTGTTACACAAACAGGTGACGAAAAATGGCATTCAATAAACTGACTTCCGTACCACAAACTCTATCTCACAGGATCATTCCTTTCAGTATACCACTAAAATCTTTTTCCTTTGGTGGGGTACCTTCTCAAGGGCAAATATACAAGTCTTAAAGGATATTCTCGTCCAATCTGCCGACACAACTTCTTCCTTTTCGAAATCAAACTGCGGTCCCTGTTTAACGGGATGACGGTCGACAGGTTGCCGTCAAGAGATAATATAACATGCATGACACCAGCATCCAGCCTCGCTTAGACATGGAGACGAACGGAGTCAATAAATATTTCTTTTTTGCAACGGAAATGTGGGATTAGTTTCCACTGACCGTGCAGAGCTTGCTAAATGTGAAAGATTGCATAAGTACCTTTAAAGAAGTTTTAAGGGAAGTGTGAGTTTGATGCTTCTACCCCGTCAAAAGATGCGGTAGTGTTGCCTTCACACACTGCCAGCACATGAACATTCTCCACTTCCACCACTATCGGACTAACATTGTGATGCTTATGTTCTTTAAGTGTGCTTTGTAGGCCAGAGGGGGGGGGGGCGACAATTTGAACCTGGTAGCGGGGCGTCGTGGCGACTCACTGGAGCGTGACTCATCCCCGTCCTGAACTCTCTTACAAGGTCTTGCTGTACTCACTCTCTCTCTCATCCATAATAAAGATGTCGAAGCGTATCCAGACTTCTAATAACAGGGGCGATAAGAAGGAAGAGGAGGAACCCTCTACACTGATGGCAGCATTAGCAGACCTTCCCCGTTTCAAGGAAGAAAAGAATTTTGAGGATCGGATGGAAACCGTGAGGCTTAACATCCACTTATACCTTTAGCCGCAGAGAATTCCGCTGATCCTGCACGCTCTTCCGCAAGAGCTTTTCTCAGCAGTGATTGATGCCGGGGTCACACCTGACTCCGATCCTGACCAGTGCTGTGCGATCCTGGCTCAACTCGTTATCAGCCAGCGAGAGAAGTCGCTAGCTAGGGACTTCTTTTGCCGCGAACAAAAACCAGGCGAATACGACTAGGAGTACGCTGTGGTCCTGCGAATCCTCGCCAAACGGCGCTTCTGAGACTGCCTACCCAACAAGGTGAAAAATTGGGTGGCTGTTCAATTCAAAGCCGAAGTCCGACCACCGTCCATCACAGCAAAGCTCCAGGCCATGAAGATCAACGATCTCAGCCAGTTGGTGGAGGCAGCGACCAGGAAGCGTTCCAAATGTCCAACTGCCGACCGAATTCTACACATCCACGTTGAACTCCGACGCGCCGTATCTCAGAAGCAGGTGAGCCGCACTATTTCTTATTCTGCCTACCCTCCCATGGTTCGATCCCATTCATGCAATTCTCAGCCAAGCTAGAGGGACACCCCTGCAGTTTTCCCCTTGACTCAGGCGCAGCCAAGGCATTAGTGAATCCCCAAGCGTCCCCAGATCTCCGCACCAAGTTTCACACCAGTACTCCCTCTGCAAAACTTCTCTTAGCAGAAGGGAGAAAGATGAAGGTAAAAGGCTAGACGTCGCTAAAAGTGTCACTGGATAAGAAACCTGGACAGTCTAATTTATTATGTGCCCCGAGTTAGTTTGGGACGCGGTACTCGGCGTTGGCTTCCTTCGTAACACCAAGGCGGTTCTGAATTTCGCAGAAGAGACATTCGTGACCCAGCAGTATAAGGAAACAAGCCCAGTCAGATCCTCTCCAAAAAAGAACGCAGACGAAATCGGTAGCGGTCTTTTCGGGGCTACGGGCATTCCCATCAACAACTTAGATGAGCTTTGCTCCCAGTTGACACAGATCACTGATAGCGAGAGAACGGACCTGCGCTCATTGCTTAGCAGGTATCCGGGTCTGTTCTCATGGCGAGGAGCGAAACTCGGACGAACAAATATAGTCAAACATACTATTGCCACGGGCAAAGCTGGGCCCATTTGGCAACCACCCAGACGTATACTGCCGCTCCTCCTGGACGACGTAAACCGTCTGGTGGAAGAGATGATCAAGGATGAAGCTATAAAACCATCCAAGTCACCATGGGCTTCCCCAATCGCACAGGTAAGGAAAAGTGACGGTAGTCTACGGCTGTGTATCGATCACAGAAAGCTAGATGCCGTAACTAAAAAGGACGCCTTTCCCTTACCTCATATCAACGACTCCTTGGATGCTCTGCATGGATCAAAGTGGTTCTCCACACTAGGCTTAAAATCCGGATACTGGCAAGTAGAAGTGGCAGCCACTTTCCAGCGCCTGATGCAGACAGCACTGATCGGGCTTTTTCCTAAACATTGCATAATCTCCCCAATGACGTCCTTGTTTTTGGTAGACATCCGCGAGCATATCGCCAATCTTAAACTAGTCCTGAACTGTCCGCAGGATGCAGATTTGACCTTGGATCCAAAGGAGTGCCAGTTTTTTCGTCGTTCAGTCACCTTCTTGGGCACAGTCCCGTCAGATCTGATGGCAGTCACTGAAGATCGCACAAAACAAGTGAGAACCTGGCCAACCCCAACTAATCAGACAGAACTCCGCAGCTTCCTCGGTTTGGCAAACTACTATAGGCGTTTCATCAAAGGCTTCGCCACGATCGCTAGTCCTCTACACAAACTAAGGGAGAAGTAGGCGAAAAAGAATTTCAGGTGTGAGAACGAACATGATGAAACGTTCAAGTAACTAAAGCGAATGCTCTGCCCCGCTCCGATTCCGGCTTTACCAAACTTCGAGACCGACGCACCACCCTTTGTACTAGACAGACACTTTCGCAGCGAGACAAAGAAGGCAGAGAACACGTCATCGCCTACGCTGGTGCCAGACTAGACAAAAAAATGAGACAGAAGAGTGCAACAGAACGTGAACTTTTCGCAGTCTATACAATGGTGCGACACTTCAAGCACTACCCGATAGCGAGACAGGTCATAGTGAGAACAGACCGTCAGGCGCTGACCTCGTTGAAAACAATGGAGGAGCTCGACCATTCGGTTGCACGCTGGTAAGAGGGACTGCAACAATATGACTTCACTGTGCAGCACAGAAAAGGGGACTCGCATAGCAACGCGAATGCATTATCCCGCAGACCTCGCTCAGTGGAAAGGCATAGCAGTGTAGTGGAAGCCCTATTTTTAAGCAAACCGACTGAACATCAGTGGAGAGACACACAGAATACAGATCCCGACACGACCCTGGTATACGACAGGTTCCTGGCAGCTTCGTCTAAGCCCACTGCGGAAGAGACGAAATCGTCCAGCAAGGCAGCCGGGCTGATATAGCAACAATGGTCCAAACTCTCCCTTGAAGATGAAGTCTTGTGGTACCAAGGAGTCGTCACGTCTCCCAAGCTTTGGCTGTTCCAGGTTCCCTAATACAAACAGCCCTTCAAAAGTTGCACGAACAGTTGGGTCACGTAGGCGAGCAAAAGATGGTGGAGGCCTCGATGAAGCGATACTGGTAGCCCTCCATCTCCCCAGACGTGCAGGACTTCTGCCGAACCTGCATTACTTGCAGCAGGTTCAAGAACCCTCATTCCACAGCAGTTGCATCCCTGCAGCCTATGCCTACAGGATTTGCGAGCGAACGAGTGGGTATTGACATCATGGGCCCTCTACCACTCACCAAGAAGGGAAGCCGACATATTCTATTTATGGTTGACTACTTCACGAAAGTGGCCAAAGCGGAATTCATGAAGTCGCAAGACGCCGAGACAGTCGTGTCAACCATTTTCAATCGTTGGATCTGCCAACACGGAGTGCCTGAATCAGTCCATAGCGACCAAGGCCCTAGTTTGGAAAGCCGACTCTTTACTAAACTATGCAAGTCCCTCGGAACTAACCGAATCCTGATAGGACTACTAAAGGCTTTCACGAAGGAGGCACGATCGGAAGATTGGGATTTAAACATCGGACGCGCTTTTCTCGCCTATAGGGCTACGGTCCATACATCAACCGGTGTCTCTCCGTTCAAGATGCTCACAGGCCGCGAGATGAGAGTTCCCTCCGATGTATTCCTACCGAGTAAGGAAGTCGCTACTGACAACGCCATGGAGTACGTACTACGTCTCAAAGAAGGAATAAGGAAGGCGTTTAATCTTGCCCGCCGACACCTGCAAAGATATCATGCCAGACAAAAGCAACACCACGACAAGCACAATCGACTCACCGTCTACCACGAAGAAGATCTCGTCCAAATATATCGTCCGGTTCCTCCGCCTGGAATATATCGCAAATTTCACCACCCTTGGAGTAAAGACCCCTTCCGCGTAGTAAAAGTCCTGTCTCCCACGAACTACCTCATCCGCAATGCAGAACTCCATACCCAGCCAATAACCGTCCATCACAATAAGATCCGACCTTACAGAGGTGCTCCGCCGGTCGGTTACGAGGACAAAACCTACGTAATCGTAGAAGAAAGAAGCCACCCGATGGTTTAATTAAGGAGAACCAATGAGAGTAGCACCGGGGACGGCGCTCAAAAGACGAGGGACTATGTGATACTAATGCTCTTTAAGTGTGCTTTGTAGGCCAGAGGGGGGGCGACAATTTGAACCTGGTAGCGGAGCGGCGTGGTGACTCCCAGGGGCGTGACTCATCCCCGTCCTGAACTCGCTTGCAAGGTCTCGCTGTACCCTCTCTCTCATCCATAATAAAGATGCCGAAGCGTGTTCAGACTTCTAACAACAAGGGCGATAAGAAAGAAGAGGAGGAACCTTCTACAAGCATACTCTCTAACACACTATGCGTTGAATTTAACTTAAGTGCCTCAAGCATTATCATGCATTCCAACAAGGAAGCAAAAGAATTTATGTGAAAAAGAACAAATCCTACACGGTAGGCTTTTCTCTTCCTGCGTATAATTTGGCAAGCACATATGTAGGTAAAATAGAAAAGAGTTGGTGGGATTCGCGGATAAGTGCAAATTAACGGCGACCGATAAATGACTTCTGATGATACGAAACGATTCAAGAGTAGTAGCTTAATATTAAATAATAAAATTCCCATTCACGTAAAGCACTCGTGCATGTTTTCGTGCATATAAATGAAGTCTCGACTATTACCACCGAACAGAACCCGTAAAACCCGACACGCAGTCATTCCTTAAATAACACTTGCGTGAGGAAAGTGTCACAGCATCTCGAAATCACAGTACATTTGAAGAACACAAGCATTGCGAATGCAGCAAGCGCGTTAAAGATTTGTTAACATAGTGTACAGCATGCATAGTGTGGCATAATAGACAAATAAATGATGATTATAACACTGCTTACTGAAAGCTGAGGTCAGGTAGTGCGAGGACATGATTTGTTTACTTCTCGTCGGCGGAGAGCACATGCAAAGGGGACAGAGGAGGCTACTTTTAGCTCTCAAGGCCTTTAAGACACTTGGGCGCTGCCTACCTCTCTTACTTCCCCTTTGGTGCTCTAAATCCCTAACGCTAGAGGAGGTCAAAGCCATAGGAGTTCGGAGTCCGTTCGGAGTCCCTTCGGAGCTAGTGCCATCCGTTTGGTCATGCAGTTCAAGTATTTTGACCGCCTCTTCACCAAATAGTGCATTCAAACAGGCATGCATTCCAAAAACTGCAGGTCACCTTTTCAACCCAAACGTCAGTGCTCTGCTCTACCTCGGCTTCCTATCGCACGAGAGATATGCCGTTGTACAGGCACATATTAAGGCGATGAACTGCGAAGGGTTGAGCGCACAGTTGCGCTTTGCAGACGATTTAGCTTGCTGGTGGGATTACTCGGCGGAGGGCAGCGCTAATTCACGGCGAATCAGATGGGAGGCCAGCAACAAAGACGAATAAAGATCAAGTGAACTCTTCGATTCAGTCAACGCAATTAATCCACCTTTAAAAGTGGCGAAAGATGCAAAAAAAGCATTCACAAAACCCTTCATTTCATACGTCTTAGAGTTAGTGCACTTTTGTCACCTTTAATGCAGGCACATTGTAGAAAATCGCCTCGTTTAGGTCATTCATGAGTGCTACCATGACCAGCTTTGCCCATAAGAAAAGAAAGCGCGTTTTATCATGAGGGATGCACCGTTCAAGGTGGTGTTTATTATGTCGATGGCTATGAACTCTTCCGTGATGGGCTTCACACGTCCCTGTGGGAAATTCGCAGGTGAATAATTAATGCATGCACCCCACAAATCGTTCCATTCTTCCAATTCTCTGACTGACTAGTGATTCCACTGCTTCACCGACCGTGTGTCCGGTTGATTGATTGATTGAGTCACTGATTTATTCAGTGATATATTCACCTCCTTGCCCCTTCATTTTCCTTTATGCTGTTCCGCTGATCCACCGAAAGTCTAGCCCCCTTCTTTATCCCACTCGTCAATGAAGGTGGCGGCACAATATTGCAGCCGTAGATGTGGTATTCCTCCCTCTTTCCTTGGTTGCGTGCAAATTCAGTAGCTAGCGCGTACGGCTTGCGCGTGTTTTTCTTCCATCATTGACAAGTTTAATGGCTGACACTGCCACATATTTCGCACATTTGAAACCCATTTTCATGGCTAAGTGTTAGCATGTCATTTCCTACCAACTCATGACACACTCAACAGTGGACAGCCTACTTTAAGATGCGCTCGTCATCCATGTCAACAAGCAACTGCAGGGCAACATGATAACAACACTTTCACACCTCCCAAAGCAAAATATTACGCAGCGGTCAACAGCACTATAAATCGCAACAAAACATCTCCATCACTATTGTATACATACCCACTGCAGCGCCTTCAGCCTTCCCTCACCCCATCAACACCAAATAAGACACAACATTCGAGCAGAATACACATTTATTCCACATACCCAGTGAAGGTACAACGGCGAGGAAAACAAGTGGCCCCACCACCAACACTCGTAATTTAGCCAACTACTGATGCGTTACACAGTTCATCTCTCCGCCTCCAGCGCCATCCTCCGTGCTCTCCTTGGTAATTGTGCTGCACCTGCAATCTCCTCCCCACCTTCTATGGCCAAAGCGAATCCCGTAGGGAATGATGCGGATCCACCGACCATCATGCCTACAAGCAAAATTCCAAATCCTGTCAACGATAAGACCTCAAGACCATGACATTAACAGAACAACTGAGACTTGAGGTGGCTATCGGCCTCAAACTTAGTGCCGCATGGCAACCATACGATGACAAACTTAACTACCTGCATTAGGTAGCGGCAACACTCAGTACCATTAATCGACAGATGTAGTCGTTAAACACACACCCACGGAACCAAGTGGGGCACCAAGTCAATGGACATTTACCGTCTCTCCTACCAATTAATCGCACTTTGGCAATGTCACCTTACTCACTGTAGCACATAAGCCTGTAGTCGTCAATGAAAACGCTTCCTTGCGTAAGTTATGCATGCACAGAAACTTCTCAACAACTTGTGTCGAATTTCTTTAGCATTAGCCAAACCACTTTCAAGCATATACAGCTTACACTAACCACAATGCCGATTGCTTCACAACTACCTCGTATTGGCTTCACCTCACACCATGCAACTATCAAAGGCGACAGAACCTGAACATCCTATTTTAAAACAAACAAGCGAAACTAATAAGTGTAGGCCAATGATAACACCAGACTTCATTTATATAACATTTCGTCGTACAGGAAAGTACTCACCAGACTACTGCTTAGCACCAAAACACCGCATCCAGTCTTTCATAACTCCTCCGAGCACAAAGTCACGCTACTTATGTCCTGCGCAAGTGAACATTCAACATCGAGCAGGGAAACCTTCAGCAGGATCGATTGGTCGAATGTCTGCAACACCACATCTGTCAACGACGACGACGACGACGAGTTCAAGGGCGCATACATAGTGCCGTCTCAGTGGACTCCCATGGGCTGGCTTCTACAGCCACATTCTCCTTCCTCGATACCACCGTCAGCAACGACGCATGCTGTTGGCAGGACACCATAACCAACATGAGACCTAACTAGTTAAATACAAAAATACTGCGCTACCAAGTTTTGCGCCCAAAATTAGCACCCAGTACTGTTCAATAATGTCTACATGCTTATCACAAAATACACCAAGGAAAAAAATACTCTTGCCGGACTTTGCACCTACAACGAATCTAGCACCGTGCAGTGCCAGGTGATTGGTAGATTTTTATCTTTGTTTCCAACAGATTAGGTCCCTCCTGCCATAATCTCCCCCTTTTGATATCATCTACTATCCAACCAACTGCCAGGACAGCTTCAACTGCTCCCCTTCAAATTACTCTGCGAAACGAACAAGCGATGAAAAGTGCTGTTGCTGGATAACAAAATCTCGTCCAAATTCAATTCCTCATGTTCATTCAATAAAAAAATTTGTATGCGTTTCGACTTGTTCATGTACATGCACACAACTATAAACAAGTCAACTTGATCCATTCCAAATACATAAACTGAGAAGTAACATAAAATACACTCGCGTACAGTGAAAAAGTCAGTAAATAGAAAGATAAAAGGCAAACACTTCAAAATGCGAACATGTCGGAGTTCGAGAAAAGGTTCCAGAGTAGATTTCAAAACAGCTCTGCAGCACTCCCGCCAATTTCCACTCCAATTCACCGGCCTTTCTCAACGCGATCACAAGCCTGCCTACCAGTTCAACACTAACCTCGCATCCATCTCGTCTGTTTACCTGCTGAGCATGCAATTATCCAACGCTTGAACCAAAAGAGCTAACATCTATCGCTATGCCATCAAACGCAACAATATCATCCATGGCAAGATCCGCATCGCAGGTCAAAGGAGACGCCCCGCAAATGACTTCAACATCCCACATTGCAGGCAAAATGCAAAACAGAGTGAATGTGGGTGGAGTGCTGTAACCCACATTAATCCTTGGCAATTAGATGTACATATTTACATGTGTAGTAACTGCACAAAAACAAAACTCGCATTGGCATTGTGGGGAGAGATTCTATGAAAAGCAGTTTTACCAGTCAATTATATGCCTTATTGTGTAGGAACGCTACCAATGTAAAAGGCACGATTTTGCAAAATCTCTACTATGTCATCCCATTGGATCGATGGCAGGTAGACGGTTCTAGCCTCAACAAGAAGTGTCGGGTGGGAACCAAAATAGAGACCATCAATTGTACTTGATTACGCCAAACACTTCCACGAGAGGTCCCACTTACACGGTTTCAATTGCACTTAAGTAGCTATTTTCATTGAGGTAAAATTTCCGGAATATTGCCTTTAAATTAGTCAACATTTAGAGTGTTGGCGTGCGGATGGAGAAATTCGACGCATACTGGCCATTCTTATGATAGCCAATAGTTTCCATTTGTACTGAGGCGTCAATTCTTAATCTACCCAGCGTTTCGCCAGTGATTGTAAGCGTCACAAGAAAGCTCGGTTAATAACATGCCTGCTGCCAAAAAACTTCCAGCGAAATATTCGCTTGCTGAACTAGTAAGATGGGCTGGCTTCGGGCCATGCTGGCAGCCCTAGTATTATGCCCTCCTCTGCCTTAAATAAATTCTCGGCACCCTACGTATGGGTTGGGAAATAAGGCCTTTTAAAGAATATGTAAAAGTATAGGATTCATGCTGAGGGCAAACCACATGCGAAGTTTGATTGGGATGTGTTCGCTAAACACGGCTAGCCAAGTTGTCAAACGGGGATCACATCTGCTCCAACCCCATATTTAAGCCTGGACACAGGTCCAGCAGTGTTCGTTCGTTTGGCACTAACTACAGCGCACGTGTTGCAGCAGGTTCAGCCTCAAAAGGAACCTTCCTGTATGTGAAATGCCTTAGGATACAAGCTAACCCCGTCCCATACGGAGCACACATGGCAAGTGTGCATCATGGTAAGTCCCACTCCCTTTTTCAAGGCGTGTATTGATGCACAAGCATTACTTAGGATTCAGGGACAACTCGATAACTTGTGTAATTGAGCAGGCAAATCAAGAGAATGAGTGCGTTGCATCCATTAATTTGCTGCACCACCAGTGCGCCTTTCGATGATTCACTCAACACTACCTCCATCAATTTAAACATATCTTAGAATGTTTGTCAGCATGCTGTCTGGATTGCTTAAGGATGGAGGTATCGACTGGGAAGGTGCTCATACATCAACATTGTCCTCATTACACTCGCACTAGGGCGGCATCCAAGAACAAGTCTCCATACACAATCCTGCGTGCCAATATGCTCTCCCGGTGTGTTGATAAGGTATCTCAACTACCTCTAAATGCTGAAGCATGCGATGCACAAGGTTCGGTGGATTGCAACTGTTTTGAGGAAAGCAATGACTTTGTCGTTGCTCCTGCCACGTCTTCTCAGAATATGAACTCCCAGTTAAACCAATTGCAGTCAAGCTGGATGGAAATCCGCAGGTTCAAATTTGAGCACACCGAGGCTAAAGAAGGAGGATTGAAATGAAGGTAAAATAATTATGTTTCAGGCAAAGCAAGTGGGAACAGAAACAAAAAGCAAACTAAGGTGTAGTTGTATGAGCAGGTTTTACGAATTGGAATGATTGTACAGTAAAAGCTACGAGTGCTTGCTTGCTTGCGGTAGATAATTCCCAATCGCCCATTGAGATGCGTGCACTGACGGATTGTTCTAGCCTCTTGGAGGACAAATTCTTAAGATTTTATTTTTTACATGCGGTATTCACAATCGCCTAGATGCGATATGCGGTCTGCACGGATGTGCACGTAGTGTGTGTCCAGTAGTGAGTGTGAACGATGAGGCCAACTAGCAATGCATGTAGGTTGTCGCGCATGTAAGTTGGTCTGCATTCGTACATCCACAATGCCATGAATCACGCCTCAAGTTGGCCTTTTGCACCAAAGACAAGCGAATTCCGCACCACAAGTAACACGGCTGGATGACGTCTACTTCACCGAAGAAGTAGTCAGTTGAGCTCTTACTTTCAGCCCATCCAGATAGCTGCCAGCAGCACGCCGCTGCACATTACTTCAATTGGCATTGAAAAGCAGCGTTGCATAGACCAACCGCGTCGTCGTTGCCGCCCATAGCAGCGAACACGAAACTGACGCTATGCTCACTAATATGCATACATGTATTCTGATTTCCAAAATTTAGATTTGTACCCCCATATGCACATACTTATGCATGATGCAAAAATACACTTCTGTATCAATGAAAACGTGCAAATATTTGACACACACTTTCATGCACAAATCTTTGAAGGTAAACATCATTCCCACTGATGCCAAATCAAGTCTGCATAAAACATTAATTTGTCTAGCTCAAAGATTCATCTCTATCACTCGGTTATACATAAATGCACATTATTAATGCACGATGCATACCCAATGGCAATGCTACTGTTACTCAACAAAATGCCAAAATTTGTCCCATCACCCCGATTACATGGGTGTGATTGCGCATCTAAAACCCGAATTCGGGCTTGTTTAAAATTATATTCGGTTTTATACAAATACCTAAATTATTCCTTCGGGAGGCACTTTACTTGAGGATAGTCCTGTCAGCATGCTACTTAATGGGATGCGTCGTAGGTTATTCAGCGCCTATCGAGCTGTGTGTGCATTCTTACTGATTTTGCAGATCTGATTTATACACAATATCTCCCTTGCCTTAGGCAGATCAGTCGCTTTAGTAAGAAAATGCAAGTACAACCGTGTTGCAGTATGTTGCACACACTTGTGCAGTGTGTGGTGCGTCAGGCAGTGGGTGAAGTGATGTGGGCGTGGATGTGAAGAGGCAGGCAAATGCGAATCAAATGCGTTTACGTGCACTCACCTGCTACATTGCCAGATGATGCTGTGAGGCAAGCACAGCCACTCCAGCCTCAAGCATTGCTAGCACACTATCCCATCGTTATAGACCACATAGCAAAGTAGTTTCTGGTAAGACGCGCTTGCATATGAACTGCACGCAGTTGAATTAAGCACTGCATTGGAGCATGAAACATGGGAGGTCCTGCTCTTCCTTTCCATTCTATAAATCCACAATCGGTGTTACACTTCATTGTCATCTGCGCATCCATAAATTACCTTATCTACATTTATGCCATCTACTTCAAAACCACATCCTCGGAGAGGTGAATAACTCAACCAAATCTCAACAGTTCTTACTGCGCATGGAACGATAGTATTTTTGCGAGCAGAAACGGCTACTATCAGCTGCGCCTGTGCTATACGAGCGTCTTCGACAAATCCAACCTACTGAACACAACACCCACGATTGAGGAGTCGAAAATTCGAATAAACGGAAGCAGTAGACGCCTGAGATTTGAGGAGTTGGCAGGCATATTGAGTGTCGAGTGGCTGCCAAATTTTGATCCTAGCGTCTACCAGCTTTATCCTCAGTCGATTGCCATGAGGGCTACACTGCAATCGCTCATTCATGACAAACCCATTTCTCACGTACGCAGAAAGTCCACCAATGTTATTCACGACACCACTTTCTTGTAAGTGGACTAGCATCCCTCCGTGTGGTCTTTAATATGTGTGGGTACCTGAATGCATGAATATGCTTTTGCGCTTCCACTCATGGCATCCCATCCTTTACCTTCTTGCATGAAACAATATCTCAGGAATATTATTCTGTGATCTTGCATTCTTCTTTTAGCCTCCCCCTTACAATCCATGGATCCGATTTCGCCAAGTACCCTCTGCAGCATATCCAATGTATGCAATTTCGATTGTGGTAAGAAAAGAACCAATACATACCACACCGGTGGGACAGCAGGCTTGCTTTTCGGCAAAGAGAAAAAAGAGGGAAGAAGGAAAGGGAGGAAGGAAGGGCGATAAAAGTGTTAAGATGTTGAATAGCAGTGTGTCACACCTGCGTGACGGTGGTTGGTAGCCGTAAGATAGAATGATAAAGTGGTGAAAATAGTTCTCGTTGAACTTAAGTTGGTTCATTTGAAGGCGTAACTTCTGCTTTGAGTCATTGCCTTATTGGTAGGGCTGTCCTTTTGATGAGCCTCCATATCTGCCATAAGGGGTTCCACTCAGTCGCCACAATCGTGCCAATACATGAGGCCTCTCATTGTCAGCACTGTTGTTCCTTTCATGAGGGACATTATTATTCGCCCTGTGGGGAGTAACATACTGCCCATAAGTGAACTCAAGTCTTTTCAAGTTGATGAATTGAGCAATGGCTTTTTCAAGCCGAGTCATTGTAGTTCAATTGCATGATTTGCTCAGCGGTAGAAGAATTAACTGCGTCTATTTATTCAACCACGTTCGGAAGTGAGCATTCAGTTTGGGCGATAGCCAAAGCCCATCGAGACACCTATGGAAGATCTTGCATGGTATACGCAAATCATTCCTCACATGATCAGCATGAGCTCTGTATTCGCAAAGCGTGAGATCGTGACTGACTCTAACCCCTCTGCTTTTTCTCTTCGTGCAGTATCACAATCCTTCCTTCGCCTTCCAAGCATTCCGAACCATTGCACCTGCAATATCGGAAAAGAGTTGTAAGGCGGAGATGCTTCTCCACCCCCTCTCCTAGCGCAAAGCACAGGTCAGCAGAGCCACACCCAACCCTCATGCCATCACAAGCGACCACCGCCAATCCATCCAAGCAGTGCACCACAGCCACATTACGCGCCCGCCTCGTCGATAAAGCATTAGTCTGTCAGCGAAATCGAAGTCATCCCGTCCCCCAACCTTAAATTCCTCCACCCTACCTTGCCTCTACCACTTCCTCCCCCTCCTCCTCTTCACAACTACCTACTTGTGCCTTTTCAACCCATTCGCATTCTCAAGGCTACGTCGCAGTAGTAGCGAGAGTAGCGCCATTACTCATCACCTATACAGTCAGCAACAAATTAACTGCCACCCTCCCACACAAACAACATCCACGTACCTTCGAAAGCAAAATATGCCGCACTTGCCACCAGTGACC
This sequence comes from Taenia hydatigena, assembly GCA_036345935.2. Taxonomy (NCBI): domain Eukaryota; kingdom Metazoa; phylum Platyhelminthes; class Cestoda; order Cyclophyllidea; family Taeniidae; genus Taenia; species Taenia hydatigena. Next base: position 10,483,539 of record JADWOT020000004.1, on the reverse strand, counting down.
TCTCACCCATAGCGCTCCTATTCGTCATCGTCGTCGTCGTTATCGCCGTCGCCGTCGCCGTCGCCGTCATGGTAAGAGAGCGTCACCTTCACTCTTTCACACATAAGCACGACACGCCTCCCCCAGCCTATCCCTTCCCTCCTTGCCACCCCCTCACCCTCTCCATCCACCCACTCAACCTCCCATGCCCCCCCAAAAAAGAGATGCTCACATAATAGCAGTGGTAGTCCCTGTCGTCCATGCCTGCCGACACCTACATCGCACAACTGAGACCGAGACGCCGCCATCACCAACGCCACCGCCAACGCCGCGAATCACTCCAACATCTCGCACTGCCCACCATCACTCCACACAATCATCAAATGCTACTTCACCATCACCACAGTAAATTTGTAGCATCTGAAAAGGAAAAAAAACCAAGCAATGCAGAGATGGACGTGTGACAGTCCAATGCACTGCAAAGCTAACACCCACGAACATAACTGCTGATAGGAGAGAAACGACTTAGCAAGCAAATACTTAAGACTGCTACAAAGTACAGTCTGCGTAGTGATGCCAAAGCTTCCCACTAGCCCCAATCCTGCTGTTGCGTCTACCCCACATTCACTCACTCACTCACTCAGACACCAACTCGTGCCGTCAAAGCTGAAAAAACCTACGATTAAACCATCGCCGAGGCCCTCTACACAACACCTTTCACAATGCCAGTGAGCTAGAAATGCGGTTGAAATGCGAGTGCAATAAAAGTGTTACTTGAATGACTTGAGTAGCGAGTTTCTGTTGCTGCGTGTGACGGGAAGACGGGTCTGATTGTTGAAGGCATTTATGCAGCATATCCAGTATGTGCATTTTCGATGGTGGTGGTAATAAAAAAACAAACACATGTTACATCGGTGGGACAGCAGGCTTGCTTTTCGAAGAAGAGAAGGAAAGAGAAGGGAAGAAAGGGAGGGGGAAAGAAGCGGTAATATGTTAAATAGCTGTGTGTTTCACATGCGCGACGGTGGTTGGTAGTCGTAAGGTCGAGTGGGAAAATGGTGAAAATAGTTCTCGTTGGACTTAAGATGGTCCATTTGAAGGAGTAGCTTCTACTTTGAGTCATTGCCTTATTGGTAGGGCTGTCCTTTTGATGAGCCTCCATATCCGCCATAAGGTGTTGCACCCAGTCGCCACAATCGTGCCAATACGTGAGGCCTCTCATTGTCAGCACTGTGGTTCCCTTCATGAGTGACACTATTGTTCGCCCTGTGGGGAGTAACATACTCCCGATAAGTGAACTACAGTCTTTTCAATTTGATTAACTGAGCAATGGCTTTTTCAAGCAGAGTCATTGAACGAAAGGATTTGCAGTGAGTAGGGGGCACAATTGTACTATTGCCGCCAATGCTCCTGCTGCTGCTGCCACTGCCGTTCCTAGTAGTAATACGAACACTTTCGTGATTATCATTGCTGCTACTATTGGTACTACCAAACTATTGCTGCCGTTGAAACCAGTGGAGGCGCCTTCCTTCATTCTTCATTGCCCTCCGACTATGCAGGGTATGTTGATTGTTTAGAAGTGGGGTGGAGACACCACGTATCCATGGAATACTGTCGAGTTTTATCAAAAACCTGTGAAGTAATAGAGGCTGTTAGTGCTGCATGTGTATGTGTGCACTGCAATGCTTGCTGGCAATTGTAAACACTCCGATTCCGTTCTCACCTGGACAGTTCAATTTCGAGTCGCTATCATGCAAGCAGTTTTGATGAACAACACGAGAGACACAATAATGTCATCTTCTGCTCAACATGTGGAAGGTCCAATTTGGTTCACATAAATTACTGGGCCAAATTCATCACCCTCTTTTGCTTATCTTTCTTGGCCACCATTTATCGCTCACATCTTCTTCACCCCATTCTATCCATTCGACGCACTATCACGCATGCCTCAATGCAGTCGGTCTCCCTACAACTCACGCATCGCGCACGCTCAATGAGGTCAAATGAAACAGACACACACACACACACAAACAAACACGTTGAGATGTGGATACGCGTTTCTCCTCACACTTCCACAGGGATGATCTCGCAGGCCAGCCCACGCTCACGTCTCATGATTTAGGGCCAACAACGCCAGCATTACCAAACTCGTATAAATCTACACGCTGTTATTTTGTGTACATGGGCTGCGTCTCCCTCCCAACATCTGCGTATGCCTCAGTGCATTCAGCTATTTTTCTGCATTCTCTGACGCACTCATTCATCCATCCACCCACCTACACGTACCAGTCACTTCGTCTCGTCACAGAGTCACCATCACTGTCTATTCACATCGCCTTTCCTCTTCGCATTCCATAACCCATAACCAGGTCAGCCGCTGAGACTACAGTCCCTGCTCAATCACACGCCGCCCTCTTCCACTCCCAACACTTCACCCTCCTGCTCTCCCAAACATTCTGCATCGCAAACCAACTTCCACTGCCACACTCTACCATGCAGTAGGAAAGTACACTCCATCATTGCATCCTTTCTCCACTCGTCTCACAAGAGCCTTTCTTTATTCCTCTATTCAACCATCCGAATCAGCATATTCGATATGTGGTGGTGGTGGTGGTGATGGTGGTGGTGGTGGTGGTGGTGGTGGTGGTGGTAGTAGTAGTGGTAGTGGTAGTGGTTCACGATGCACGACCAACTCGTTCAATGACTCTGCTTGAAAAGCCATTGCTCAGTTAATCAAATTGAAAAGACTGTAGTTCACTTATCGGGAGTATGTTACTCCCCACAGGGCGAACAATAGTGTCACTCATGAAGGGAACCACAGTGCTGACAATGAGAGGCCTCACGTATTGGCACGATTGTGGCGACTGAGTAAAACACCTTATGGCAGATATGGAGGCTCATCAAAAGGACAGCCCTACCAATAAGGCAATGACTCAAAGTAGAAGCTACTCCTTCAAATGGACCATCTTAAGTCCAACGAGAACTATTTTCACCATTTTCCCACTCGACCTTACGACTACCAACCACCGTCGCGCATGTGAAACACACAGCTATTTAACATATTACCGCTTCTTTCCCCCTCCCTTTCTTCCCTTCTCTTTCCTTCTCTTCTTCGAAAAGCAAGCCTGCTGTCCCACCGATGTAACATGTGTTTGTTTTTTTATTACCACCACCATCGAAAATGCACATACTGGATATGCTGCATAAATGCCTTCAACAATCAGACCCGTCTTCCCGTCACACGCAGCAACAGAAACCCACTACTCAAGTCATTTAAGTAACACTTTTATTCCACCAGCATTCCAACCGCATTTCTAGCCCACTGGCATTGTGAAGCGACAGTACAGTATCATCGTTGTGGGTGGTTGCTATCACTTCCACAAACACATTTAACGCACCTACACCTCACCTACACCACAAAGCAGCACATCGTTACAGTAATAATTATCACGAGGATGTCGATTGAATCTATTGTTTGCGTTACACACTCAAACAAACCGCCCCTATAATTTTAGCAAACCGGATGTAGTTACAAACGCTCTTTCTGTTGGTCTACAATTCATTTTGGCTTCCGTTTACCTTGGCATTTTTCCTTTGCGCTTTTTCTTTCTCGCGTGGACCCTCGTGGACATGGCGCGAGTATTGTCGATGAGGAAAGGTAGGTGCTCGCCTTTACAAACGCCTCTACTAACCTCATTGTCATGCAGGTTGCCAGAGACGCCAACAGGCTGTCTTTCACAAAGCGCCTCTACTGCTTTTAACAGCAGCAATAGCTTGGTAGTACCAATAGTAGCAGCAATGATAATCACGAAAGTGTTCGTATTACTACTAGGAACGGCAGTGGCAGCAGCAGCAGGAGCATTGGCGGCAATAGTACAATTGTGCCCCCTACTCACTGCAAATCCTTTCGTTCAATGACTCTGCTTGAAAAAGCCATTGCTCAGTTAATCAAATTGAAAAGACTGTAGTTCACTTATCGGGAATATGTTACTCCTCACAGGGCGAACAATAATGTCACTCATGAAGGAAACCACAGTGCTGACAATGAGAGGCCTCACGTATTGGCACGATTGTGGCGACTGGGTGCAACACCTTATGGCGGATATGGAGGCTCATCAAAAGGACAGCCCTACCAATAAGGCAATGACTCAAAGTAGAAGCTACTCCTTCAAATGCACCAACTTAAGCCCACGTAAATCTTAAAACACTCAGTGTTGTGCCCGCCACCAGACAACCACGTTTTGGTGCTGGAGAGGCGAGCCTGCTCAAATTCTCATTCTGTGGCCAGCTTATCGCTAATCTTCTCATCCTACACGAGACCATCCATCCATCCATCACTCCATCAAGTGTCAATCACACAGAGTGAAGGCCAATTATGCGTCCTCTGGTACACAGAGAGCAGAGCAATGTGAGAAGACTGCACTAAGGTGGGGAGGTTGCCACAAGGAGGATGGAGAAAGGAGAGGGAAGAAATCGGAGCAGGATTCAGTGATTCCCCCTCAACGTGTCTCGTACTCCACCACTAATGCTTCGTGATCATCCAACTGGCATCCCTGTTGCCTGTGAAGGTGGCCACACTGTCTTTAATGTCAGTTGCTGTGGTGTGGAAAAGGCATCTGGTTGAATGTCGCAAAAAGTAAAGCAGTTGTATCGGTTTTCATCGAGTAGAAGGATCTCGCCTATCAGTGACCTTCAGTCTTCTGTAAGTGAACCATTCACCACCACGAGAAACTGTGTCTACATTCCACCGTACGCACACTCTGAAAGCACAGTCTTTGAGACATGAAGTGGCAAGTGCTTCAGGTCCATGAGATGACCTCCGTGTGTGGACTTTCGGAGACACTTCATGATTATGAGAGGTGTCCATTTGCTCAGCAGTCGTGGCACTCCAAGTCAGTCCCACCATGCGTCATTCTCCCACTCGGACATTCACTCAGCAAACCACTCTAGACGTGCGTGGAGAAGGTACAGAAAGAACAAATTCACGGTCTGCCAATCCTGCTACCCATCACGTACCATGTCATGTCAGCTGGGTGGCAGTCAGCCTCCGCCACACAAATTTCAATGTCGATGTAGGAGTAGTGAATCCACTGTTGCACCATCACTCAGGTTGGATAGCGCTGTTGCCTGCTCCTCGCACACTGATCCCGAATAAAGTTTAGGCAGGAGAGACATGCACTTCTTCTCCGTTATTCAAAATAGGGAGTCCCATCGGAAGCGATGCCCTTCGAGTGACTAGGCATCACCCAAATTGAACTGTTCAAGCCATTTGATCACAAACGATACGCTTCACCAATGTCTACTACTCTCCTTCCAAATATTGTGGAAATCTCTTGTCCCGTAATTTCTGGTAGCAGATTATATCGTTATGAGGGAGTGTTCAGTCTAAGCATTCTTTACTTTCTCACTGTGTGTGTCAACCCGCGCCCTTCTTTTCTAACTTATTCAAGCCTGTCACAATACAGCCTAGGTGGCTAATTTAGCCTGTTATATTACACTGCAATCTAGTGTGATCTAGTTAGGCCTAGTCATGAGCAACGTGCTACACTGCTTCCACAGTGGGACATGGCTATCGGGCACTTTGTTGCAACCCACTAGGTCTGCTGCTGCTGCTGTTGCTGCTGCTGCCACAGTTTATTCAGTGCTCGTCAACACATGTAAGAACCATTGTAAGCACCACCTATTCATGAATTGTTGCATTTACCCACTCACCTAACCACTTGACCGAGTTAAATATTAAGGGTTCAGCTTAATGGAGGGAATATGAATTTCGTGTCAACAACATGCTTTAAGAGACTAAGCACAGCTTTCCCCTACTACGCGTTCCACATAGGATATGAGATGCGATAATAGCAACTCGACGCACGCAAATGAAGTGGATCTCCACCTCTACTGTCCGGGTGTTTTAGTGGTTGCATGTGGATGGCATTGCGGTGTGCAAGACGTATGAGGGAAAGGAGGAGGAGGAGGAGGAGGAGGAGGAGGAGGGAGTGTGTTGGGTTTATCAGTGCACACTAAGATGTAATCACATGGAAGTGAAGTAGTCGGTGTTTGTATGACGAGGTGGAGGTGATCGGTGTAAGGCAGGACGTTAGGGTTACCGCGTGCATGTGATGCAGGTGTTGACTGGATGCGCCAGCGGATTCTTTACGAGTAGTCATTTCTTCATATTGACTACCTGGTCAAGCATGGTCTTAGGGATGTTCTATAACAGAAATATTAATATTTTGCAGGTAGCCAGTGTTGGAGTCGGAGTTGCCTCGAGTGCTGCGTGGCTGCTCCTGGTGCGATCGCGTTTGCGATGCAGTGGGAGATGAGTGAGTGGGGTGGCGATTTGCACTGATGTAAGTGTCGAGTGTATGTATTCCTGCCCACGGACGATTGGTAGTGGGATGGAGCCTGTCTGCCTTGACTATTCGACTTTTGCCCATCCTTCTATGGCCCCTGGGTGTGGATGCTCTACCACTGCAATGGAGCGTGTGCACGAGATGTCACGCAATAGCACATTGTCTCATTTCGACAGTGTCGCGTGGTGTAGTACTCGGCCTTCCATTTGTCGCGGTGCCTTTTTTAATTGCGCTGCTGTTGGTTCTTATAATGTGCTCATTGATTTGACAAGGTTGTGGGGATGGTAGAGGATGAGGGTGAGCAGTCTCACTGACTGACACTCGCTCTGTTGCCGCTACCACCTTCAACGCTGGTTATGGGTCGCTGTATAAGGACACCACAGACTGACTCATCAGGCTGCCAACAACACCCATCTTTGCCGTCGGTGGCAATGGCAAAGAGGAATGTTGATGTAGAAGCAGACCAATAGGAGGGAGGCCGCTAAGACTGCACACTAAGCGCCTTTCAACTCATCGTCGACAGCTGTGGAGTCGCAATCATTCGGCGGATTGAGTGTACCGAATGTTACCTTCCTAAATGCGAACTATTCGTTCATGCAGGATATAAGAGACACGGTTTTCCGATTGGAGGTGTTGGAAACGGTGAGTGAGGTGTGAGTGCCATGCAAGAGCGAAACAGGTGCGAAACTGTGGCCTGGTAAGCATGCTAGATAAGTCAGATGTTATTATCTTCTTACAATGGCTGGTTTTGCCGATTCATTTTTTAATCTAGAATGTTCAGGCATTGTCGCTTCTAGCACTGTGAAATGAGGTGATGTCAGTGTGAAGTAGGTGTGGAGTAACTGGAAGTGTAGTTATGATGCTTTGATATGTACGAGTGATTCCCTGTGCGACTCATTGTCATATTCGATAATCACTTGTCTAATGTTGTAGGCTTAAAAACTGTCACTATAGTTGTTGTGGTGCCGTACCGTTGACATGGGTTTGACTAATCGCTTTCAGACCAATGTTTCCTCTACTGATGATGGACACGCGTGGTGGTTAACACATTTGCCCCTTATCCCATACGGAATGAGCTTGCAGCATGGGAGATGGGGAGACTGGCGATGCAGTAGCCTTACCGAGGAGAGCACGGCGGATGGCGCTGGACAAGGCGAAGCGAACCGTGTTATGCGTTGGTGGTTCATTGAATGACGGATTTTGGTGGTGAGGCCACTCAAATGCTCCATCGTTGTATCTCTTCGGAGTGGTATTTTGAATGCACGTGTATGTATTTAACCCGAGTATGATGTCCTCTTTCGCCTTCAGGGAGGAGGGGAAAGCTGAGAAAACTGAGGTGCGCATGTATGGGTTGGTGATAGAGATGTTCCAGTGTGCATTGAAGGTTCGCTAGCCGTAACCCATTTGCTTCAGGGGGTGTAGAACTGCTCTTGCTTTGTTGGGTGGCAGACAATTGTTGGCTGTACAGGTAATGAGTGCATTTTGAAGTAGATTGCCTACTGCTGGAGGTGTCATGAGTCTTTAGGAGGAGTGGCATGCTGTCACTTAGCCATAAGAATGGCTTTAGAAGGTGCAGAGTGTGTAACTAGTGGGTAATTGGGTCGGTGGGTGTGAAGCAGAAAGGGGGATGTTTGTGTAAGAAGGAAGAGAAGATGCCTCCAACCGCTCTGCACATGGGCATGTATGCTAAGTAGGCGAGAAGGGAGGGAAGGCTCCATGCTGCTTGATTAATCTCATAACACCATCTCCTCTGCAATGCGTTCCAAATGGTAGTTGTGTTGTCATTCCATCACGCGGTTCCCTTAAGCAGACGTGGTAGCTATTGCCACCACAGGGCAACTATGCGGAGTTGAATGAAACGCTGATGGAACATACAGACGGGATGGAGATTATTGTGGGAGATTGGTTTGTCGAACGCCCTTCAATAACATCTGTTGGTGTGTCTGCAGTCTTTTGTATCTTACACCTTTGCCAAGTTATGTTGGACTGTTGGCCTGCATGTTCTGATGTAGGCATGTGGTGGAAACATCAAATCAGAAATAACATGAAATGTTCTTTATGTCTGACTTGTCACGATGGAAATGAAATGAAGGTATTCGCTATGAGATCATTAATTGTTTTTCAGCGTCCAAGTTACTTCTAGTTACTTCTAGAAGTTACTTCTAGAATAAATACGTGACATTGTATTGTTGCATAATATGGCGACACGTGAATGTAATCTACGGGGCCTAGAGGAAACAAACTCGTTCGAGCTATCTAAGAATGAGTTAATGTTGCCTCGTAATGCTGCATTGTGGAGAGGTTTTGCCTCACAAGGCGACAACGGCGACGACAATGAGAACGTCGTAGAACCACGCTGATGGGTCTCGATGGCAAAGGAAAAGTAGTTGACAAAAAGCAAATGGGGCTCAAGAATAGGGACGCTAAAACACAGCAATAAGTTGTTCTTGGTTGTGGAACACCAACTGGAAAGCGGTTGGGCAATTTCAATGTGTGCAACAAATGTGATGCAGCGTTCCAAGACTTCATTAAAAGCAAAAGAGGGCATAATACTTAAATAGAATGTATATATATTCAGCAAGCAGAGTGTAGAGACCGGTGGCGTGGTCCAAAGGCCAGCTCGCCCGTTTGGAGCAACATGGTCACCCAAGTCACCGTAGCCGAAACCGGCAATCAAACAAACAATGCATTAACTTTGGGGCATTGTAGAGCAATCAGAATGTAGTAAATAAAAAGCGCAAGAATTAGAAATGCGGAAACAATAGAAGAAATTAGGCATGCGTGTGCAAAGGGTGAAAATCCTCTTGTCATGAAATACTACACAAAAGGATTGGGTGGCTGTCATCAGGTTAAGAAGATGAATTGAAGATAAATGTGAATGACACATAACATTATAGGGAGAAAGGGAAACAATGAAGGATATTTGTTTCGCTCGTGGGAGGTTTAATATGTTTGAATGGAGGGAGGAAAGAGGGAGAAGGAATAAGGTGGGGAGGGAATTAAGCCATATAATTATACATTGCTGCGACACCATCGTTCTTCCACTTTTCTGACTACACTGTAGTTGCTAACCTTGTTTGATGTTAAAATGCGCTAATTTCTGGAAGTCGCGAGGTTGCTACGACACATTCAACATTGCTGTACCGCATGGAGATGGCATGGTGCAGACTAGTTCAGCTAATTTGAAACAAGTGGTTAATAATGAAAGACAACAATTACTGGACAAGAACTCATTGAGTTGTTGCTAGAAGATGACGCGACTCAGGTGTAATAAAACACCCTCACTCACTCACTGCCATCGCTTGTTTTCGTACACTTCGCTCCCACCACCATGCCCGCAAAGGCCTGGCACGTCGGAGGCATTTGTCTTTAGCCTTGGCACAGCCGAGCCAATCGCCACAGCGATGGCAGAGATAAGATGTCAGATGAATGCGAAGAGAAAAAAGAGATGGGTTAGAGTCAGTCACGATCTCACGCTTTGCGAATACAGAGCTCATGCTGATCATGTGAGGAATGATTCGCGTATACCATGCGAGATCTTCCATAGGTGTCGCGATGGGCTTTTGCTATCGTCCAAACTGAATGCTCACTTCCGAACGTGGTCGAATAAATAGACGCAGTTAATTCTTCTACCGCTGAGCAAATCATGCAATTGAACTACAATAACTCTGCTTGAAAAAGCCATTGCTTAATTAATACATTTGAAAAGACATTAGTTCACTTATCAGCAGTATGTTACTCCCCACAGGGCGAATAATAATGTCCCTCATGAAAGGAACCACAGTGCTGACAATGAGAGGCCTCACGTATTGGCACGATTGTGGCGACTGAGTGGAACACCTTATGGCAGATATGGAGGCTCATCAAAAGGACAGCCCTACTAATAAGGCCATGACTCAAAGCAGAAGTTACTCCTTCAAATGGACCATCTTAAGTTCAACGAGAACTATTTTTTACCACTTTATCATTCTATCTTACGGCTACCAACCACCGTCTCGCATGTGTGACACATCTAGCCACTTCTTCCTCCCTTCCTTTCTTCCATCCCTCCTTTCTCTTCTTCGAAAAGCAAGCCTGCTGTCCCACTAGTGTAACATGTGTTGGTTCTTTCCTTACCACCATCGAAAATGCACATACTGGATGTGCTGCATAAATCCCTTCAACACTCAAACCCGTCTTCCCGTCATGCGCAGCAACAGAAACCCGCTACTAAAGTCATTTGAGTAACACTTTTATTCCACTCACATTTCTAGCTCACTGGCATTGTGAGGCGACAGTACAGCCTCATCGTTGTGGGTGGTTGCTATCACTTCCACAAGCACATTCAACGCACCTTCACCTCACCTACACCACAAAGCACCACATCGTTCCAGTCGTGCCAGCAATAATTATCATCATTAGCCGCCAACATGCACCACAATTTAGCGTGATGGCAGTGCAGTCACCACACAGAAAGCGCTGCTGACTTTCAAATGGTGAGGCTATCGATTGAATCCATTGATCGTGTCACACACTCAAACATACCGCCACTACAATGTTTGCAAATCGGATGTATCTGCAAATGCTCTTTCTGTTGGTCTACATTACGCTTTGGTTTTTCGGTCACTTTGGCTTTTTCCGTTTGCAATTTTTCTTTCTCGCGTGGACCCTCGTGGACATGGCGCAAGCAGTGTCGACGAGGAGAGGTAGGTGCTCGCCTTCACACACACCTCTACTAACCTCATTGTCATGCAGGTTGCCAAAGACGCCAACAGGCTGTCTCTCACAAAGCACTTCAGACAAATGTTCATGTGGAAGAAGAGTGGGTGGAGCAAGTGGAGCAGGTAGAGCAGGTAGAGGAGATGCAGAGCTCGACTGGCGCATCTGATGCGAAGCTGGTGAGGTTCCAACAGATACTGCAATTCTTCGCCCCGCCTCCAAGTCATTCGATGCGGAGGCGGCAGCGACGGTCGGCAGAAACAGAAGGAGATACTGGCGCCGCAGACACGACCTACGGTGTTACCGACCTTCCGGATGAGTACGAATGGAGGGAAGACGGAGGAGGTGGTGGTGGTGTGGATAGCGGAAAGTGCCTTTGCGCCGAAAGGAGGAGGAGGAGGATGAGAAGACGGATGGAGACAAAGGGCCGTTCGAGGAGGGACGAGGATGGGCAGCAGGAAGAGGAGGAGGAGGAGGTGCGAGTGGAGCGGGAGGAGCGGGTGGAGCGTGAGTGGGAGCAGGCGCAGGTGCAGGTGCGGGATGGGCAGCGCGAGGAGAACGAGCAGGAGGAGGACGGGAGAATGGAGAAGGAGGTGAAGAAGGGGAAGACGCACAATGTCATCATGGAGAGCGGTCACCACGTACACGGCAAAGCAAAGAAGACGCGCAGCGGCAGGTGGCGTCGGCTCTTCACCAACTCAATCGGTGGACTCGCGTGGCACCAACAACACAAGGGACCACCTCACCAACACCCACACCGACACCGGTTTACAGACTCCATGATGCATTGATGATGGAGCAAAGTGTGCTTCTTGCCTACCACCAATTCACACCAAGTCAAGTTGGTGAGAGCAATGTCCTTCCTGTTAATGCAGCAGCATCTGCACTATGAGCAGCAGCAGGAGGAGGAGGAGGAGAAGGGCGTTGTTGTTGTCGTTGTTGTGGTTGTTAGGGACACTGTAGTTGTCACAGTTGGCTCAGCAGCAGCAGCTGGAGGTAGATGACGATGATGACCTCCACCCATGCCAAGAGCGAAGGACTTCCGTTCGTCCGTCCGTTCGTTTGTCCGTCCGTCCGTCCGTCTCTCTTACCTTCCTATTTTTTTTTTCTCTCCTTTTTCATTTAGTGTTCGGTTGAGATGTCCCGGTGCCAACAATGTCTCGCCCATGTCCACCGTCAGAGTCGACAATCGTGCCCCTGCTGCCATCGCCGATGCCGTTGTTCACCGCCATGCGTGATATCTCCTCGTTCTTCACTTCTTTCTCCGTTCCGATGCCTCCCCTCTCTCTCTCTCCCTCCCTCCCTCCCTCCCTCCCTGCCTCCCTTCCCCCTCCCTGTTTCTCTCCCTCCCTCCCCGCCTTCCTTCCTTCACTCCTTCCTTTCTCCCTTCTTCTTCTTCCTCGAGTAGCTGCTTGTCTTCCACCGTCTCCCTTCCTTCTTTCGTGTTCACATCTCACCCCTCCGCTTCCTCCCATTCGCATTCATCCGGACCTTCGGTTGTGCCGTGGACGTCTGCTGCTGATGCGTCGGCTCCTTCCATTTCGCCACCGTCAGCGACGACTTGCAGTATCCGTTGCAATCCACCAAACCTCACATCAGATGCGACTGCTTGCGAGTTCCCTCTCCGCCCACACTGCCCACCCTGCCCATTCTGTCCCACTTCCTCTGCTTCCACATGAACATTCGTCATCTGAGGTGCTTTGTGTCAGACAGCTTCTTGGCTTCTTTGGCAACCCACATACCACCTTTCTTATTTTTGTTCTTCTTCTCCTTTTTTGTTCAAATACATCTCTTTTGTTCATCAGACGAACGCCTTATCTCACTTATCACTTAGTAGGCGGCAGGATGCCGGTGATGTCACAGAATCCACCTCACTGTCGATTTGAGCTCACTCTCCACCGGCCACTTCGAAGCATTCAATACCACATCCCGACTCTGTCTTATGGTCGTTGAGTTGTGTGACACCATCTCCTTCACATTATAATAAGACATTTACTTCATCAGTTGTGTATTTATGATAGAAGAGATAAAAGACTTTGATCCACTTGCTCTTTAATTTGGCACGGGAACACACACACACACACACCGAGAGTGTGTCAATTCATGCACAATGACGCCTGGGTGGTGGGAGGAAGAGGAGTGGGAATAATAGAAGACGCAGGCCACGTGAATTCAGAAGTGAACGCAAGGCATCAAAATGCAATCGAACAGTTGCTCAAGTAATAAATAAGTACCTCATTATTTGATTGAATTAACCATAGCTGGGTTGCTCAAATGCTGCGATGACGACGACGGCGTCGACGGTGTGGCAACCAGGCAGAACGTAGGCACCCAGTGCAGTTGCCAAGTGACAGAATCGCTTTTTGCACCCAATGCTACTAATATGTGCGTCAGCAAATGACAAGTGTCGCCTCCCTCCTTACCGCCTCACTAACAATGTGGGATATGTACCACCACAACCACCACCACCACCACCACCATCACCACCACCTCCTCCTCCTTATGTGGCTGCCACCGCTGCAGCCGCCGCCACTAGAACGCAAGCCAGACCCTGGCTTTACTACCACTACTGCTACTACTACTACTTCTCAGCAAAGAGAAATGGTGGGCCATCGAGTTGGTAAAGCTCCACCTACCGAGCGCCGTTTCAGTAGTATTGACATCCCACCTCAAGATGATTCAAACGTCGAAATTGGCAGGATGACGCGTGGAATGATGCGCTTTTCACTGTATGTGCCCTCCTCCACCTCCCATCCTCTTCTCTTCCTCCTTCCTCCCCTTCACAGACAGCCGAACACTCTACACAAGGCAGAGCTGAATTCAACACTTCCCCTCTCAATCAACTTCTACACCATTTGTTTGCGCATACCCCACCATTTACCCATAGTCATGAGACCATGTCACTAAGTAATCCAGCAAGCCTCACTCCAGTCGCTGTGAATCCCTGCTGCCGGAGGTAACACCTACGCGAAACACGCTCCATCTGCTAAGCAGCAATCCTCATCACCACACCCAACAGTAGTGCCTGTTTCGCCTAAACAATGACGAAACTGCATTCACTTCTTCTAATCAACCGATCTCTCCTCCTCCTCCTCCTCCTTTTCAAATACCACACAACACAACTGTCCCTCACCACCTTTATTGCTTTAAATACATCAGATATTCTGGATAGCTATGACTTGGTGATATGAAACACATGCCACGCGTGTGTGTACAACGTCTACTTCACATTATAACAAGACACGTCGTTTCCAGGCAGCTCTCTCCCTCCACATAAAGTGCTCATCTTTTAGGTCATTCTTGATGAATAACGAGGAAGGAGCGATGGTTGATGGGATGAAAAGAAGCCCACTGTGGTCTGTCTTTGCCCACTTGACTTCCATGCATCTAAGCAAATGATGAAGGAGGACGAGCAATTAGGTGATGGCACAGCAACTGACTTCTCTTAACGGGGTCACAAGTGGCCCAACTCCTTGCCTCCGCAACTAATTCACTCACTACCTCTTAACAACCCACCAACCAATATCAATTTCGATAGAAATCTCAACTGACATGATCCCTTCAAATTAATCAAGTGACCGAACTCTTCTGCAACAACTGCCTCATTCTCCGCCACCTCACTCTGTGAGGGTTTGCTGCCTTCGTGGTTGCCAATCTATCGCCGTTCGCGTCGTCTTTTCGTCAAGCTTTAGTCCCACGCCATTGAATGTGCAACCACAAAAAATAGTCCACCACAACCTTCCAAAACTGCTCAGAGAAGTCCCAACAATCTTCAGCTGAAATTCAGTAAAGTACTCAAAAGGAAGATTGTTATTTAAGAGCAAGTTCAACACTCAGGCCGATGTTATTGCGCATAGCACTTGCTGTTAAGCCACCCACATCCCATCGCATCGTCGGTCGGTGATGTCCACGCATACGTGGCAGTAGCAGCAGCTGCAGTCGCAGAAGCGGGGCTCTGTGGAGGAGGTGAAGCATAGAAAGGTTGAACTAGCGCCGTCGACAACTCTCCAAATCCCCGTCCTTCAGGCACCTAGAATATTGACAACGAGTTGTCAGATGGAAATGCCTCCTCTTTCTCCTCCTCCTCCTAACAGCAAAGCACAAATCAACACTAACACCAAGGACCACCGCCAGTCTACCCAAACAGTATACCGCAACCCCCTGCCCCATTAAGCACACTCCAAACGTCGTTCAAGGCACAAACACAACAGTCACCATTTACCGCCTGCCGTGCTATACAGTGGCAGTAGAATGCACCACGTGAGTAGAAGGACTGACTCCATCGCTCCGAACAACACCTAATCGCCACACTTCCTCATCCTACGACTTTTTGAAGTGAAGGCCACAGTCTACCAAACGTGCTCACCCATCCGCCTTTTTCTAACGCCAAGTTAGGCTTCCGCATTAACGAGGAACCAGAATCCTTCTCTCCGTGATTACAACTTGCGTCCAAACCTTCTTACTGGTTAGTTCAACCGCAAATCCCAGTCGTTTCTGATGCAAAAATTCAACATTGGCCACTTACCCGGTTGGGCAGCCCAAAACGACTGATGGAACTGCTGTTGTTGCGATAGCGATCGTTGGATGAATGAATGAATGAATGAACGAATGAATGTCCCCGTCCGTGATGTCCAGGCATACGCACCAACACAGGCAGAAGCAAAGCTCTGTGGAGGAGGCAGAGAATAGAACGATTGAGTCGCCGCTTCAATCCATGTAGCTGCGTCCACCAACCGTCTGTGCCGTGCAGTATCACAAACCTTCGCCTTCCAAGCATTCAGAACCATTGCACCTGCAATATTGGAAAAGGGTTGTAAGGTGGAGATGCTTCTCAACCCCTCGCCTAGCGCAAAGCACGGGTCAGCAGAGCAACACCCGACCCTCATGCCAACACAAGCGACCACCGTCAATCCATCCAAGCAGTGTACCACAGCCACATTACGCGCCCACCTCGTCAATAAAGAATCAGCCTCCGAGCGAAATCACAAGTTGTCTCGCCTTCTCACCTTAAATTCCCCCCCCCCCCACCTTCCCTACCTTGTACCTCCCAATTCCTCCCCTCCGCCTCCTCCTCTTCACAACTACCCACTTGTGTCTTTTCAACCCATTCGCATTCTCAAGGCTACGTCGCAGTAGTAGCGAGAGCAGCGCCACCACTCATCACCCATACAGTCAGCAACAAATTAACTGCCGCCCTCCCACACCAACAACATCCACGTACCTTCAAAAGCAAAATATGCCGCACTTGCCACCAGTGACCTCTCACCCATAGCGCTTCTATTCATCGTCATAGTCGTCGTCGCCGTCGTAAGAGAGCGTCACCTTCACTCTTTCACACGTAAACATGACACGCCTGACCTAGCCTCTCCCCTCCCTGCCCGCCACCCCCCCCCCCTCCCCATCCACCCACTCAACCACCCATGCCCCCCCCCCCGGAAGAAAAAGAGATGCTCACATAATAGCAGTAGTAGTCCCTGTTGTCCATGCCTGCCGACACCTACATCGCACAACCCAGACCGAGACGCCGCCACCGACAGCGCCACCGCCAACGCCGCCAATCACTCCAACATCTCGCACTGCCCACCATCACTCCACACAATCATCAAATGCCACTTCACCATCACCACAGTAAGTTTGTAGCATCTGAAAAGGAAAAACAAACCAAGCAATGCAGAGATGGACGTGTGACAGTCCAATGCACTGCAAAGCAAACACCCACGAACATAACTGCCGATGGAAGAAACGACTTAGCAAGCAAATACTTAAGACTGCTACAAAGTACAGTCTGCGTAGTGATCCCAAAGCTTCCCACTAGCCCCACACCTGCTGCTGCGTCTACCTCACTCACTCACCCACTCACTCACTCAGACACCAACTCGTGCCGTCAAAGCTGAAAAAACCTACGATTGAACCATCACCGAGGCCCTCTACACAACACCTTTCGCAGCAAGGATCACATCAACACAACTAATTACCCTCGTCCCGCCCCCAGTCCTCCGCCATCTCTATGCGCTGCTGCTCCAACAGCACGCATATCACAGTCATGACAATAGCGCACCCTTCACCACACAGGTCAACAGGAAAAGCACCTTCCCACCCAACATAAGAACAACGCACATCGATTCTGTTACTGCACCCACAAAATGCACCAACAACTCAATCCAATCTTACCTAGGGAATGCGCGAAGTCATAGCGAAGACGAGATTCACGCTCATTGCTACAGCTTCATCTCCATCTCCTTCTCCTTCTTCTTCCTCTTCCTCTTCTTCAACGTCTATTCTAGCATGAAAGCGGAAAAAGAAAATGGACAGTAAAATTTATAAACAAGATGAATACTAGCAAGGAAATAATGAACAACGCTAAAACTCCTCACAAGTCTCTTCAACAAACCCCACCGCATTAATCAAAACTCATTCTTGATAAAGTGACTAACCACTTGAAAACAGCCAAAACAATCCCACTTATTCGCAAGAAGGATTGTGTAGTGAAAACATCAACGCGATTAGGCAATGCAAATGGAAAACAAAGTCTTGACAGCGACTGCAGCTATTTTTGAAACGATTAGTTTAACATAAAGAGTGATAAGAAAAGAAGAAATGTAAGTACAGAAGTATGCATGTAGTGGGTGCTCGATCGCAAGAAAGCACCAAGCAAGTAATTGCCAAGCACTCGGTAAGATTATAACTCCTCTCAACCAAATTGTACCTCACTAATCAAACTCCAACGTCATTAGTGAAACATGCAACCTCACACACTGCCAAAACAGTCATAATTTATCACTTATAGTGCCATGTAGCAAAACTGCACCTTAGTAAACGTCTCAACGGTCACATTAAGAGGCCTTTGCATTTACTCCAGCAAGTGTGTGTGCAGAAGAAGAAAGTCGGCATTTAAAATGCCTGTTAACGACAAAACAGGCAAAACTAATCAAAATGCACCAAATACTTACAAGGTTTCCAACCTCATACGCTAAATAAAGGCGCACTAATCCGAAACAACGGTCGCCAGAACAAGCAGCACTTACGCGAGCCACGTACAAACATGACCAATCAGGTCAAGGTTCGTTCGGTAAAACAAACTTTTAATATTTGTGTGTTTTGATGGTGCAACAATTGACACAAAGTAGGGCAGTTTTGTAACAAACGCAAAATTTAAAGTAGAAACACACAAATGCAAGAGTTTACGAATTGCGCACGAGTGAGAGATATGGCAATGAATCTTAACAGTCGATCAAAGCATTGATGCTATATCATTAGGTGTAACAGCGCAAAGTAAATGTGGTCTAAATATCAACATTTAATTTCAATATGTCGTCTTCAAGGAAAATTTCAATTGTCTATAGACATGCATTTTGTAACATTGCTGACATTTCTAGGTGTATCAAAAAGCAATTTCGAATAACTCGGCTGACTTTGTGGTGAATTTGATGGTTTTAAATGACTTTTTATAGTTCGAATATCTACGCTACTAAGGTAGGTTAAGGTCGTAAATGAATGACTGACTTATGCACTCGGCTGAGTGTTGTGTTGTTTTGCTTCACTTCCTACTCAAATGAGCCGTTTTTCCAATGATAATGGGCCAATGATTGTTGGGAAATGGATGTCTTGCCATTCGCGACTCAGGACAGTGTTAAGAGTGGATTACGTTAGTTTGTGGCATGTCCACAGTGGATGAATGGAAGTATGGATGAATGGTTGAGAAGGACCACCGATTTTGCGCCATTTCAGTAGAAGCGGAAGAGCTCCCAAAGTGGAAGGTAAGGTAGGAGCATAGATGCTGGTTATTTTGTGTGTCTACCCATGATTTTATTGCGGTAATTGCATGCACAGGATGGCTTAATTGATTTGTTCTCCTCCAGGAATATGGTGTTAACCAATGCGTTTGCATTTTCACAAATTGATTGGATCTGCTGAAGACGCGTTTGTAACGCGTTGCACCGGGACCGCTCTTCTTGTTACGTGGCATGTGTTTCATATCACCAAGTCATGGCTATCCAGAATATCCTATGTATTTAAAGCAATAAAGGTGGTGAGGGGCAGTTGTGTTGTGTGGTATTTGAAAAGGAGGAGGAGGAGGAGGAGGAGGAGGAGGAGAGATCGGTTGATTAGAAAAAGTGAATGCAGTTAGCGTAATTGTATAGGCGAAACAGGCACTACTGTTGGGTGAGGTGATGAGGAATGCTGTTAAGCAGATGAAGCGTGTTTCGCGTAGGTGTTACCTCTGGCAGCAGGGATTCACAGCGACTGGAGTGAGGCTTGCTGGATTACTTAGTGACATGGTCTCATGACTATGGGTAAATCGTGGGGTATGCGCAAACAAATGGTGTAGAAGTTGATTGAGAGGGGAAGTGTTGAATTCAGCTCTGCCTTGTGTAGAGTGTTGGGCTGTCTGTGAAGGGGAGGAAGGAGGAAGAGAAGAGGATGGGAGGTGGAGGAGGGCACATACAGTGAAAAGCGCATCATTCCACGCGTCATCCTGCCAATTTCGACGTTTGAATCTTGAGGTAGGATGTCAATACTACTGAAACGGCGCTCGGTAGGTGGAGCTTTACCAACTCGATGGCCCACCATTTCTCTTTGCTGAGTAGTAGTAGTAGTAGCAGTAGTGGTTGTAAAGCCAGGGTCTGGCTTGCGTTCTAGTGGCGGCGGCTGCAGCGGTGGCAGCCACATAAGGAGGAGGAGGTGGTGGTGATGGTGGTGGTGGTGGTTGTGGTGGTACATATCCCACATTGTTAGTGAGGCGGTAAGGAGGGAGGCGACACTTGTCATTTGCTGACGCACATATTAGTAGCATTGGGTGCAAAAAGCGATTCTGTCACTTGGCAACTGCACTGGGTGCCTACGTTCTGCCTGGTTGCTACACCGTCGACGCCGTCGTCGTCATCGCAGCATTTGAGCAACCCAGCTATGGTTAATTCAATCAAATAATGAGGTACTTATTTATTACTTGAGCAACTGTTCGATTGCATTTTGATGCCTTGCGTTCACTTCTGAATTCACGTGGCCTGCGTCTTCTATTATTCCCACTCCTCTTCCTCCCACCACCCAGGCGTCATTGTGCATGAATTGACACACTCTCGGTGTGTGTGTGTGTGTGTTCCCGTGCCAAATTAAAGAGCAAGTGGATCAAAGTCTTTTATCTCTTCTATCATAAATACACAACTGATGAAGTAAATGTCTTATTATAATATGAAGGAGATGGTGTCACACAACTCAACGACCATAAGACAGAGTCGGGATGTGGTATTGAATGCTTCGAAGTGGCCGGTGGAGAGTGAGCTCAAATCGACAGTGAGGTGGATTCTGTGACATCACCGGCATCCTGCCGCCTACTAAGTGATAAGTGAGATAAGGCGTTCGTCTGATGAACAAAAGAGATGTATTTGAACAAAAAAGGAGAAGAAGAACGAGAATAAGAAAGGTGGTATGTGGGTTGCCAAAGAAGCCAAGAAGCTGTCTGACACAAAGCACCTCAGATGACGAATGTTCATGTGGAAGCAGAGGAAGTGGGACAGAATGGGCAGGGTGGGGAGTGTGGGCGGAGAGGGAACTCGCAAGCAGTCGCATCTGATGTGAGGTTTGGTGGATTGCAACGGATACTGCAAGTCGTCGCTGACGGTGGCGAAATGGAAGGAGCCGACGCATCATCAGAAGTCGTCCACGGCATAGCCGAAGGTCCGGATGAATGCGAATGGGAGGAAGCGGAGGAGTGAGATGTGAATACGAAAGAAGGAAGGGAGACGGTGGAAGACAAGCAGCTACTCGAGGAAGAAGAAGAAGGGAGAAAGGAAGGCGGGGAGGGAGGGAGAGAAACAGGGAGGGGGAAGGGGGGCAGAGAGGGAGGGAGGGAGGGAGAGAGAGAGGGGAGGCATCGGAACGGAGAAAGAAGTGAAGAACGAGGAGACATCACGCATGGCGGTGAACAACGGCATCGGCGATGGCAGCAGGGGCACAATTGTCGACTCTGACGGTGGACATGGGCGAGACATTGTTGGCACCAGGACATCTCAACCGAACACTAAATGAAAAAGGAGAGAAATAAAATATAGGAAGGTAAGAGAGACAGACGGACGGAGGGACGAACGAACGGACGGACGAACGGAAGTCCTTCGCCCTTGGCATGGGTGGAGGTCATCATCGTCATCTACCTCCTCCTCCTGCTGCTGCTGCTGCTGAGCCAACCGTGACAACTACAGTGTCCCTAACAACCACAACAACGACAACAACATCGCCCTTCTCCTCCTCCTCCTCCTCCTGCTGCTCATAGTGCAGATGCTGCTGCATTAACAGAAAGGACAATGCTCTCACCAACTTGACTTTGTGTGAATTGGTGGTAGGCAAGAGGCACACTTTGCTCCATCATCAATGCATTATGGAGTCTGTAAACCGGTGTTGGTGTCGGTGTCGGTGTGGGTGTTGGTGAGGTGGTCCCTTGTGTTGTTGGTGCCACGCGAGTCCACCGATTGCGTTGGTGAAGAGCCGACGCCGCCTGCCGCTGCGCGTCTTCTTTGCTTTGCCGTGTACGTGGTGACCGCTCTCCATGATGACATTGTGCGTCCTCTCCTTCTTCACCTCCTTCTCCATTCTCCCGTCCTCCTCCTGCTCGTTCTCCTCGCGCTGCCCATCCCGCACCTGCGCCTGCTCCCGCTCACGCTCCACCCGCTCCTCTCGCTCCACTCGCACCTCCTCCTCTTCCTGCTGCCTGTCCTCGTCCCTCTTCGAACGGCTCTTTGTCTCCATCCGTCTTCTCATCCTCCTCCTCCTCCTTTCGGCTTCCAACCGCCGCTGCCGCCTCCGCATCGAATGACTTGGAGGCGGGGCGAAGAATTGCAGTATCTGTTGGAACCTCACCAGCTTCGCATCGGATGCGCCAGTCGAGCTCTGCATCTCCTCCACCTGCTCTACCTGCTCCACTTGCTCCACCCACTCTTCTTCCACATGAACATTTGTCTGAAGTGCTTTGTGAGAGACAGCCTGTTGGCGTCTTTGGCAACCTGCATGACAATGAGGTTAGTAGAGGTGTGTGTGAAGGCGAGCACCTACCTCTCCTCGTGGACACTGCTTGCGCCATGTCCACGAGGGTCCACGAGAGAAAGAAAAAGCGCAAACGGAAAAAACCAAAGTGACCGAAAAACCAAAGCGTAATGTAGACCAACAGAAAGAGCATTTCTGCATACAGCCGATTTGCAAACATTGTAGTGGCGGTATGTTTGAGTGTGTGACACGATCAATGGATTCAATCGATAACCTCACCATTTGAAAGTCAGCAGCGCTTTCTGTGTGGTGACTGCACTGCCATTACGCTAAATTGTGGTGCATGTTGGCGGCTAATGATGATAATTATTGCTGGCACGACTGGAACGATGTGCTGCTTTGTGGTTTAGGTGAGGTGTAGGTGCGTTGAATGTGCTTGTGGAAGTGATAGCAACCACCCACAACGATGAGGCTGTACTGTCGCCTCACAATGCCAGTGAGCTGGAAATGCGAGTGGAATAAAAGTGTTACTCAAATGACTTTAGTAGTGGGTTTATGTTACTGCGTGTGACGGGAAGACGGGTGTGAGTGTTGAAGGCATTTATGCAGCACATCCAGTATGTGCATTTTCGATGGTGGTGGTAAGGAAAGAACCAACACATGTTACACCGGTGGGACAGCAGGCTTGCTTTTCGAAGAAGAGAAGGAAAGAGAAACGGGGGATGGAAGAAAGGAAGGGAGGAAGAAGTGGTTAGATGCGTCACACATGCGAGACGGTGGTTGGTAGCCGTAAGATAGAATGATAAAGTGGTGAAAATAGTTCTCGTTGATTTTAAGTTGGTTCATTTGAAGGAGTAACTTCTGCTTTGAGTCATTGCCTTATTGGTAGGGCTGTCCTTTTGATGAGCCTCCATATCTGCCATAAGGTGTTCCACTCAGTCGCCACAATCGTGCCAATACGTGAGGCCTCTCATTGTCAGCACTGTGGTTCCTTTCATGAGGGACATTATTATTCGCCCTGTGGGGAGGAACATACTCCCGTTAAGTGAACTAAAGTATTTTCAAATTGATGAATTGAGCAATGGCTTTTTCAAGCAGAGTTATTGTAGTTCAATTGCATGATTTGCTCATCGGTAGAAGAATTAACTGCGTCTATTTATTCGACCACGTTCAGAAGTGAGTATTAAGTTTGGACGATAGCAAAAGCCCATCGGGACACCTATGGAAGATCTTGCATGGTATACGCAAATCATTCCTCACATGATCAGCATGAGCTCTGTATTCGCAAAGCGTGAGATCGTGACTGACTCTAACCCATCTGTTTTTTCTCTTCGCATTCATCTGCCATCTCATCTCTGCCATCGCTGTGGCGATTGGCTCGGCTGTGCCAAGGCTAAAGACAAATGCCTCCGACGTGCCAGGCCTTTGCGGCCATGTTGGTGGGAGCGAAGTGTACGAAAACAAGCGATGGCAGTGAGTGAGTGAGGGTGCTTTATTACACCTGAGTCGCGTCATCTTCTAGCAACAACTCAATGAGTTCTTGTCCAGTAATTGCTCTCTTTCATGATTGACCACTTGTTTCAAATTAGCTGAACTAGTCTGCACCATCCCATCTCCATGCGGTACAGCAATGTTGAATGTGTCGTAGCAACCTCGCGACTTCCAGAAATTAGCGCATTTTAACATCAAACAAGGTTAGCAGCTGCAGTGTAGTCAGAAAAGTGGAAAAACGATGGTGTCGCAGCAATGTATAATTATATGGCTTAACTCCCTCCCCACCTTATTCCTCCTCCCTCTTTCCTCCCTCCATTCAAACATATTAAACCCCCACGAGCGAAACAAATATCCTTCATTGTTTCCCTTTCTCCCTATAATGTTATGTGTCATTCACATTTATCTTCAATTCATCTTCTTAACCTGATGATAGCCACCCAATCTTTTTGTATAGTATTTTATGACAAGAGGATTTTCACCCTTTGCATATGCATGCCTAATTTCTTCTATTGTTTCTGCATTTCTAATTCTTACGCTTTTTATTTACTACATTCTGATTTCTCTACAATGCCTCAAAGTGAATGCATTGTTTGTTTGATTGCCGGTTTCGGCTACGGTGACTTGGGTGACCATGTTGCTCCAAACGGGCGAGCTGGCCTTTGGACCACGCCACCGGTCTCTACACTCTGCTTGCTGAATATATATATATTCTA
Source organism: Taenia hydatigena (assembly GCA_036345935.2). Classification (NCBI taxonomy): domain Eukaryota; kingdom Metazoa; phylum Platyhelminthes; class Cestoda; order Cyclophyllidea; family Taeniidae; genus Taenia; species Taenia hydatigena. The sequence continues at coordinate 10,459,334 of JADWOT020000004.1, read as the reverse complement.
TTTAAGTATTATGCCCTCTTTTGCTTTTAATGAAGTCTTGGAACGCTGCATCACATTTGTTGCACATATTGAAATTGCCCAACCGCTTTCCAGTTAGTGTTCCACAACCAAGAACAACTTATTGCTGTGTTTTAGCGTCCCTATTCTTGAGCCCCATTTGCTTTTTGTCAACTACTTTTCCTTTGCCATCGAGACCTATCAGCGTGGTTTTACGACGTTCTCATGGTCGTCGCCGTTGTCGCCTTGTGAGGCAAAACCTCTCCACAATGCAGCATTACGAGGAAACATTAACTCATTCTTAGATAGCTCGAACGAGTTTGTTTTCTCTAGGCCCCGTAGATTACATTTACGTGTCGCCATATTATGCAACAATACAATGTCACGTATTTATTTGAGAAGTAACTTGCGCGAAGCTCTACCACACAAATAATGAGGCTAATTTTTAAGCGAAACTATCGTTATCCTTGCCAAAACAAATTTCATTTCATTTCCATCGTGACAAGTCTGACATAAAGAACATTTCATGTTATTTCTGATTTGATATTTCCACCACATGCCTACATCAGAACATGCAGGCCAACAGTCCAGCATAACTTGCCAAAGGTATAAGATACAAAAGACTGCAGACACACCAACAGATGTTATTGAAAGGCGTTCGACAAACCAATCTCCCACAATAATCTCCATCCCGTCTGTATGTTCCATCAGCGTTTCATTCAACTCCGCATAGTTGCCCTGTGGTGGCAATAGCTACCACGTCTGCTTAAGGGAACCGCGTGATGGAATGACAACACAACTACCATTTGGAACGCATTGATTGCAGAGGAGATGGTGTTATGAGATTAATCAAGCAGCATGGAGCCTTCCCTCCCTTCTCGCCTACTTAGTATACATGCCCATGTGCAGAGCGGTTGGAGGCATCTTATCTTCTTTCTTACACAAAAATCCCTCTTTCTGCTTCACACCCACCGACCCAATTACCCACTTCTTACACATTTTGCACCTCCTGAAGCCATTCTTAAGGCTAAGTGACAGCATGCCACTCCTCCTAAAGACTCATGACACCTCCAACAGTAGGCAATCTACTTCAAAATGCACTTATTACCTGTACAGCCAACAATTATCTGCCACCCAACATCCTGAAGCAAATAAGTTATGGCTAGCGAACCTTCAATCCACAATTGAACATATCTATCACCAATTCATACATAGGTACTGCAGTTGATGATTCACTCAACACTATCTCCATCAATTTAAATATATTTTAGAATGGTTTTAGAATGCTTAAGGATGAAGGCATCGACTAGGAAGGTGCTCATAGATCAAATGGGTAGGGCAATCCAAACATTGTCCTCATTACACTCGCACTACGGTAACTCGTTTGTTGACGAGAATGCACGATTTCATTTAAACACGCTCCAAGTTTTGCAGCACAACTTGTGCTTTGTGCATCCCCAGCAATTCGAGGGTTTTGAATCACTCATGCAGCACCACATGGAAGCGCACACTGGTGAGTTTGTAGATGTTTTAGTCCAGTTAGCTAAAAATATATTATTGCTTAAGCATGCTTCAGTGGGCATAGAAGCTTCCCCAGAATTCATACCTTGTTGTGATATGTTGCAGGTCAAAATAGGGAGTCATCTGATGCACACTACTACCGCATGGAATGTTATGGGGACTGTCCAACATGGGATACACTGAGAGACCACATCCGCTTAAGCCGTCCTTGTACGTTTTCCTCCATTTGTGAGACTCACTTCTTGATGACTAATTTTGCCGGTCATGCCCCTGCCTTGCAGATGTTTGGATCAAGCAGATGAGCTTCGTAAGTCCCAAATGAGTTCATTTATTGCCTTAAAGCATTTTTAGAAGAGCGATGATCACTAAGGTAAAACCAGTTGAGCTCGCACAATTTTAATGGTCCTACGACAACGGATTCGCCTTTGCGGAACTTGCTTTAGTTTGTTGATATTGCGAGAAGCACATGAATCGCAGGGATCTGCCAGTCGAACTTCTTGAAAATGTCATGTGTTTTGGGAATCACCCTCGGTGTAAGCTCTGCTTGGCTACGCTTCGATTCCGTTTAACGTGCTATCTTCTGTCGCCTTCCTTGGGCAATCGTTTGGGCATATGCTTTAGCATAAACATTAGTGTAACCTGCGCCTATTCCGGCGTCCGATGTTCCTGCAATTTGCCACTTTCAAATGTACGGACTCTTGCTTTTCTATTCAATTATTCCTTAATGCTCTTAAGGAAACGCTTAAACATTTGTTTCACCCAGTAAGTAGAAATTCCAATGCGAAATTTGACTGGGCATCTAGCTGGATGCAAATTACACCATACAACTTCTTAACCTTTGGACCAATACAAGGCAAAGACTAATTCCTTCACATATCAATCCTTTTAATCCACGCGGGGCTGCTGCGATAGTCAGCGGGCAGCAATGCCGCTCGGTTCAAATGCTAGACTTTAAAAGGCACGCCACGTAAAGCTAGGTAAACTTTCCCCCTAGCTTTCATTCAAAAGGGAGTTCGCGTTCAATTGTAATGCAAATCCTCTTTTAGAATTTTGCCCATCCTTGGAAATTCTTGGAGTCAAATAAATAGCATAAAACTTACTTGACATAGTAGAAGATTTGTGACTTCTCACCGCCAAAATATACTTTATGTACAAATAACTTTACTGATTGTTGGCAGCTCTCACTGAGGACTGAATTCTCACTTATAGCATGGACAACTGTAGCAAGTGCCTTTTGAATGCATGTTTTGGTAGTGAGTAGTCAGATTAGCCACCTTCGTGGCTCAGCAGAGGTCACTGATACCACGGAGAAATTAAACCCTGATTACATCCATGCTGGTGCGTTAACAACACGCATGTGGTGGAGTGGTTGAGTGGGAGCCTCCAGTAATAATAACATGGATCAGTCATGTAACATTTTCGTTCCCAATGCTGTCATGTCAAAATGAAGCAGGATTCTAATGTGCTTTGCATTGCGTTTCATTAAGCTAAGGATAATCTAATCAGCACGGATCAACATAACTGTACTCTGATCTTCGTAATTTTGTCTTAGTGAAGGGTAACTAGGGAGATCCGTCTCGTTCAGAAAGCTCCTCTTTCTACGTTTACTTGTAAACGCTGATAATTTTGTGCAGAATACACAAACGTGAGCTTTCAGGAATATGGTTTCGTTCTTAGTCTCACAATTTGCCCACCGCATCTAAAAATGCACGAATACATCTCCAAATGATTCCTGCGAGTTCTTAGAGGGTTGGATTGAAAAGAGTTTGTGTTTTAGAAATAAAACGGCTGTAGGATTATAGAAACCACACCGACGACGCGTTATGACGACAAACACATGAGTCTGTGGTCTGCTGATAACGCGAGCATTGCAGGACAAACCATTGGGCCTATGTTTGCACAAAACTCGGTGCCACGCAACCGCCAATTCCATTTCCTTCAGTGGCATCCAATCACAAGTCTCCATACACAATCCTATGTGCCAATGTGCGCTCCCGGTGTGCTGATAAGGTATCTCGACTGCCCCTAAATGCTGAAGCATGCGATGCACAATGTTCGATGGAATGCATCTGTTTTAAGGAAGACAATGACTTTGTCGTTGCTCCTGCCACGTCTGCTCAGAATATGAATCCGCAGTTAAACCAATTGCAGTCAAGTTAAATGGAAATTCGCAAGTTCAGATTTGAGCACACCGAGGCTACAGAAGGAGAATTGCAATTAAGGTAAAATAATTATGTTTTAGGCAAAGCAAGTGGGAACAGAAACAAAAGAGCAAACTAAGGTGTAGTTGTATGAGCAGGTTTTGCGAATTGGAATGATTGTACAGTAGATGCTACGAGCGCTTGCTTGCCTGCAGTAGATTCCCTATCGCCCATTGAGATGCGTGCACTGACGGATTGTTCTAGCCTCTTGGAGGGCAAATTCTAGCGATTTTATTTATTATATGCGGTATTCACAATCGCCTAGATGCGACATGCGATCTGCACGGATGTGCAGGTAGTGTGTGTCCAGTAGTGAGTGTGAACAATGAGGCCAACTAGCAATGCATGTAGGTTGTTGCGCATGCAAGTTCGTTTGCATTTGTACATCCACAATGTAATGAATCACGCCTCAATTTGGCCTTTTGCACCAAAGACAAGCGAATTCCGCACCACAAGTAACACGGCAAGATGACGTAGAAGTAGTCAGTTCAGCTCTTACTTTCAGCCCATCCAGATGGCTGCCAGCAGCACGCTGCTGCACATTACTTCAATTGGCATTGAAAAGCAGCGTTACATAGACGAACCGCGTCGTCGTTACCGCCTATAGCAGCGAACACAAAACTGACGCTATGCTCACTGGTATGCATACATGTATTCTGATTTCCAAAATTTAGATTTGTACCCCCATATTCACATACTTATGCATGATGCAAAAATACACTTCCGTATCAATGAAAACGTGCAAATATTTGACACACACTTTCATGCACAGATCTACTTAGAATTACTATCTTTAAAGGTAAACATCATTCCCACTGATGCCAAATCAAGTCTGCATAAAACATTAATTTGTCTAGCTCAAAGATTCATCTCTATCACTCGGTTGTACATAAATGCACATTATTAATGCACGATGCATACCCAATGGCAATGCTACTGTTGCTCAACAAAATGCCAAAATTTATCCCATCACCCCGATTACATGGGTGTGATTGCGCATCTATAACCCGAATTCGGGTTTGTTTAAAATTATATACGATTTTATACAAATACCTAAATTGTTTCTTCGGGAAGTACTTTGCTTGAGGATAGTCCTGTCAGCATGCTACTGAATGGGATGCGTGTCGCGGTAATGAGTGGAGATTTCAGGGTTCTTTTCCAACACCCAGTCGCAGGTTGTTCAGCTGATTTTGCAGATCTGATTTATACACAATATCTCCCTTACCTTAGGCAGATCAGTCGCTTTAGTAAGGAAATGCATGTACAACCGTGTTGCAGTGTGTTGCACACGCTTGTGCAGTGTGTGGTGCGTCAGGCAGTGGGTGAAGTGATGTGGGCGTGGATGTGAAGAGGCAGGCAAATGCGCATCAAGTGCGTTTACGTGCACTAACCTGCTACATTGCCAGATGATGCTGTGAAGCGAGGACAACCACCTTAGCCTCAAGCATCATTTGCACACTATCCTATCGTTATAGATCACATAGCAAAGTAGTTTCTGGTAAGACGCGCTTGCATATGAACTGCACGCAGTTGAATTAAGCACTGCATTGGAGCATGAAACATGGGAGCTCCTGCTCTTCCTTTCCATTCTACAAATCAAAAATCGGTGTTACACTTCATTGTCATCTGCGCATCCATAAATTACCTTATCTACATTTATGCCATTTACTTCAAAACCACATCCTCGGAGAGGTGGGTAACTCAACCAAATCTCAACGGTACTTACTGCGCATGGAACGATAGCATTTTTGCGAGCCCAAACGGCTACTATCGGCTGCGCCTGTGCTATACGAGCGTCTTCGGCAAATCCAACCTACTGAACACAACACCCACGATTGAGGAGTCCAAAATTCGAATAAACGGAAGCAGTAGACGCTTGAGATTTGAGGAGTTGGCAAGCATTCCGGATGCCGAGTGGCTGCCAAATTTTGATCCTAGCGTCTACCAGCTTTATCCTCAGTCGATTACCATGAGGGCTACACTGCAATCGCTCATTCATGACAAACCCATTTCTCACGTACGCAGAAAGTTTACCATTGCTTTTCATGACACCTTTTTCTTGTAAGTGGGCTAGCATCCCTCCGTGTGGTAGTTAATACGTGTGGATGAGTGTATGCATGAATATGCTTTTGCTATTCCACTCATGACATCCCATCCTCTACCCTCTTGCATGAAACAATATCTCAGGAATATTATTCTGTGATCTTGCATTATTCTTTTAGCCTCCCCTTTACAATCCATGGATTCGATTTCTCCAAGTACCCTCTAGAGTATGCTCTCCTCTCACGCACCCACAAGCCACAGATGCGCTCGCCGGTGGATTGTCTCACCCTGACGTGGTGATTGTCTACAAGTCAGGAGTCTACAATTTTGAGGAGAGAAGTCAACTGCGCAAACTCTACCATCTCTACTACCCGGATGTCAAGATTTACCTCATCTTCTCTATCGGCTTACCACGAACTTCGCTGGACAACGTATTTCAACGAGACGGATTCAATGTGACCCTTAATAACAGAGCAGGAAATAAACTGAAGGCATATTCACAGCATCCACAAAGGACAGCCGAAATGCTTTCCAGGGAAATGCACGAGTATGCTGACCTACTTGTCGGTGACTACGAAGACTCCTACTATAATTTGACGCTGAAAATGTTCCACACATTCCAGTGGGCTGCTCGATTTTGTCGACTCTACAAACCCATTTTCATCTTTCTTGATGACGACTATGCCGTCAATACAAATAAGTTAGTCGCATTTGTGCGTAGCCTAACACCGGAACTTCGAGAAAACCTGAACTACGGTTGCGAAGTGATGGTGAATCCTGTTTTCCGGCATACCAGTTCGTATCTGCAGTGGGCCTTCTCGAAGCGCGAAATTCCTTGGCCATTCCATACACCACAGTACTTGGGTATCTACAGTATGTGGAGCTACCGTCATGTCCACGACTTGGCTCTGGCAATGCACTTCACTAAGCCCATGGCAATTGATGACACGTGGTTGGGGATGGTGCAGTACAAGCTGAATCTCACACCCAAGAGAATGGAAGGCATGTTCCGCGAGAGTTGGCCGATGCCCAAGCATGTCAACTGCTCCGATATCTTCTTTGCTCTTCTTAGCGAATTTGAACAGCGCAAGTGCGCATTGTAAAAGTAGTCCTACAAACTTGCTATGCTAAAATTAAATAAACCTCTTGAGGCAAATGCTCATGCCTTAAAAGCCGCATGTTTGCACTCCCCATTAAGCAATGAAGCAGACCTAATTTCGGAATACAACAGGAAGAGGTGATCAGTTCCTGAACATCTTATCCTGATGTGCGGTATTTAGTGAACTTTGAACCAAATGTCTCTGTCACGTGTTTGTGGTGTAACCCCATAATCCCATTATAGCAGCTTGAGGAACTGTTATCATATTTAAGAACTTTCTTTTGATCAGGAAAGCATTTCTGCCTTAATGAAGTTGCTCTACTTCTACCGCCAGAGACGCGACACCTTCTCTTGCCTTCAGGGTCTGAAAAATATGCCTTGTTCAGATAAATGTCGCCCTGAGAATATTCTTCCTGAATTTCGATCACAGAACTCATTAACTTATGCATTGTCACACAGTTGTTCAAGCTCTGCTTTATTTCCTTCTAATCGGACAGCCAAAAGTTTCACAGTTAGATATTGTGTTATACAAAACTACGAACCACAAATATGCGTTGGAAGTGCAGAAATGGTGATAAGTTGTAACGCAGCAAATCTTTTCTATTGAGCAGTCAGCAATTTAACTCTTGCTGGTTCACTACCAGATTTTGTGTGCCAAAGGGTGGACTCCATTTAACCTCACTGTCGTGTTTTGCGCCAATCCCAACAGCTAGAGCTTCAATGAAGCGGCACACTGGCTTCATTCACAATACCTTCTCCATGCGTTTACAACCGCACACCCACTCGTTCACTCACTTTTCCATTAACACGGCTCTTTGGGCCATTGTCACACGCTCCTCCACCCAATGAAAGAGAGGTTGCAATAAAATTACACTAAAAGTTTATGCATTCCTTAAGCCGGCACCAAGCCCGCCTTCTCTGTTCTCATCATTGCTATCTCCGTTGGCAGTACCCTGAGATACCTTTAAAGGTTCGCTGCCATTGCGAATAATAGCAGTTGAAAATATTCGGCATCTGACCAGTTTACTCCATATTGGACGACGGGTGGCAAATGCAACAATGTCCCACTGATCGCCTAACAATTGATAGGCTTAGTACAAGTGTGCACTTCGAGCATTTGTCGCATGCATTTAGCTGTTGGTAAAAGAAGTTATCAAGGTAAGCGGTGTAGGTGTGAGTGTGAATGCGTGTTTCAAATAATTGAGCGTTTAACGCTAAAAAGGCAGGTGATGGTTGTAGTGCGGGCAACAGGTTATCAAAAAAGGAACATTTTAGCATGAATGCAAAAATAGGCTTTAAATGAGCATGAGATTGCATCGCGATGTGTAGAGGCAGAACACACTGATACCGTTGCTGTTGGCTACCATCGAAGATGAAGGAACTTCTTCCTATCAAGACAGAGGAAAAGTGATGAAAGGAACTCCACATTTTAACAATCTCTGAACTCTAATGCTAGCCGCACGATAAGTTGCAGAACAAACACGGCTAATCTCAAGTCTTCACAAGATGGCAATTGCAACTGGCAATTGTACTTTTCAAAGGCTTTGCTGTTTCAGGTATGGCTTTGAATGAGTTCCAAGTGCTGAACAAATTTAGATGGCATCGACTTGACCAGCGTCAAGGTCACTTAACCAACTCCTCCTCACCTTTGCATAACACAAAGTAAGGAGCACTCATCCATCTACTTCCGCTCCTCGATCCTTCCATCTGTGCACCATCCCATCAATGTCCAATCATCAAGTGTAGCCCTCACACCAAGTGCACAGCTTTGTTCATATTTATTCATGAGGTCCACCCTTCCCTTTCATAAACCCTTTACGCAGGTCTGGCAAAATCAAAGTCCAGTGCATTTTACATGCACGGTGGTAATTACTGATACGCTTCAAGAGTGGCATGGCCTTTTTACACTTCTGTCACTTTGGTTCCCGTCCACAGAATCAAAAGCAACGGCTTTGTCTCTCCCTCTCTCCCCCTCTCTAGCTTCCCATTGCGTTTCATGTGCATGTGCTAATTGGATTCATCCCCACTCCTACACATCCATCGACGCCATATCGCCTCTAGCCCTCCTCCCACTCCCACCCCTTCTCCACTCCCCCACTCCTTCTCCTCCTCCTCCTTCCAGTGTCAATGCTGCGCACACGCCAGCAATAAAAGCGGACCCGTTTGGGAAGGGGACACGGGTTTCTTGCCGATGTGCAAGTGTAGGTGGTGGGGTGGTGGTGGTGTAGAGTGTTTAATGAGGATGAAGCGTTGGTATTCTTGGAAAAGGGTTGTAAGGCGGAGATGTGGTTTAGATGATGCAACAAATAGCACAAACTAGAGCAGTTTTGTAACAAACACAATAATTTAAAGTACAAACACGCAAGTAAAACAATTTAGGAATTGCACACGAGTGAGAGATATGGCAATGAATCTTAACAGTCGATCAAAGCATAGATGCTATATCATTGGGTGTAACAGCGCAAAGCAAAGCGCCTTGCTACTGTTAGGAGATAGGTAAAACAAGCACATATTTTGAACTACTAAAAGAAACGGAAGTTGGAATTATGAGGTGCATGGATGATAGCACAAATGTAACCGTATATATGATATTTTGTTAAAACCAAGAAATGTCACCTCTAACCGAAGTGAGTCTTACTTTGTTGCAACTCAACTTAGGTATTAATGGGACAGACTTTTAAGCTAACCATGTTGGAAGATGTCTGCACCTCAAAACCGACTTCGTGACAAATGGTCATAAGCCTCATAATTTTAATGCAATTCAAGCCTTCTACATACCCATTCTTCGTAATTAGTTGCGTTTGCCATGATATCTTAGGATTACTTAGCGAACCACAGGAACGATTGCTCCATCATACCACGTGCGGCTGTGAAGAGATGGTGCATCAGTCGAATATGGTGGGAGGGAATGCGTGGTGATGAAACGAACCTCCACATTTTAACAAGCTCTACACTCTGATGCTTGCTGCAAGATAAGTTGCGGAATAAACACGACTATTCTCAAGTCTTTACAAGATGGCAATTGCACTTTTCGAAGGCTTTGCTGTTTCAGGTATGGCTTTGAATGAGTTGCAAGTGCTGAACAAATTTAGATAGCAACGACTGACTGATGGGGTGATTTCGATGTGTATTGTGAGAAGCTGTCGAATTAGAGCCAAATATGAAGAGGTGACGAATACAAAGTGGAGTAAAGAACGCCAACCGGAGGCAGCCGAGATGTCAAATTAATGTAGCCCATCTCCTAAGCCAACTTGTGTGTGTGTGTGTGTGTGGCACCACATGCAAACATTCGTCTATCCACCTCCCAGAAATGAGGCAGCTTGGGACTGTGTGACCTCCATTACATGTTGCCTTTGTAATGAGCGGATATTTCCAACGAGCAGGCATTCGTTGGAACTGCAGCCACTTAACGTAGGCACAAGCCAAGTTGACACACGCGGAATGCACTACTGTCCTAGATGCTCCTATGAACGCGACACGAACATGATGCGGTGGAGTAATGTTTCGGAGGAACTTGATGTGAGCGTCATTGCTTGTACTGAGGTGTGAACAAGCAGTGTTCCCAAAAGGAGCACAGTGCGTCTGATTCAGAAGTTTAATTCATGTGCAATTCATCAGGTCAGCGTTTAGCTGGAAAATGTCACCCAAGTGCCGTCCGTCCGAAAGACGAGCGGCTATTAAGTTCCTCTTACAATTGCCACCAATATTTGCTTAACGAGAGGCGCACTTTATTTCCTTTGGAAACTACTGCAAGTGATTTACTTACTTTTGTTGGGTGAAGGTATGGCAGTCAAGATGTAAACTTAAGTGGAAATCGAAATATCCTAGTTGCAATTTGTGACCCTGCTTGTGACACTGGTCGCAGTGATCGTGGATTGGTGAGGCGTGAGATTCGACCACAAGTGCCGTCCGTCCGAAAGACGAGCGGCTATTAAGTTCCTCTTACAATTGCCACCAATATTTGCTTAACGAGAGGCGCACTTTATTTCCTTTGGAAACTACTGCAAGTGATTTACTTACTTTGTGACACTGGTCGCAGTGATCGTGGATTGGTGAGGCGTGAGATTCGACCACCAATGTTCCAGTAAAAGTTGCAAGGGGCTAGCAAGTGTAACGAAACTTGAGTACCAAGCCTTTACGAAGCAATGCTGCATGACAAATTGCAAACTTAGCTTAAGCGTTGGTGTTTTGAGTGCGGTCGCATAGTTTAGAGCAGAAATGACAGGAGAATATTTATGTAACAAAGGGAAATGACTATAACCTAGCCACTCATAGTAGTCTGCCGTGGCTCTTAAACTGCGGTTAGAATTCTAAATGCGCTTGTGTTTTCGTTGAATGAGTTCAAGTATCAGACAATTCCTGGCCATCTGCTGGTCGCCACGCATCCTGAGTTAACCAAACTCGCAATACAATCACTTTGTTACACGGCAAAGGGATATACTCTATTTGAAATGGCAGCGATTCTCAACTACCTTTTTTCTTTCCCTTCTCGCACGAAGTAAAACAAGGCTGTAACGCCTACAGAGAGCTCAAGCATTCCTCCTAGGCACCAATTTTGCATCGATTCCGGACAGCCGAAATTCATTGGCCTGAAAGCTGTTAGTCCTTCTTGACACGGTCGGACATCACTTCAGATTATCCGTCCAAAGTTATACGGAGCTCATGAGGGTGTTCACATGGAATCGAATTCTTTCGAACGAGTTAAGTCTTGCATTTGCATCTTGTATCTGCATTCATGGAGCACGGAGCAATCATAGAAGCAGTAAACGAACGATCAGAACCGGAGTTGTTGCACTGCTTTAAAGAGCCTCGTTCTCTGTCTCTCACTCGCCACTTCAATGAATGCGAAACAGAGCTCGCATAAGTTAGGAATGACACTAACTTCGGCACTCCAAATTGGCGGCCTTATAAACTTGGCTCAACCACGACAAAGGCACGCAACGCGACTCATGACAAAAGTGTTGGCGTTTCCTTCCTCAAAGTGAAAGCTCAGCCTAGGCAAGAACCGTTCTTACAAAAGAAAAAGAACTTTTCTTGAGTTTCTTACTCTTGTGCAAACATGCAACACATTTGAAAGTGTTTACGTGGACTGTTTCATGTCACCGAACAGTGAGTGAGAGCTCTTACCTTTTGGAACTAAACAACTTGCAACATTCCAGGCAGCATTCCTGTTTATTTTCAGGCATTTAACGTGTTACAGATTTGACCGCAAGATCGCTTTTTAGTCCTACCTCACCGTATATCCATAAGCTCAAATATTATTGAATCGCGTTTGCGCACCACTTGTCGTCGAGCTGATTTCAACATCAGGATGCAAATAGATTGAAGAGAATTACCACTCGTCAGAGTGACGATCTGTCTTCTGTCGTGAGTGCCATAAGAGGAGTGTACAACAAGAAGCTCGGAAACAAATTGGAAAATGAGGTGTACTGTGACGTGTCTTAAGGTGTAAACCACTTTCCCAACCTCTGGGTTGGCCTTTTTGTGGGTGATTGTTTGTCACTGGTTGGGGTGGTAAGCTAGGAAAACAAAGAGGGAGGAGCTCGCATTCCATTCAGTTTTCCTCATTTTGGTTCAAATGCGAAGCGCCAAGAAAATTGAACACATGCACTTAAGAAATGAAGGAATGATGAGGCAGGACTTGGTAATCAAATTGATAAATCAACCAAGGTGATAACACATTTTCACTCATCAACATCCACTGGCTACTACCTAGTTGAATGCACTAGTGTTTTGACTACCGTTCTACCCTCCATTGCCCAGTCACATCTTATTTGCTCACCTGGACTGCCGTAGCTTCGGGAAAGGATCACTACAAGTGTAGGCCTGTGTAAACCACCTCCATACAAACCGAAACGGGTTCAAGACTAGTGTGACTGTCCTATTTGGCAAAATGGAATGTATGGTGAATGCCTCGATTTGGTTTTGCACTAAATAATAGTTGGTTACAATCGTTCAGCTCTAACATTGCAGCCATGAACGCGTGACTTGGACAGGAATCATATTCCCGATGTTTCCTCTCTGCTGAATGGAAGTGATGCTGTTGGCATTAATAGACCCAAACATGGTGCCCTTTAAAGCCATCCGGTTTGGCATTATTAGCAAAATCTTTGCAGTCATTTCTCTAGCAAGTACCATGGCACCGCATGCAGTGTATAATATTCAGCGTAAATCAAAGAAGATGACCACAATATGCACGATTTGGTTCATGTTCGAGGTCGCATTCTGCATTGAGTTTGCACGGATTAATCAAAACGAATTTGTGACAGAACCTACAGCATTACAGCCTGACACAATTCTGTCATCAAAGAGTCAGTTGCACAGAAATGTCGGAGTCCCGTTCAATTGTCCCACATCATGGTTTCGCAGATTTTGTGTTTTTAGCTGGGATGAGGAACTCTCCTGCTATTCTTCTCAGCATAACCTCCATGCCGCTAGATATCGTCATGCCATACATCGATGAATGCATTCGGAGACACTGATGTAGAGTTTAGTACCTAGAATGCTGCTGACCTCATCACTCATCATCATTGCAGCCCGCCGTATACTTTGTTGCTTTACTTTAGCTCAAGGTTCATCCAGACGCCAGTGCACAGTTTGCACACGAGAACAGCTGCATAGGTTGGAGGAACCATTCGCAGTGAGGTAATGTCACGTCTTGAGTACGCGTGAGCAGCCAGCAGCGTGAATCGGCATTGCCAAATCGAGAATTCAAGCCAAGCCGAGCCTTGGAAGCTGCAGCAGTAAAGCTAGAGGGATGATGGAAGCAGTATACTTCACACGAACTAACAACTAGATGGGCTGCAATGATCAGCCGTGACAATGTCACGCTTTTCACAAATTACCACCATAGATGTCATCGGGTCAATCTTTCTAAGTCTCCATTTACCTGCAAGCTCTAGTTGACACCATCTCAGCGCACTTCGCTACCGAAGGGCCGCCTTGACAACAGGGAACGAAGCCATATTGTGTGTGAGTAGTAGCGATTCAAATTCAGCTGTGCAAACAGAGCAATCGGTTGATGAAGCACACGCACTACACCAAACACGGAGGTGCGATGAAAAAGTGACCAGCCAAAGAGGCGATGCCAAATGTCCCATGCCGTTCTTAAGCTCGCAACAGATAAAGATAACTGGCCGATTCGACGAAGTGACTGGCAATTCGCCATTTGCACTTCTATCACATGTAATAGCTACCAGGATAAACGTAAGTAACGTTTCACCCATGTGCATAGGCCCACAATCATGCAAAGTCTAACAAACATCCACTCCTTTCTTTGCTTAAAACTCAGACCGTGATATCAATCACAATCGTATGCATGCCTACTCATCTTAGCATGTGACGTCATAGCCTGGTGCCACACACGTTTCGATCTCGTGTCTAGCGATCAAACCATTTCCTTTCCCTCCGCATCCACATTTGCATCTGTCAAAATTCAAAAGCGCGTGATCGCAAGAGTGCAAGATTTTGTACGACAAACTTGGGCTTCATGCCCAACTCCAACCTAACTTATGCTGGCTTGTTTCCTCAAGTCAAATTTATTCATCCCATTTACCAACTTGCACCACCCCACCATTGGCTGTCATACCGACTTCTCGTCACAGGACGCATTGAACCCACATTGTCAGTCAACCATTTTAACAATCGCAACCATGATGGCAAAATGCAGACCTCGAATTAATGTATTTCACTAACACTCGTGATGGCGCTAGTCCAACTGCTGTCTACTTCACTTGGCCGTAACTTCGTCCTGTTCCGTATTTAGTGCAACATAAATGAACTGCAACCTAACCGTGTTAAATTACAGTCAAAGCCATATTTTGGTGCCAATCAAAGCTCGTGTGTAGTTGCATTGACAATGGAATTGTTTGCTACGTCGTGCATCGCATCCCCAGCCACACAGCCTTGCGGTAAGGATACGTGTTACTGAAAAGAAAAGAAACATCGTTCCACCTGGGTGAAATTGGAGTGAGTAAGTGAGTGAGTGAGCGGTTGAAGGAAGAGTAAGCACGATTATCTTGCTCTTCTCGAAGATGTCGTCACTGCTAGCACCGTCTGTTTGCCCTTGCCTCCTCTTAACCTGCACCAAGCTGTAGTGGGCATGGAAGAAATGCTACGCTTCCTCCTACACGTTGAACCGGCCTCCCTCACGACTAATCAGCCTGTGACGCGAGCATAAACACATCTGAACACAATTGAGATGGCAGTACTTGCGACTGTTTAGCATCCCACCGAGGTGACACATTCACCTCGCATGTTTCCCAACTAGAACAGCTCGCGGTATGAGCGCTAAATCCAAGTATACCGTACGCACTCTTGAACGGTTGCAATCAGACTGTTCTAAGGTTTGCCGAATGGATACAAGGTGTGCAAACACGATATGGTTTGATCACTAGACACGAGATCAAATTGTGCATGGATTAGGCTGCGACGTTATGTGATCAGTTTAGCAGGTACAATCTTGGTTGCTAAGCTATAGCAATACACAGTTTATTTTTCCACACGACTCTTCATACCTTTGTTGTAAAACTTCGGATTTTCGTTTCAAGACTTCTTAGATTTTCTCGCCTAATTGGTGTATTCATAGGGCTTGGCAATTCCGATGGATACTTCATCGTCTTGTAGCGAAGTCTTCACCGCATCATTAGAATGCCAAGATGACACAACCCTTGGCTGTTCGATTGCAACTACAAACCCGTTTGGACCGTAGCGTAAAATGGCAATAACTAAGCCGGGCTTGATGCAGACATGCAACTAGTTGCAATGACCACCACATGGAGTGCGATGCGGCTAAATTAGCACCACTGGGGCTGTTCGACAAAGTAAATATAGCAACCGCTTAATGTATTGCTGGGATTGAGAGACCTCCCTACTCATCATTACTTCCACGACGACAACGACAAACGAGTGATGTGTTTATATCTTGAAGGAAGACTTCGGCATAGCACCTAATAGCGAAGCGTTGAAGAATATTGAGGTGAGGCGGCAAAGGTGTCGGATCGCAGGGAGAGCCGAGATCACGCGAGCAGATAGTGTGTACGAAGTAGCCCATCTCCCATGCCGACGTTCGCACGTGGCCTCACAAGTACACCTCAACTTCTACCGCTCTCAGTAATGCAACCATGTGTGCGTGTTTGTGCACACCAATTGCCATTGGCTTGCTGATTGCAGCGGTCTTTGACATCAAAGTGGAAGTGTGCTTGTGAATGCGGATGAGTATATTGGCCTAGACACTGGACTGTTTTGCACATATTACACACCCATGTTATTCCTGTCATGAACGCGTTACCGATTTATGGGACTCCAATCACTCCAACATGCATTTTTCGCACTAGCAACCGTTTAAGATGACTAAACAATGTGAAACTGTGTCTCGAGATTCATTTAAGTAATTATTTTGCGTGTCATGGCGACCAGGATCGACACATAATGAGCTCCAATTTTATGCGCGTGTACCCACACTGGTAGATCACTTAACCACCCGTACCTACTTCTGTCTTCTTTTAATTTTAGCCCACGGTAAGACCCAATCCCGAAAATGAGGGCGATCAAATTACCACAACTCCTTCCTGCTTACATACCTTTTTAAGTCGTCCGCTTAACACCAGAAGAATCTGGTCTAAATAACACGTGATTCCAAATGACATGTTCGGATATGGCACTCGATTAGAGGATGGTCAAGTTGACTTAGGGAGGTGACTTGTAAACCTTTCATATAGCCCCAATTTTTAGGAAAATGTTACCAGAGGCAAGAGAGCAACCCATTTCCGGTGATTTACAAATCTCAATAGAAAAGGCGTTCGTTACCCCTTGCCTAGAGAATCAAAACCAATCGTGCTGATACTGCTCCATACTGCATACGGGCAGTGATTCTATCCATACCTCGATACAATCTTATTCTCTGAATCACTGTCAGCATTTACAAATGCACACGCTCTAGAATGAAGATGAGCGGGTACAGGAGACTGATTTACATAGCACCACTCTGATGATTGCACTAATCCGTCGGCAGAATGCTTAGCGCGCCAAAGTCCAGATAAGTGGGCGAATGGTTTGAGTCTTGCATTGAAGAATGTGCTTTTGTAAATAATACCCGAAAACCCGCCTAACGGATCAAATTGATGGTGATGGCGAGTGATGAAGTTGATATCGAAATGGCCTAATTAAGGAGGAGGCGATGTAAATGCTTCTACCTTGCCAACTTACACAGCCGTCACACGTACTCAGTAATGCAGCCATGTGGTTATGACTGCGTTGCGGACTGAATTTTCGTGAGACAGATCATCCTAACATGCGTGTGGAAATGTGGCAATTTGCATATGCCTGCTTTTGCTCACCCCGAGAATAATTAATTGCTAGAGCAAGCACCATCGAGATTTCGATGAGTAAGCCCACGTCCACTTGCTCTCCTTTTACCCATCCATCCACTCACCCACCCACTCATTCTCATTCATCCACTTCGAACGGCAATTCAAGAGCTTTATGGCGATTAGTTTAATTCATTCACACATTCTACTCGTTCCTTTGCAGTAGCAATCAATTGTGTTGCGAAGTCACGCAGTAGGAGGTGCGATGTGCGACTGCGAATGTGACCAGGAATCCATTTCGAGTTGTGTGAGATCATGGTGCAAACCGTGATCTAACGCAACTTGGCTACAATTCTCGCAGCCCACAACAAGCCTCGATAGTATTTGTTCTAGCAATCAACTATTCTTGGAGTGAGCAAAAGCGAGCATACGCAAATCGCCACATTTCTACACGCATGTTCGGATGCTCTGCCTCACGAAAATTCAGTCCGCAACGCAGTCATAACCACATGGCTACATTACTGAGTACGTGTGACGGCTGTGTAAGTTGGCAAGGTGGAAGCATTTCAATCGCCTACTCCTTAATTAGGCCATTTCGACATCAACCTCCTCACTTGCCATCACCATCAATTTGATCCGTTAGGCGGGTGGTCGAGTATTATTTACACAAGCACACTCCTCAATGGAAAACTCAAACCAGTTGCCTATTTTTCTGGACTTTGGCGCGCTAAGCATTCTGCCGACGAATTAGTACAATCATCAGAGTGGTGCTACGTAAATCAGTCTCCTGTATCCGCTCACCTTCATTCTAGAGCGTGTGCATTTGTAAACGCTGACAGTGATTCAGAGAATAAGAATGTATCGAGGTGTGGATAGAATCACTGCCCGTATTCGGTGTGGAGCAGTGTCAGCACGCTTGGTTTTGATTCTCTAGGCAAGGGGTAAAGAACGCCTTTTCTATTGAGACTTGTAGGTCACCGGAAGTGGGTTGCTCTCTTGCCTCTGGTAGCATTTTCCTAAAAACCAGGGCTATGCGAAAGGTTCACGAGTCACCTCCCTAAGTCAACTTGACCATCCTCTAATCGAGCGCCAAAAAAAAAAGGTAGGTAAGCAGGAAGGAGTTGTGGTAATTTGGTCGCCCTCATTTTCGGGATTGGGTCTTATCGTGGGCTAAAATTACAAAAAGACAGAAGTAATTACGGGTGGTTAGGTGATCTGCCAATGTGGGTACACGTGCATAAAATTGGAGCTCAATATGTGTCGATCCTGGTCGCCATGATATGCAAAATAATTACTTAAATGAATCTTGAGACACAGTTTCACATTGTTTAGTCATCTTAAACGGTAGCTGGTGAGACAAATGCATGTTGGAGTGATTGGAGTTCCATAAATCGTTAACGCGAATAACATGAGTGTGTAATGTGTGCAAAACAGTCCAGTGTCTAGGCCAATATACTCATCCGCATTCACAAGTACACTTCCACTTTGATGTCAGCAAGCCAATGGCAATTGGTGTGCACAAACACGCACACATGGTTGCATTGCTGAGAGCGGTAGAAGTTGAGGTGTGCATGTGAAGCCACGTGCGACCGTCGGCATAGGAGATGGGCTACTTCGTACACACTATCTGCTCTCGTGATCTCGGCTCTCTCTGCGATCCGACACCTTTGCCGCCTCGCCTCAATATTCTTCAAAGCTTCGCTATTAGGTGCTACGCCGAAGTCTTCCCTCAAGATATAATCACTTCACTCCATCAGTCGTTTGCTGTTATCGTCGTGGGCCTATGCATACGGGTGAAACGTTACTTACGTTTATTCTGGTAGCTATGACATGCGATAGCAGTGCACATGGCGAATTGTCAGTCACTTCGCCAAATCGGCAAATCATCTTTATCTGTTGCGAGCTTACCAACGGCATGGGACATTTGGCATCGCCTCTTTGGCTGGTCACTTGTTCATTGCACCTCCGTTTCTGGTGTAGTGTGTGTGCTTCATCAATCGATTGCTCTGCTTGCACAGCTGAATTTGAATCGCTACTGCTCGCACACAATATGGGTTCGTTCCCTGTTGTCAAGGTAGCCCTTCGGTGGCTAAGTGCGCTGATATGGTGTCATCAAGAGCTTGCAGATAAATGAAGACAGAAAGATTGCCCTGATGATATCTATGCTGGTAATTTGCAAAAAGCGTGACATTGTCACGGCTGATCATTGCAGCCCATCTAGTTGTTAGTTCGCGTGAAGTATACTGCTCCCATCATCCCTCTAGCCTTACTGTTGCAGTTTTCGAAAGCTCGGCTTGGCTTGAATTCCCGATTCGGCAATGTCGATTTCGCGCTGCCAAGTGCTTACGCGTACTCAAGACGTGGCATTACCTCACTGCGAATGGTTCCTCCAACCTATGCAGCTGTTCTCGTATGCAAGCTGTGCACTGGCGTCTGGATGAACCTTGAGCTAAAGTATAGCAACAAACTTTACGGCGGGCTGCAATGACGATGAGTGATGAGGTCAGCAGCATTCTAGGTACTAAACCCTACGTTGGTAACTCCGAATACATTCATCGATGTACGGCATGACGATATCCAGCGGCATGGAGGTTATGCTGAGAAGAATAGCAGGAGAGTTCCTCATCCTAGCTAAAAACACAAAATCTGCAAGACCATGATGTGAGACAATTGAACGTGACTCCGACATTTCTGTGCAACTGACTCTTTGATGACAGAATTGTGTCAGGCTGTAATGCTGTGCGTTCTGTCACAAATTCGTCTTGATTAATCCGTGCAAACTCAATGCAGAATGCGACCTCGAACACGAACCAAATCGTGCATATTGTGGTCATCTTCTTTGATTTACGCTGAATATTATACACTGCATGCGGTGCCATGGTACTTGCTAGAGAAATGACTGCAAAGATTTTGCTAATAATGCCAAACCGGATGGCTTTAAAGGGCACCATGTTTGGGTCTATTAATGCCAACAGCATCACTCCCATTCAGTAGAGAGGAGACATCGGGTGGACGGCACTGAGGGAATCTGATTCCTGCCCAATTCACGCGTTCATGGCTGCAATGTAAGAGCTGAACGATTGTAAGCAACTATTATTCAGTGCAAAACCAAATCGAGGTATTCAGCATACATTCCATTTTGCCAAATAGAACAACCAGTGATCAGAGTACAGTTAAGTTAATCCGTGCTGTCACGATTATCCTTAGCTTAATGAGACGCAGTGCAAAGCACATTAGAATCCTGCTTCATTTTGACATGACGGTGTTGGAAACGAAAGTGTTACATGACTGATCCATGTTATTATTACTGGAGGCTCTCACTCAACCACTTCACCGCATGCGTATTTTTAACGCACCAGCATGGATGTAATCAGGGTCTAATTTCTCCGTGGTGTCAGTGACCTCTGCTGAGTCACGAAGGTTGCTAATCTGACCGCTCACTACCCAAAACATGCATTTAAAAGGCACTTGTTACAGTTGTCCATGCTATAAGTGAGAATTCCGTCCTCAGTGAGAGCTGCCAACAATCAGTAAAGGCATTTATACATAAAGTATATTTTGGCGGTGAGAAGTCACAAACCTTCTACGATGTGAAGTAAGTTTTGTGCAATTTATTTGACTCCAAGAATTTCATGCTTAAAGGCATAATGTGCTGCGGAATTATTGATGAAGTAAGGATAGGCGAATTCCTTAAAGAGGTTTTGCATTACAAATGAACGCGAACTCCCTTTTGAATGAAAGCTAGGAGAAAAGTTTACCTAGCTTTGCGTGGCGTGCCTTTTAAAGTCTAGCATCTGAAATGAGCGGCATTGTTGCCCGCTGACTATCGCAGCAGCCCTGCGTAGATTAAAAGGATTTATATGTGAAGGAATTAGTCTTTGCCCTGTATTGGTCCAAAGGTTAAGAAGTTTTATGGTGTGATTTGCATCCAGCTAGATGCTCAATCAATTTTGCATTGGAATTTCTACTTACTAGGTCAATCAAATGCCGAAGCGCTTCCTTAAGAGCACTAAGGAATAATTGAATGGAAAAGCAAGAGTCCGTACATTTGCAGGAACACTAATGTTTATGCTAAAGCACATGCCCAAATGATTGCCCAGGGAAGGTGGCAGAAGATAGCACGTTAAACGGAATTGAAGCGTAGCCATGCAGAGCTTACACCGAGGGTGATTCCTAAAACACCTGACATTTTCAAGAAGTTTGACTGGCAGACCCCTGCGATTCATGTGCTTCTCGCAATATCAACAAACTAAAGCACGTTTCGCAAAGGCGAATCCGTTGTCGTAGGACCATTAAAATTGTGCGAGCTCAACTGGTTTTACCTTAGTGATCATCGCTCTTCTAAAATGCTTTAAGGCAATAAATGAACTCATTTGGAACCTACGAAGCTCATTTGCTTGAGGGGATTTTATCCCATTTGACTGTACAGCTTGCTCCAAACATCTGCAAGGCAGGGGCATGACCGGCAAAATTAGTCATCAAGAAGTGAGTTTTACAAACGGAGGAAAACGTACAAGGACGGCTTAAGCGGATGTGGTCTCTCAATGTCTCCCATGTTGGACAGTCCCCATAACATTCCATGCAGTAGTAGCGTGCATCAGATGACTCCCTATTTTGACCTGCAACATATCACAACAAGACATGAATTCTGGAGAAGCTCGTATGCCCACTGAAGCATGCTTATGCAATAATATATTTTTAGCTAACTGGACTAAAGCATCTACAAATTCACCAGTGTGCGCTTCCATGTGGTGCTGCATGAGTGATTCGAAACCCTCGAATTGCTGGGGATGCACAAGGCACACGTTGTGCTGCGAAGCTTGGAGCGTGTTTAAATGAAATCGTGCATTCTTGCCAGCGAACGTGTTACTGCAGTGCGAATGTAATGAGGACAATGTTTGGATTGACCTACCCATTTGATGTATGAGCACCTTCCCAGTCGACACCTCAATCCTTAAGCAATCCAGACAGCATGCTGGCAAACATTCTAAAATATGAATAATTTGCTCCACAACATTTTTGCCTGCATTGGTGAAGTTAGACTACAAAAGCAAATGCAAGTCCACGCAATGAGCTTTCGGTCGCGAGAACGATACACACTAAGTTGGTAGGAGGAGCGACAGACATTGGTTCATTGTTCAAGCAATTCTGGTTCAGGACAGATTATCCTTGACAAGATAAATTGGTGCATTGCTTGAATGAGCATCAGTGTCAAGGTCTCAAATGCGTGGCCCATACATTAGGTGATAAGCGATTTACTATGGCTGGAACGACAATGGAACTGCGCCAAGTTGTACGGAATGTCACAATGTAAGTAGTGCAATCATGCCTTGTTTAAATGCAAACCATGGAAAACGACTATCTGGTCGAAGCCAAAATGTTGACGTTCCTCTCAGGCGGCTTGGACGCAAGTCATAAAATTTCGAATTATCAAGCATTTCACAAAAATATTGGAACTGCATTATCGGGTGCCGAACGCAGGGATCATTAATTTAATCTACCTTTACTTTAGAAGCACGATATAAACCATTTCCGTGTTTCGAAAGGCTGTATTTAGAAAACCATCTTCATTTTCACACTTGCACACTCATGACAATCAGGCATCAGAGGCGGTGATAAGTGGATTGATGCTTTTCAAAATGAATACCATTTGTGGAGGTGCAACCTCAAGTCTAACTAGCAATTGAGCACAGGCGCGTAGAGCAATCGTTCCGACTGAAGCAAAGTTTAGCGCAAGTAGTGAATCTCAAGACCCGCAGTTTTGCCGACCCACCTCCTTCTACTTTGCATTGCTTTCATGAATGCATCCGAGGTTGACAATGGCACTGGAAAATAATCAAAAGCAAAGCACACAAGCGTATTGTTTTCAATAAGTAACCTAAGAGCTAGCAATGCAGCACCGACATTGATCAATCACAGACGCTATGTTAATCAAAATTATCTTTTGTTTGAAACAAAGTGTTGGAGGGTGAGACGAATGAGTAAATGTGCATGGAGGTCAATATTTGCTACGTGTTTGACTGCATCGAACTCCGTCGCACTGCCTAGCGCCTGGATGGTTGATGTCGTAGACGTCTTGCTACAGGAATGTTCAAAACGCTTGCTTTTAAACGAAGGGATGTGCTTCGATATCTCAAAAATGCATAAATTGAGGCAGTGGAAAAGTGGCTCGGAGTGAGCTACGAGTGCTCTGCCGCTAACTTTCGCCCCCATTTCCAAAATGCTATGGCAACTTTAGCTGCAGAATGCGTCCAGTAATCACTGCTTCGCAGCACATGCAACGGAGCGCACTTACGTGTGTACGAATTCATGCACACGGCTCAGCGAAGTGGAGCCAATGAGTGGGTTTTGCGCTCAGCTGGCAGTTGGAAGGGATGGCAACTCCACTGCTGTCTGAAAGAGTGAACATTCTCTAACTCATCGCCAAGATCAGTAACAATTCATTCGCTTTGGTCTCTAATATTAATGGTGCAATTTTGGTCGAATCCTATTTACATTCCAGACTTACTTGCAACTCGGATGGACGACTACTGCTGCTGAGTGCTGATAGTGGAAAGTAACTTAATTTTCAGCCTTCATGTTAATGAAATGCTTATGGCACCTACGAGTGCGCAACAGCTAGCCACAACGTTAGTCTTGACGTGAAACCCTCCACGTTTACCCATCTCATGAGAAATGACATCTCTACTCATTATCTGCTTAAGGGCCTTCTTCGCTCTTCGATGGGAAGTGACTTATGGATGCCATTCTGCCACCATTTCATTGAAACCAAGTTGGAGTGGTAACTCGTTGCAAAAGCACCGCGCAGATTGGGCTGATTATGGAGCGGGAGCTAACAGCACCCACCCATCAATACGCTCGACTTAGCATATTAGCATATTTGCTTGCTGCGCTGCAAACTCTCTGTTACCTCATTACACAGGTCTGGAACTCCCCACGACCCAAGCTCTCATCCGCGTAGACACCACTTACCTTTTACCTGCTCCCTGTGCTTTGACGCATCGACGCGCACTGAACACAGCGGAGAGGCTTGTGATGTTTAAACCGAGCACAAACTGGTAGGGTAAACCAAAGTGAGGGAAGATATTGAGAATGAAGCGGGTTTGGGGGAGATATGATAGCGCATGTTGATTCGACATGTGGCAAAAGACTTAGCAAAGCGTTCACGAATATGCTTGCGCCATTGTAATTGAATCCTTCCCCATTCACTAGTGTGAAAATCGACTCGTGACAGTTGTAGCATGGTCTATGGTGGCGTTGTGTCTGTTGTCTGAGGAAGCAGCATTCACTTGGGCTAGAATTTGGCCTAAGGAGGCATCCTCCTGTGTCTTCCCATTATGGCTTGTAATCGGACATCATGGTGCATGATACGGAGAATTGCTTTAGGTATCTCACCTATTCCACTCTTGTGGCTACGATTCTTGTTTTTTTTCAACGAGCAAATAAGAAATTGCCTTAATTCCTGCTACGCCTTGTGAAGTTTGTTGAAACGACACTAAGAATAACAATGATGAAATGGGACAAATAAATTAGGAATGAAAATAAAATAACTCCAACGGTCAGAAACCACCCAAAAATCACTCGTTTTGTGAAAGAGAAATCCATGGTATATTTCTGCGCACTTTATTGCCTAGCAAGTACTGACTTTTCCATGGGACGGTTTGATGAACATTTTTCATACCTTGGCATTCATTTTTACAAGTAGACATTAGTTAGCAACTATATTTTGCATGAATTCACCTATTTCAATGAAAGTTTTGATGTGGTAGCCCAAAACCGTTACGTGATGTTATTTATCTGGAACCTGTTAGGTGGCTCAGATTGAGCTCAGTAACGAGAAATTACGAGGTTCTGCGTTCACTTTCCAGAAATTGACGATAAGCCACTTCGATGAAATGCGCATGGCTTCATGTGTCGAATTTAGGCACTGATATCGCTACATAAACTTATTGCCCCACTCCTGGAACCAGCGAACCAGTGGTTAAGTAGTACTGAAGATTCGATTCAGTCATCACGCCAATGGGGGCGCAAGCACCCACTATGCACTTGCCTAGACATGGTTACCCGTTTTCCCTTATTTTATGTGGTTGCTCAAATGTGCATTATCTCCACAAAATGTGATGAGGAATGATGCCACTACTGAGTTGATGCTTTGCAGGCGTTGCATGGCAAAATTATGCACGAGTGCAGTCAGTTGAAGGCTGTGGTAGGGACCCAAGAGGTGGCATCGAGCACTGCAATCGAGGTCCCTAAGGTCAGCTTTATCATGGAGCATGAGAGTAACTCAATATATATAAATGGTCAGTCGATTACAAATCACACGTTTACGTGCTTACAATCAGGTCAGTCGCGTGTCAATGCTGATGGCATTTGAAGAGGCTGACAGCTACTTGAATCGACCAAGTTAAGCATTCACCATGGAATTAAATAATGTGTTGCGAAGGTTTCGACGATTGGTTATGCATAACTGGGCGCAAAGCGCAAATGCACAACCTTAAAAAAAATGATGAGCTTTGATGCGAAAATGCATGCAATGGAGGACACGACGCAATGCTTTGTTTCACAGCACTTGTCTTTTAAGTAGCATGCCTAACACAAGTGAAAAATTTGCCCAAATCAAATTATCTTTGTCCCAAAATTGTCCGCATACAACAGATGCATTTGAATGGTGGCACACATTTCTGCCACCATTGGAATTGCTCTGGGGCCTGCTGAATAAGGTACGGATACTGAGGCAGCGCCAAATGGTCCTTCATGTGTACAAGCCTTGAGGAACTGTTGTGCTCCGTGTTTATGGCAGTCTATACTTTCGTGACAGCTCAGGAACCGCGTTGCACTTGCCAATTTCCTCTTAGCTGTTTGCATGTGGCTGCATTTGTCACACCCAGAATTTTCCTGATAAACACCTCAAGTCCACTGCCAGCCACTCAGTGGTCCTCTAAAGCCCATCGAATAGGTGATATAAAATAGTTGACAGTGATTTAGATGTGGTCGTGCACACACGATGTGCACATCGTTGCAGACTTGTCTACGCCAATCGCTTGACTTATATATCTGTTGTGTAGTCGTTGCATATTTATGCTCGGTTGAGAGGTCGATGCAATTTTGGGCGCTGCCGGTTCCCGTTGCATCCGTTAACAAGGGCACTGCTGACGATAATCCTGGCACTGCTGCTACCCTCTAGGTGCCGGTTGATAAAGCGACCACTTCGTTGACGCGGAGGAACTTAGTGGTTACAAGCAGTGTGCAGGGTTAGGCACACAGATGGCTCGTGCTGGCCAATGATACCTTGTAGAAGGGAAGAGGAACGATGGACTCCTTGCATGTGTGAAGTGCAATTGTCCTCTTCCTTATTACTTGAGTTAATTGTCATCTCTTTTGCCTATCATTAGTGATTTGGACCAAACCCATGCATTTAACACTTTCCGCATTTTACAAATGTCAATATCGGATGTGGGAGCAACTTAAGGTCATAAGAATGAGTGAGCTAAGGTGTCATGAGCGGATTATTGGGGGAAGGGGAAGTAAGTGATTCTTCCGCAGCTCTCTATGGCATTGGTCAATGATAGGAGCAGCCAGAGTCAGGCGATCGGGGTGGGTGGCACTACTGTTTCAGTTGAAGGATCTGCCTTTTGTGTTCGCATTCACTCCCTCATCTGTAGTGCACGACATGCTGCGTTTTGTCCAGAACGAGGCGGACTTGCGACTCCATTGTGCTGGGGATTCTCTCCAATTCAGTCATGCGTGCGATCAGGCCTTCATGGTTCCCAAGTCAAGCAAACTAGGTTGAACAGGCTGTACAATGGATAGTCGAAGTCGAAATCCTGCAGTCCAATTTGAGCAGTGATAATATGCCAAGTCCACACCAGACTTTTGTCTTATTTATTTCTGATGCTCCCATTATGCTCTCGTTAGCATCAGATTCGGCAGGTAGGAATGCAATTCGAAGAGGAAGAAAGTTGTTTAAGAGAAGTTGTGAATTGACCCTTATTCAAGAACACATCTGCCCTGAATTGATGGCGTTGCAAGGAAATTCAAGGTGTTGTTTGCATCCACATCGTAATCACAAAAGCAACACTTCGCGCCCATCCCGTCATGGACTGCTTAGGAATTTGAAGTGACACCATGATAAAACACTTTAGACATAATTTTTAACCGTCCAAAGTCATCGCAACATTCGATTCGACAGCTCTAAGCAACCGAATGCGTGCCTAGAACAGTAGATTAGTTGCTTTTGCTTGGCCCTCTTACATCTGTCCCAGTCAGGAAATATCTGAATGGACATGATCGACACCACCTCGAAGCTCCCAGAACAAAGTTCAGGGCAAATTTGGTCGTGATTAGTCAAGGAAGCGTTTCTGACATCCCATTTCAAGCATTATTAGTCTTAAATAACGCCTTGATTTTGCTTAACTGTATGAGGAATAGCAAAGTTAGATAGGAAAACTTATTTGCACGGGTAAGTTGTAGCATCATCTCCGTTGGGACAGGCATGGTATTCGGACGATTCGGCAACAATGGAAGGTTAGGAACACGAATGTCTGAGGGCTGATCTGTTCTCATGTACTCGGTATCGGCACCGTTCTCGCCTCTCGTCCATGCGACACATTACACGGAACATGATCATTTCTTCAATTTATAAACAAGAAGATAGAAGTCATAGCTAACAAAGAATTCTAAAGCCGGATCACCAGTGGCTGCACTTCAGATTGATGTCTATATCATTATTATTACTCGTGAAATCACCGCAATGTAAAGTTGCGTGTGTGCTTTGGTGAAATGGATGATCAAAGTGGATTTTGGTTCTAAAATATAATGCTTTGACTTGACAATGTCTGTAATTTTCTTTGAGAATTGCAACATAATGTGCTCTTGTTTAAAATTTCCAAAATATCAACTTTCGTTAGCAAATTCGCTCCGACTTCATTCAATGGCATCTAGTATCTAACTTGTTTTTTGAACCCAACATAATTTGATAAAAAATTTTATTCATTCCTGACTGAGTTTACTTTGATGAGCCATTTCCTCGCAGCATTGACTTGGTTATGAATAGCTAAATGAAGGAGCAAGAATGATGTTTTGTACTGCGACAATAGCATTGGTTAAGAAACCGAGGTCAAGCCAAACAGAAAAGTGCTCAAATCATTGCGAATTGGCAATGAAAGCATTTCTCAGTTGCAGGAATTAATTGCTTCAAACAGAAAATTTCCAGTTTAAACTGCTTCACTCATCCAAATCTGTCATTTGTCCTGCAACTAAGCAAAGCTAAACAGTTTTTTGAGTTGGTAATTATTAAAATGAGGCACCGACGAGTGGGTAACCAGTCACACTTAACGTTAACTCGAATTTTGCCCTGCGCATTTTGCGGTAATGTCGGGTTGTAATGTTTCGAGGCTTACTCAATCAAAAGTGGGAGAAGATTTGACAGAGACACTTAGTCTATCGTTCTAGACACGTGCGGTGCTGTTTGCAAGTGTTTTGACCTTAAGTCGGAACAGCTAAAGGCCTTGAAGCGAGTAAGGCTTGATCACACCGACCGAGGTGTCCCTTCGACTGCTCACAGTTCTTCCAGGAGCGCAATTTCTCCTTTAAAGAGTCGCCTCAATCGTTGTCCCAAAAACAGGCAGGAACGTCTGTGTGTGTGCCTGTGCATATGTAGTGCAGAACC
Source organism: Taenia hydatigena (assembly GCA_036345935.2). NCBI lineage: Eukaryota > Metazoa > Platyhelminthes > Cestoda > Cyclophyllidea > Taeniidae > Taenia > Taenia hydatigena. The sequence goes on along the minus strand of JADWOT020000004.1, from coordinate 10,430,498 downwards.
ATATTCAACTCATCCTCTCCTCCTCAATTGCCCTTCTAGCCGACCATATCGACATTTCTATCCTATATGAAGATCTCCTTCAGTTGTCCATCGTATGACCATTTAATTGTCATAATAATTTAAACTTCACCTATCGCCAACACTCCATCACTCACCCACCAACTCACTTCACTAATATTTAAACGCATTTTCCTTATTGTGACTCTCCTACTTCCTCCCTTATTTCAGATTGAAGTGAACTTCGCACATGGAACTAGCATATTTAATAATACTAAAGTGATGTGTGCTAGCGAGGTAAGAAGATAGCACAGGGTCAGGAGAGGGAGAGGTAGCATAACTTATCCCTAATTTTCACTGTAGACATCGGTTTTGGCCTTTTGTCTTCTCTGGAACGGCGGGCCGGATGGTTGGAACTGATGCCGGGATGGCGAGGGAGGTAACAAACGCAAAAAATTAACAAGAGGCTCAGTAAAGGGATAAAAGAAGCGAATGGGTGGCACTGATGGCCAACTGAATTAACGGGGCGAATCCACGAAGAAGTATGAGTAGCAGTAGACGAAATAACACGTTAACGATCATATCCGACGCTGTTGTGCGATTGACCATTTCGAATCCTACACGTGTGAATCGACTAGCGGCACATATTGTCGCGTAGTGTCTCTCAGCCCCGTCTGATGTTGGACTTAGGAGGCACCCATTGCAAGTGGTTTTGTGGCAACAGACATCACTTCTTTTCGTGTCTTTTTACCTTAATCGATTTCTCTGCAATATGGCGCATGCAAAAGCAGTGGAGGAGGAAGAGACGGACCACCAATACCAATGTGCTTTAAATGATATGCACTGCCGTGTCTGGTCTGCTTTCCGTCAGCTTTTTATCTCTGTTGTTTCCTTTTGGAAGGACGACTTTCTGGCAGTTGGGGCAACGCGAGATATGAATCTAGTGAAGACAATGGCGACTGTCTGTTAGTAGCTGAAATAAAGCTCGTGGAGGTGTGCTTTTGCTGCGTATTTCAAATTGCATAACTGGGACAATTGCTGTGCTGCACCAGGGAGGACAACAGTGATGATTGCACCTCTCCAGTAGAAGGGATAAACATACATGATTGTTAGGCTGAAAGCCACGAAAGAATAGTTGGATGAGAGGCGAGGATGAGACGCTCACAGAGGAGAGGAAGTAGAGAAAAGATGTGGCACTGCGTTCCTTATTACCTGTTCTCTTTCTTCCACATTCTCCTAGATACCTTCGTTACGCATTTCTTCAATCACGTTTTTGAGTGAGGTTTGAAGGAATGAGCCTTGTGGAAGGGATATAAGTTTCTATCAATCGACAAACTCGAAGACGCTTTTCATGGTTTACTTTGATAAGTGAAGTGAACTACTTGCAGCAATACTGGAACGCCGACGCACGTAAATGAAGTTAGTGAGGAGGAGGCTATGATGAAACAGGATTATAGCACAGTCTACCTCTAATTTCTGCAATTTCTATCTGCGTTGACACTTTGGAGTCCAACGACAGAGAAGGAAGCTGGAGTATTACGGATAGATTGGCACGGAGGCGGTAAAGGTGAATGATGAGAAGTGGAACAAAAGTGAGTAGATGTCGAAGTGGGACGGAGGCAGTGATGTAGAACTGAATGGTGAAAGCGATGATAACGTGGGAAGTAAGATGAATGTTAGAAGGCGGTGGAACGCGTATGCGAGCGTATGTGATTAACCTCTTCTGACTGGATCGGTGCCACGCGTCGCGGGATGGCTTCATGGGGGACAGATGTCACCGGCCTCTGTACTTCACTTCGATATGCTCGATCTCCTACTTGTTTGCCAGCTTTTCAATCACTTAATTCAGGGACTAGCAACCTTGGCAAAGCCTTTAATAGAACGTCTTTAGTAATTTGACATGCTAAGGAAACTGCGAAGTTCTGTTTGGTCAGTTATTTTTGGTCCATTTCTCGCCTGCTTTATGCGGTCTTGAGCGACTGATACCTCATACGACCAAACTCTATGTCTCCTGAAGTTTATAAAGCATTCGATGAAAAGACAATTCTTTGGATTAGCTTGACTCTTCTTGAAGGAGCTGATACAAAGCTCGAGACCGATGGAGTGGTTCTCTGTTCCTACGCTCTACGTTAAATTTTGTCAAGGAGTAATGATCGTGGGAGAGGCTGCACATTCTCAGAGAAGCGGTTTTATTCCCTTCCCCGCCTTTCTCTGCCCTTCTTTTTTGTCCTCTTAATCTCAGTGTAACTGCCATCGTTTCCCCCTGCTCTCTGAAAATTGGTAGTTAATAATTGTCCTGTGCTCGGCACAGATCGGAGCAGTTATAATGTTTAATTGAAGGCAGATTTTTGACCTGTTTTTATGGACCGGGTGTTGCTGACTTTGTAAGGTTAGTGTCTTGTGTTCTCGATAAAAAACCACATTACTGACTGCCAATGATAACGTAATTATACTGCACGTTTGGATGTGCGCTCAGATTATTCAAGCTTTGTGTATTGTGGTTGTGAACATTGACGGAACTGATCCGCCAAATTATTTTCATCTCGCTTAAACTTCAAGCCCATTCAGACCTCTTATAAGCCAAGGTCTTTCCAGCGCCATTCATTCGCGACTCCGCCATGAACACTGATCGCATGAAACGCAAGACCGCCACTGCCATGTACATAGTCTATACCTCAAATATCAGAACCATGTCCACTAGGCCATCGTCGTCTGAGCGGCGTTTTAGCTGAGGGGTGGATGGGGAGAGAGAGATCGTGGTAAATGTGTAAACGCGTTAGCGGCCACTTTCAATATCACGTCGTACATTGCTTTCATCTTTGCTCGTCCCACTGATGAGGGCAACAAGGCGGTGTAGGGAAGCACTGTAGGGTAGTCTAGGGAGATTTCAGATCAATCGGCAAACCAGTGCTTGGCCGTGTGTGCTGCAGATGTGCGATTGATTGAGCTGGAGATGGAAACCCGTCAGCTTCCTTCTGGCGTTCCATTGTTCTCCTCTTTTGCTCTTTCTCTCCCTCTTTCTCCAAGTCACATCAGTGAATACCTTTGATGTGGTCAAGTCATCGCCATTGTGCGTCGGATCGGCATACCGATATTCATAGCGGTCGTAGAAAGAAGTAGTAGTGGGCAGGAGAACGAACGACTGATTGGGTGAGTGAGTGGGTGGGTAATCTGCCGTGCAGATGGGCAGTTGTTGACAGGTAGAGAGGATAGCGCGTATGAGGTCAGAGGTGACAAGTACAAAGTTGCTTTTGCTGTTGTTGTGTCGATGGTGATAGTGGGTGCTAGTGAAGTACTGACAGATGGATGGGAAACATGAAAGCATGACAGCGTATTCTCACTAGGCTCATTTCTTCTTCGATCTTATTAGGCAGTAAAACGTATGGGCAGTAAAGCAGCAGCAGTTGGCCAGCTGTTTGTTTACTGAGGAAAAGGGCTTATGGCTTATGTCAATGGCGCCCTTGCTAGGTGGTGAGGGCGGATTCTTCCTCCTTGTTTGCACCATTCCATACTACTCCACGTTATCTTGAGCTGAACTTTCATTATTCCATACTGTACTGCGCTATCTTACATTCGGATATTGATGTAATCATCCTACTCGCTCTTGCTAAGCCAACTTTCACCACTACCACCACCCCCACCGAATGCCTTCTAGTCGACTAAGAAGCAACGTCAACGAATGGCACTCTTGCACCCTTGCAAAAGTAAATGAGCACATCACAAAAGTCAACCACCGCTAATTGAAATGAGGCTATTAAAGCATATGAAAGGTGGGCAAATGCGTTAAGAACTAGGCATAGAAAGAAAGCAACGACCAATTTTTGAACAACATCCTTATTTGAGTACCATAGAAGGCTGCACAGCAGACAGAACTAACCTCGCTCCTGATTACTAGTACACGGAAACAGATGCACTCGCGATGCACCTCAACGCAAATCTGCTACGAATTATGCACCAATGTCCATCATATCACTAACGCGATGGTACGCTAGGAAGCAACTCCGTGTCCTGCGGTGACTTCGGATCCAACGCTAATAGTATGCAAAATATTACACTTTCTTTGGATGATAGCTCCGAGCGCACACTTTTGACCACGCACTTAGCCATTGAAATGGCTACTGGTCAGAAGTCTACTTCCACACTCAACCATCGCCACCACCAACTGCATCGCATCCATGTGAACACAGAATAAAGTAACTGTAGCAAGCAGAGACAAACTTCTAGTTCAACTTGTTCATCTTCGTGTCTGATTGCGAACACACTTACCGATCATTCTTTTGTCTCCCTTGCGTTACACATTCCACCTCTTCGCCCCTCAATGCCCGCCCTCCTACGCATATCTTCTCCAACAACCTAACAGCAAAGAAATGAAAATGCTGCAATCACACACTCACATCCATTCTGCTGAGCCAGCTTCATGTTCATTGATGATCTAGACACGATGTGATCTTTCTATTAGGTAAAATTCAAATCCTAATGTGTCTCATGGACATTAACGTGCACATCGTATGCGAATTGACATTCATGTTTGGTGCCAGCCTTCACAACCAAATGAATAGACCCGTTGCGCTAGTGCAAGGATATTCCATCTACATGCAAGAGTCTACAAACCGACTCTACAGAGTTATGGACAAGTTAGTATTATACGGGTGTAAAATGAGCCTCACGCCATCATCTTCACCCTCATCAAACAACTCTGGATGTCTCAGCAGAGTTTTCTCAGTGACGCTAATTAATTTCTTTCCTCCTTGAAACAGGCACCAAAACCGCTTGATAGTGTGCCAAAGTGATTGTGCAAAAGGTTACGCGAATTGCATTCAGTCCATCAAAATTTGGCAGATTGATCGACTGAGATTCGATCACGCATCTTGAGGCACCAGGCTACTCATTCATAGTCAGTAATGCCGTAACGGGTGTTTACTCGAATCGCACCCGAACTCGCACGTCAAGTCCAATCTGGAGATGGAAGGGTGTAAATCAACCGTCTGAAACTTTTGAAGCAATAGCAAAGGCGAAGTTCACCTTTAATGCTGTTCAATAATGCCTCCATGCTTATACAATATTCCCTTGAAATAAAACAAACTCTATTCGAATTCAGGATCTGTAGCTTCTTAGACAAGAGGAAAAGCCAGACACTAGAAGCATTTTTAACCGTATCGCCTCACGTTTCATCGAAGTGACTATTTATACGAGTGCTATCTCTGACCGCAAACTTAATGGATAAGTATAAATAGGACAATCACCAAGTTGACTGTGAATAAGTCTCTTCTCCCTTCCCTTTCACTACCCTACTCTCCATTACCTACCCCTTTTCAGCCATCCGATTGTTTGCTGCTGTACAATGGTAGTCACTCGATGACGGCCTTTCAATTAGTAGTAGAAATTTGGGGCCAAGAGTAATATGGACCCTTCTTCATTCCACTTGAGGGAACAACTTTAATCTTTGAACAAACATTCAGTGCTGCATTACTTTTATTTGCGAACATTGTAAATGTTAGCGCTGGTCTCTGGATTTTACCCATAATAACTTATGCTCACTAGATAAAATGATGTAGACCTCAGCTATGATCGGGTTATTCAGAGGTGTCAGTGTTGTTGCCACGTTGGCGGGTGCTGTTGAACCCAGAACACACCATTTACATCCTTGTTTCGCTTTTACAATATTTTTTTCTTTCGCTGATCTTCGAACTCTGACACAACAATGTTGACTTTGTTATGCATTATTGTACGGCAGCTTCTGCACCGATGGTATCAATGGAAAAAAGTAGACATATTTTCTAAACAGCTGAAGTTCCGCTTTTAACATTTGTTGTTCATTTGACATGTCTTTGCTCTAGCTGACCTAAAGCTATTCATTGAATTTCTTGATTATCTGGATTTTCAAAACACCGGTAATCAAAGTGTTGCCAAATACTGGGAAAGGCAGGAAAGATTTCTTAGCTTCGCCAAAATGCATTTGCCTATTTACTAACCCGCCCTCCTGCTTTTCTTATATGACTATGCCAGCACACACACACACGCACACATAACATTTTCCTCCACTTCTCACTCTCGCATTCTTGCCAAATCACGTCATCTGCGCCTCCTTTATTCCCATTCTGTGTACGCCAGTGCTAAGCGCAATAGCGAGGCACTTATTCGTGCATTTGCTACTGCAATGCTGGCATCAGCATTCTGCCAAACGCCAATGTCAAAGGAATCGTGAGGCCGCAGCCGATTGCGACATTGCCACGACCACCAAATCAGCTGCCTTCAACATTAACACTATTAATTCAACTTGCTTTGCTCAATTAAATGTAATAGAACGCACAACATATTCCACGCATTAGAGGAGAGCAAAGATGATGAGATGCAAAGGCGGTATAATGTGTGCAATGCCACAAATGCAAAGGAAAGGGCGTAGATGGATTGAGGGCAGGGGTGAAATGGAGAGAATCGTACAACCGTAGAACGCGATAAAGTATACCAGTGGCACGACATGTACTACAACCGTCACCGGTGTAGCATAACCTCATGGAGTGACAGAACCCATAGGTTACCACCCCGTGCGATCACTGGCGTCTGTAACATCAACTGATGGGCATGATATGGTTTTAGGGCGGTGATCAAACATCCACAGCGAAACACCAATGTTTCGTAGCCACACTGTCATGATCTGATTCATAAGAAGATGGAATGCGCTTGGTAAATATGTCCTACCATTGGTCAAAAGAGAGTATAATCCTGAAATGTGCTGCCGCGAAATCGCATCAGTCGCGTGCGTAAGCAGCCCTTCTACTCGTAGAGGTATGCTTGGTGCTGTGCTGCTTGTGGTGTGTTTCGGGTCTGTGGATCCGTTCCAGAAAACAAATGATCATGCCATGAGTGGCTCATTCTCTGGAAGATTATTTATTTCTCTTCTAACCAGCTATGAGTGTCGCCAGTATTCATGCGCTTAATATGAGACACTTTTCTGCATTTAACGGTGCTCTATCATACTGTCAGTGTTGCTCGTGAAGTTGGATTTTTATCAAGTCATTGAGAAAGCAAGGTGAAAATGCGATGATTTATAATGCACTGAAATGACTGCTACGCAAGAAATAAGGATGGAGTTGTAAAATTTTGACATTTTCTAGACAAAGTTGGTATGCTAAAGGCCTTGTTAGTTTGAGGTTGAACTGAGGCTACGCAAGCAAGTCATTATACCCAATGGATATGGTTTTCCTTCAGCGTCCATAATTTGTCTGTATTTAATAGCCACTGCAAATGCAAAGAATCGGCACTGCCGCTTGTGCATGCAATTCAGCCCATCCACCCGTCAATAAGGCACCTGCCACAATATTGCGCTGTGGTGATTATTCAGAATGCGGAAGAGAAGGAAGATGCGTAAGTGATGCTGAGTAGGCTAAGTAATGGGACATGAATGCCACCACCGAAAATAGAGGTGACGAAAATGTAGGTGCGAGGGAGTATGCCAATTGGGAAACAAAATATAAATGAAAATAAAAATCTAACAACCAGCCAAGATGATAGAGTGCAAGGTGTTGCTAAAAGAGATAAAGCAAACCTTACATTTTCAGGCTATGTGCACTTCACCAACCGAAATTTGGCTCAAAATTTCATTGCTGGCGTTTTCGTAAATAACTGCTTATGAGACAATCCTAGTGTGCTGGCTTTAGAAATCAAGAATTGGCAGCTTCTATAATGAATGGAAGTAAAAATTTGTGAGAGGCGCCAAATTTCTTTTCGAGCAAATCTATGTCTGCATAATCAGAGCTAGTCTAATCCTTACGGCAGCAAAATACAGCAAGGTTATTTCGAAGCGGCTCGCTGCCCATCATCCTATGCGAAAATAAAATCCATTTCTAAACCATTAAACCACGTACTTATATTATGGGCTACGCTTACATTTGTGATCTTCCCACAAGTTGGACTAAAAAAGAAACAATAACACATGAAAACTGTCATTCAAGGTTGTAAAATGAATATTCGGCATAAAGGCTTATCAACAGCCGGAATACTAATTGCATACCAAGCAGCTAGCAGGTATTTTGGGTCATTGGACATGTTTTGGTAAACGGAATGAAGGGTTTCTTGCTAAATCCTGGAAGTGAGGTGCTTACTCTTCCGAAGTTGGATTGAGCGATGACGCTGGGGCTGCTTTGTTGTGTAACCAATGCAGACTCTGCAGAAAATATATGTGAGGTGGGTGCATACCGCCCGCACCTCTTGTCTACTGCGTTCAGCATTTCCTTTTGCTTGCATGGTCCGAGTCAACACGCGACTCTTTACAGATTGCTTGTGCTAATGAGATGGGACAGCTAGGCGCTTTGGAGATCCAAAACCCTCTTGCCTTCATAAAACTTTAATTCTTACAAAGTGTTTGGCAAGAGAATGCTAGGAAGCTGTCGCATATTGGGGACATGCCAGTACTCTGTGTAGCTCTCCGTTGACGTCCATCAGTAGCTCCGCTCAAAATGCTGGTACGCATTAGATTGTGGCCTGATTCTGATGCAAATGGTGAGAGGCACAGCATCTGCATTACGATGAGTATTTCTTTTCCTGTACTGCTGTGCATAATTGTACTACGGCTGCTCTCCTCACCAATATGCGGTCAAGCCATCTATTCCTTTAATTGTTTTAGGCTATGCGAGTGCCTGATGATTCCTACTTGCCATTAAATTGCCCCTCTCTCAGATTATGCATAAAGTGACACACCATCGCCTTATTTTGTCTAGTCTGGTAGTTCCCTTCATGTCCTTTCCAGAATAAATACGGCAGCCACAGCCGCATATTTTAAAGCAATTAAATTTTTTAATCAACTCTTTATTTAGACGCATTCTTGTCTTACTTTAGATAAAAATGATGATTAAGCTCCAACAGACTTGGAATGTGCCATAAGCACTAGGATTGCAGTTATTTAAAAAGAGAAATGTAGCAAGAGCTAGTAATTTAAGATCCACCGGTTACTGATCAATTTCTTTAACAACGATGTAGCAGTATAAGGCAGTCTTACACAGTGTTACTAAGAGGTTTTGTGGATTAATGATAAGCAGCAAAAGTCTATTTGCATTTTTGGGTCAGTCATCAATCCGAGCCACTGCAGAATTTGTTGTTCAGGAAAGAGAAGCCCGAACTTTGAGGAAATTAGATTATTGAATTAAATGTAGTGGATAGTGGGACAAAGCCTGCCCATAAAGCGTCAGCGACGAAATCAAGAAGTTGCTTATCTGATGTGCTTCATATCAGGCGCTTCTGTCAGATCCTCTTCTCTCACCTATTCATCAATTTGAAACGCTTTGTGACGGATTCTACTTTGACAACCTACCCTCGTTAATGCTAATGGGAATGTGAAAATGTGAGAACCTTCCTTCCATTTGCACAATGCTCACGAGCTCCTTCGCAGTCAAAACCACAAAGAGTGGACTCAAACAAAGGTCAAAAACCACTCAAAAAGGAAAATGACGCAAAAAAGAACGTCAAGATAGTTAGACCGATGGTCGCTCTTATGCTGCACATGCAAAGCATGCAATTAAGAGAAAACAAATGTTGCCGCCGCAAGGAAAGCAACCTCAGCGCTTACTTTTCATCGCATTTTTCGTAAATCTGCGTGTTGGAGCCCGAACACCTCGGGTACAACAATAGCGATAGCTGATGTCTGTTGCAGCAGATGCATGTGTAATGCATCACATTCTGTGATTGCCTTTGCGCGTCTGAATGCTGGTGGCGCAAGATCCTCAAGCATGCCTCTGCTGATAGCTGCCGCAGTCGTACAAAGGTGGCTATACTTGCCAATTACCTATCCTCTGTGTATTAAATAAGAAGGTAAAGAATTCATAGCCGCGTTTATGTGATAACGCAAGCGAAATTTGAGAAGGATGATGACATCGGTAGCACTATCTGAAGATGGTAGATGATGGGATTGGATTAGTAAGTGAGAAGCATGGCAACGAGAAATTAGGCATCAGACAACTTATGCTGAGTATTTATTCAGTAGCTTTGGCATTCCACCTCAAAATGCAAATGCAAAGAGTTTTCAGAATATTTCTTGGCCGGCGATTCCTAAATCTACTATGTTTAAAGGCAAATGTCAACATTTAGAGGGACTTTTCACTTCTCTGTCAATAAGGCCAAAATAAGACGCAAAGGACCTTGGGCGCAATTAAAGATGTTATTTGAAGCCACTCCACGGTATGGCCATCTATCACAACCCCTATCTCATCTGGCTATATCGTGCACCATATCCTTAAACTCCACGTAGCTGCCCGATCGCGGTACTTGCCGTCATACCCCTTTAATAGCACCGCGTGCTGAATTGGCAACATGACATTTTAGACCACCCTGCGAAGTAAAAGGCTGTGAGCTCACTCAAGCTGTATTCAACCTTCTCGCCTTCCGCTTTCCTGACGTACATGCCCCTGTACAAAGCAGTTGGGAGCATCTTGTTTTCTTCCCCATAAACACAACCCTTCCTACTCAAAACCATCCATCCGACAATCTAAAAGATAAGAGTTCAGCAACTTTCAAAGCTACTGTTAAGGCCAAGTAGTAGCATTCCACTTTTGACAATCCACAGCACATTCAGCAGTAGGATTTGAGTGCCAAATGAAGACGGTACTTTGAATTGCACTTCACATCCGTCAATAAACTGCAACTCAACAAAACTAAAACTCTTCCACACCTGCTGAGGTAAAACATACCGCAGCCATCATTTGATCGTAAAAACGGGCTGCAGTTGTGCAATAAAACACCTCCATCACCAATTCATACATATGTGCTGCAGCATCCTCAAATTTTTTCCCTCTCCAGAGACGAAAAGGGACATCATACTCGGTTAGAATACGTACACATGTATCTAACATACCAAAGGCCCACTCCATTAAGGTGCAACGACGAGGCAAATAGATGGCCCCACCACTGAAATCCTCCATCCAACAAACCACTGGCGCACTACATATTCGCCTCTATGCTCTCCTCGGCAAGAGCTCTGCGTTCTCAGACCCCTCATCCTCCATGGTGTTAGCACAATCCCGTATGGGATGGAACAATGTGCTAGCCATCACACGCTTCCATGATCAGTGGAGGGAATACGAGCCTAAAAGCAAAAGGTCACGACAACTATAGTGACAGAATAATTAAGATTTAAAATAGCTACCAGTCCGAAATCTACTGTCACATCGCAAACATGCAGGGCAAGCCCAACCACTTGTCTCGGGCAACAGAACTCAACTCAGTACGATTTACTGGCAGATGACCATTAAAACGCACAAAAGAATGCTAAAGTAGTACAATCTTATGTGGCATAAGCTGCGTAGGTGAGGAGCTGCAGAGGCAAGTAGAGCATGAAGTCGTCGGGCATTTCACTTTCCGCCCCCAAATTAAGTACACCTGAAGGATAAGTCGTCCCACTCACTGCAGCAGTCACACGTAGACGTCATTTAAATGCCTCTGGAAAGTTACTCATGCGTGGATACGGGACAATAACTTGCGTCTTAAGCTTCAAACATCGGGCAAGCGATTATCGAATATGGAAGTACAATGTACAGAGAATAATGCATATCAAGGCATCACAATATAACCGTCCTTCCAATTACTTCACACATTTGATATCGGCAAAAGCACCGAAATCTCAACATCTCGGAGTAAAAAAATTACAAACTGGCAGAACAGTTAATCGTAAGACAATAACCTATAATTTAGCCTATCTGACAAGCGCACTAAGTAACCGGTTCGCTCTTGTTTTACTCTCACGTGAAAACTCACACACCGTACTCAGGCATTCTTAAGTGTGCAGATGGGAAGGAGAGGCTAGTGAATGAGTAAGATGAATTAGAAAACTTGCCTCCCAGGCGTGGTCCCTCGTTTGGTCCGCCATTATTAGCATAACCGGACTGTATGAAATTAATTTATTTTCCTAAAGACATCTCAATTTTGATCAAAAGTTTGTTTCTCAGACGAATCGTGTTGGACATGCACAGCTTATGAAAAACTCCGGTTGACTAAGTGCGCTTTGAGCTGCCATGACAGCACACCTCAACAGCGATCGTAGCCGCAAAAACACCTTGATCGAGTGGTAGGCATGTATCTCAAATTTCGTTGACTTCGATGCAGACGAAATGTAGTAAAACGAGCAATCGTCAGTTTGAACTCTTTTACGACACACAGCATGAGGGTTATGAGGAACAAATTCCAATCTTCAATTTTGACTTAAACATTGGGAGAAACTGGCTACTTTAATGCTAGCAGTAAATTACTGTGAAAATTCGGTGATAAAGTCCTCAGCCAATCACCTTAAACACAATTACCATAATTAAATTTACTTGGGACTGTGTACACTTTGCAAGGACAAAACAGCCGTTGTTAAGAGTGCCTCCACCCACGACCGCCTATCTAAGCGCATGATTTTACCAACTGATTGGACAAAGCTGGCCGGGAAGGGGCCTTAAGGTTGCACAATGCAAGTGGACGCTAGTAACTCACGCAATGACCCTGAATATTGGCGCGCCGAATGTTTGCAATTACACAGACGCGGCTAACCTTATACCATTGTGTCCTCAAATCCAAAAACTACAGGGTCACCACGATGTTGCAATGCTTGCCTGAATCCGCCTTTGAACTGAGATGCGATCAGTGACTACGAATAGGTTAGTGGAGGGAGCATCATCCGCAACTGAGAATGAAGCTAGTCTGAATGAGCTCTGCCTCGATCACTGGTTTTCCTGCCTATGTGATCATTGCGCTCAATACGAGGGCCTAAGGAACAAAGCTAACAATGAGAAACCAAATGTATTACACTGACAGCTGAGATAGTGGATCACTACCCATTTCAGGATCCCCCGCCCAGCCACGGCTCGTCCGAATTACATAGTATATTGCTATAAAATACTCAGTACATCAAATTCTAGCATTTGTGCAAATTTGTCTCTACATTATGGGGTCGATATTCTAAATAGGGTGCAAAAACCAGGTCGATGACACACCCTGACGAAGATTGCGTAATGTAAGTAGAATTGACTTACCCGCAGATGCGCCACAGTAGCCACTTACGAGGCGTGCGCATGTATGTGGTGATCGGACCTTGTTGCATGCACCCGAAGGTGAAAAAGTAAAGCGACATAAGACGGGACAAATTGGAATGAAACTGAAAAATTTTATCCTGCAAAATAAAAGATATTTTTCGAAGTGGGCTCTGATGTGCATAACGCAAGGAACTATCAACCTACTCCATACTTTTCATTCGATAAAATCGTGTGATCAAGGGCTTATTATTGTTGACACTATCTGGAAACAATTGAGGTAACCGCTTGCTTGTCATTCACTTCCATCGGAATGCATGCTGCCCGGGTAGGTGCTTTTCCAAGGCATTGTAGCTATTAGAAAAAGCAGCACAGTAAGAAGAGGTACCATGTTTGTCTGAATGTGACTAGTCTTGCGTTAGAAGGTATGGGAAATCTCGCAGTGGATCCTAATTTAATTCATTGACTTACAAATTTGTGAATACTAGCCATTGATAAAGTGGAAGATCAAGGCCAAAATTTACGATTTTATGCTTTGTGACAAGATGATGCACAAAACAGATAAAATTCATGATTTGATTTAATTCTTCAAATAGATCAAGAAAATCAGCACGTACGGGTTACTGCGACCATAGAGACATAACCTTGGTTCATTAATGTCGGCCTAATGGGTAAGGAGTCTGGCTACGGATCAAAAGATTTCGGAGTAGAATGCCACCAAAGCCATAGGGATTCTCTAACTCCCCCTCCGCTTGCAGTGGCACAGTGTATGCTTAACAACGAACTGCATCAAGAGGCATGTACGTGCTACTTACTTTGTCGCTAGGTAGAGAAAGGCAGTCAGTGTAATACAGTTGGTTTCTCATTGTTAGCTTTGTTCCTTAGGCCCTCGTATTGAGCGCAATGATCACATAGGCAGGGGAACCAGTGATCGAGGCAGAGCTCATTCAGACTAGCTTCATTCTCAGTTGCGGATGATGCTCCCTCCACTAACCTATTCGTGGTCACTGGCAAGCATTGCAACAGTGTTGCTACTTTCAGAAACCGCTCAGCCATTAGATGAACATTAAGGTGCGGCCATCAACTACAAAGTGCTTGTAAGACCACGAACCAATTAAACGTTAGCAGATCCGTGCAAAACACAAACAAGAATAATTTGTTTCACCATTCAGCTAAGACTAATGTCAACGAACAGACACCAAATTTTCAATCACTGCCTTAAATCAATGAAAAATTAACACATGCGGGTGCTCTGATCAGCATCAGCCAATGTGAATGCGAGACATAAATAAATTAGCAGTGTACGAAATTTGTGAATGGTGTTACGCTTTCTGCATCATGGAATTCCTGCTAGCGGGCATCCACTGAAAACAACTCAGCCTACTCATTAATATCCCTGAATTGTTACGTCTACGAATGCTTTAGAACCCCGAATGTACAGCCTAGAATTTATTTCAACTAAAAAGTTCTAAATGCCAGCTTCCTCATGAACCTAATTTCTGCACAAAACGAAATAGCATTAATTAATCTACCAACCCATTTACCCACGCATTCGATCCATCAGTCTGGATGTGGTGTGAGCGCACAATGCTAGAGGGGGTAGCTGCTAAGGAAACAAGTCATGATGAAGCCGAGGCAATAAGGTAGGCAAAACTCAACTGGTTCACAAGTGCCCTGATCCCTGGGCTACGGAGACCGCTAAAATTTGTTTCCTACTTCTTCCTTGTCCACTGGCACAATACGCGACTCCACTGGTCACACTTCATCTATCACACATGCCCTTCCATGTTTCATAACGGCGAAGCATGGCATCTGGTCGAAGGAGAGAGGTTGGCAACAGGAGGGGATAAGATGAGTAGGAGTAGAAGGGTTAGGCGTACAAAAGATGTGAATATGAGGGAGTGAGTGCAGAAGAAAAGTAGTGGGAAGGATTCGGTAGTGAGTGAGCGAAGGAGAAATGAGGGTAGAGGATTGGTGGTGATGAGGTAGGTCAGTAGGCTGTGTTGTCCTAATAACGTGGATGTTGTGGATTCTAGCCTCTCACCACGCATGATGACATGCCACCTCCCACGTTTTAGCTCAATCTACTGCTCCTCCCTTCAAGCATCTAAGTAGATGTTACATCCATCCTTCCTGATGCAATCCATTGTTGGACAGGCACGGTGCTACTACATGCAGCGAGAGAGACAAAGGAGATCTACGGCTTCGGCGGGACTCGAACCCACAGTCTTCTGATCCGTAGTCAGACGCCCTGTTCACTAGGCTACGGAATCGACGCCCACGTTAATATATTTAATTTACGTATTTGCAGATACCCTCACTAGTAGTTATCTCACATCGTACTCATTGCCTAGACATGTCAGTACTTTTGGACAAAGACGAATCAACTGTTTGCTCCTCCTTCTTTCTGTGCCTTCTACGATACATCATGGGATCGAGGTTTGCGATTGGTGGATAACTGTGACACGACTGAGCTATCCATCGGATAACAGCGTCGCGGTCCAAACATTTGACCTTCTCAAAGGGGTGGTATTGGATACAGCTCAGCTGGGCCCTACTTATCTTCTGACCAGGGACAGGTTTTTGGTTGCAGTTACGACAAAATTATGTCGAAGCTCCCTTTTCAGCATCGTAAGTACAGCTTTCCCTTTATTAAATGGCGCAGTTGGAAGTATTTTAATTTCAGGAGTAAGTCTGTAACATTGGCAGGTTAAGGACAAATCGCTTTCAATGGCTAGCTTTTTATTGCTGAAGGAACGGTAGTGACTTTATTTGATTTATCAGAGGACATTGGCATCTTGAGGAGAGCTGTTGCTCACTTGCATCTTGTCTGTGAAAATCTATGTGGAACACATGCCCTTCCACCAAACGGCGGGAAAATCATACATTGAGATGAGAACGCGTGAAGCGAGCATAGTGAGCTTTGCAAAACAAGCCTTTCTAGCACTAGCGTGTGCCATCATAAAGAGATCGCTGGAGATAGCTGGGCAGCAGCATGAGAAAACGAAATCAAATCTTCAAAAACAGAGGCGAAAATTATGTAGCTAATCTAATCCAGTGTTTTAAGCATGCAATCTAAGAAATGTGGAAATTGAACGCTAAATGCGCAGAAAGCGTTTTGCTCATAAAAGGAAGACAAAGTTGAAGATTGATAGCAAGATCCTTAAAATGTTCCAAGTGCAGTCAATATTATTTGCAAAATTTGAAGGGACGGTGTGATGACCGTGTCAATGCATTCATGCCAACGAGGCTACCAAGGGCTGGTGAATGCTAATGGGTTAAAATGCTCTACCAAATCACTCGTAGATGCTAGATAGCAATCGTGGAAAGAAGCACGACCTAACGTCAGGGTTTAATACATTCGGTTGTTCTAAGCTTGTTAACCACGACGAATGCATACCATTATGAAGCTGCACGTTTGAAATGCGCCGTCCAGCTAGGTGATTATGTTCTCTCGTTGAGCAGACCTCATCGAAGCCCGTGGACTGAAGTCAACTCACATTCGTAGTGGTGATGCGAATTCTCCAGTTGTGTAGGCCGCCTGAAAGGGGAGCGTCTGGGAAGTCTGCTTCATTGCACCTATTAGACATGAGGCGACCAGTGATCGTAAATCACTTTGCAGGGTGGTTTTCGTCGATTTTTGATGTGAGGAAAACGAACTCTAGTTTCTGCACTGTGTTCAATAAAGTGCAAGTAAATTATGACTCTATATGATCATTTTATTAGTTCTGGGGGTGTAAATGCCGAGGATGGGAAGACTAATGCCGGGTCGTTTACACTCGGGTCTGCCGTGTGTACGACAGGCACAAACCAGTGAATGTGACCAACTCATTCAAACAATTTCGTCAGCAGCCTTTATTATCCCAAGTATCCACGTGCCAATGTGTATGTGCGCAGTATGTCCAGCTTCAAGCGTTTGTACCTGTAAAATGAGGGTGAGTTTTGAAAGGCGTAACTCACCATACTTTGCTTAAGCCACGGCAAATTATGATTTGGTTGGCTTTGTTTCATTGACCCATTTGATCAGTATTTTGAGACCACCAACATGTTGTCTCAGCCGCATTTTCGCCATGTTGTCCATTTATGTGTTGGATGCCTGGTCGATGGAACATCTGAATGTAGATGCATTGCACAGCATATGTGGAATGAAATGAATATATTGAAATTGTCACGGTTTGCGCATGCCTTGCATTTCGTGAACGTGAGGCTCTTGAATTTCGCTAGAGTACTCATAAGCCATTCCTAAGCAGTTTGAGATGGTGAGCTATTTTGTCAGCGATTTGATTAAGCGAGGTAGCATTTACGCATCCATTCAATTTCTAAAATATGGTGACAGGTCTTAAGTGGCGAAGAGTGAAGTAGTTAACGGGTTGCAGTGATAATCGCTCGTGTATCTGTCAGACCGATGCGAAGGAGGGTAGATGCATGAAAGCCGGTCAGGAAAGTGGCACAGCATGTCGAACGGTAGTAGTAATAGGAGGCAGAGAGGCGCATTCGTGAACCTGATGCTCTAACAGCATTTGCATTTGTTTGAGATGAAGATGGCAAAGTGAAATTGCGCGGCACTGTGATATAGACTAAAGGAATGAAGGAAGAAAGACAGCGACCAAGGGAGAGACACATCTGCCAGAAGAGCGATTCATTATTCGCCCTCAGTCTGGTGTTGGATCTTACCTTGGTAGCCATCCCTGATTGAAGCATTCTCACCTCAACAGTAGTTTAATGAACCGAAAGTGGGTAGTGCGATGACGTGTCGACACGGAGTTCATTTAACTTAGTCACACTTTCTGAGGAACCGTCAATACTGCTGAACTACACTCCTGCAAGGTTATTTTGCTCATTCAATGAAAGACCAAAAGTAGGTGCATTGCTTTCTCGCATAGGCTTTTTTATCCATAGATAGGGTTGCGGCCCCAAAAGAGTGAAAACGAGAAGAGAGACCATTAGGAGATGGTAGTGATATGGAGTTCACCTGCGCTCACTTCCATAGCCACAGCAGGTGACATTTTTGATAAATTTACAGCAGAGCGACCACAAATCCCAATTTCTTAATTAGGATTTCGAAGTATTGTCTAGTCAGCCGTCTGCTGCCAGCCGTTTGTTTTAATCAAGTTTGCTCATTCCAATTTTTATATATACCGAGGTTTCCACCTAGGTATTCGATGAAGTGGCCTGGGAGCAGATGTCATCATAATGAAGAATGCTAGAAATGCTGAGTGCAGTGGCTACTTATGAGAATCCCTCTGAGAATACAACAAAATTGCGAGAAGGCGTTATACTAGAAGCATGACTTTTGCCATTTACATTAACTTCTTCAACATTGACATCTGTGGAAATGAAGCAGCGGCACATGTAGCAAGTGGCGTGGCACTCTGATTTGCTCTGCCTAAGGTCCGAAGATATTTCGCACCGTGATGCAGAATCAATCGAGACTGCAGCACTTTACGTGTCGAAGGTTTTTTCGGTCAAGTGGATGGAGTTGGGCAACCTCTGAAACCTTGAGTTACACCGCACCGCGTCGAGAACGAGCGTTGCTCTTCATGAGATTATGCCTCTTAGCCAAGAACACTTTAAATAGTGTGGCAGGAAACTCGCTTTTACTCATTTTTTGGACTCTGCAGGCGTGGTGACCCTGTAGTTTTGGATTTGAGGACACAATGGTATAAGGTTAGCCGCGTCTGTGTAATTGCAAACATTCGGCGCGCCAATATTCAGGGTCATTGCGTGAGTTACTAGCATCCACTTGCACTGTGCAACCTTAAAGCCCCTTCCCGGCCAGCTTTGTCCGATCAGTTGGTAAAATCATGCGTTTAGATAGGCGGTCGTGGGTGGTAATTGTATTTAAGGTGATTGGCTGAGGACTTTATCACCGAATTTTCACAGTAATTTACTGCTAGCATTAAAGTAGCCAGTTTCTCCCAATGTTTAAGTCAAAATTGAAGATTGGAATTTGTTCCTCATAACCCTCATGCTGTGTGTCGTAAAAGAGTTCAAACTGACGATTGCTCGTTTTACTACATTTCGTCTGCATCGAAGTCAACGAAATTTGAGATACATGCCTACCACTCGATCAAGGTGTTTTTGCGGCTACGATCGCTGATGAGGTGTGCTGTCATGGCAGCTCAAAGCGCACTTAGTCAACCGGAGTTTTTCATAAGCTGTGCATGTCCAACACGATTCGTCTGAGAAACAAACTTTTGATCAAAATTGAGATGTCTTTAGGAAAATAAATTAATTTCATACAGTCCGGTTATGCTAATAATGGCGGACCAAACGAGGGACCACGCCTAGGAGGCAAGTTTTCTAATTCATCTTACTCATTCACTAGCCTCTCCTTCCCATCTGCACACTTAAGAATGCCTGAGTACGGTGTGTGAGTTTTCACGTGAGAGTAAAACAAGAGCGAACCGGTTACTTAGTGCGCTTGTCAGATAGGCTAAATTATAGGTTATTGTCTTACGATTAACTGTTCTGCCAGTTTGTAATTTTTTTACTCCGAGATGTTGAGATTTCGGTGCTTTTGCCGATATCAAATGTGTGAAGTAATTGGAAGGACGGTTATATTGTGATGCCTTGATATGCATTATTCTCTGTACATTTTACTTCCATATTCGATAATCGCTTGCCCGATGTTTGAAGCTTAAGACGCAAGTTATTGGCCCGTATCCACGCATGAGTAACTTTCCAGAGGCATTTAAATGACGTCTACGTGTGACTGCTGCAGTGAGTGGGACGACTTATCCTTCAGGTGTACTTAATTTGGCGGCGGAAAGTGAAATGCCCGACGACCTCATGCTCTACTTGCCTCTGCAGCTCCTCACCTACGCAGCTTATGCCACATAAGATTGTACTACTTTAGCATTCTTTTGTGCGTTTTAATGGTCATCTGCCAGTTAATCGTACTGAGTTGAGTTCTGTTGCCCGAGACAAGTGGTTGGGCTTGCCCTGCATGTTTGCGATGTGACAGTAGATTTCGGACTGGTAGCTATTTTAAATCTTAATTATTCTGTCACTATAGTTGTCGTGACCTTTTGCTTTTAGGCTCGTATTCCCTCCACTGATCATGGAAGCGTGTGATGGCTAGCACATTGTTCCATCCCATACGGGATTGTGCTAACACCATGGAGGATGAGGGGTCTGAGAACGCAGAGCTCTTGCCGAGGAGAGCATAGAGGCGAATATGTAGTGCGCCAGTGGTTTGTTGGATGGAGGATTTCAGTGGTGGGGCCATCTATTTGCCTCGTCGTTGCACCTTAATGGAGTGGGTCTTTGGTATGTTAGATACATATGTACGTATTCTATCCGAGTATGATGTCCCTTTTCGTCTCTGGAGAGGGGAAAATTTGAGGATGCTGCAGCACATATGTATGAATTGGTGATGGAGGTGTTTTATTGCACAACTGCAGCCCGTTTTTACGATCAAATGATGGCTGCGGTATGTTTTACCTCAGCAGGTGTGGAAGAGCTTTAGTTTTGTTGAGTTGCAGTTTATTGACGGATGTGAAGTGCAATTCAAAGTATCGTCTTCATTTGGCACTCAAATCCTACTGCTGAATGTGCTATGGATTGTCAAAAGTGGAATGCTACTACTTGGCCTTAACAGTAGCTTTGAAAGTTGCTGAACTCTTATCTTTTAGATTGTCGGATGGATGGTTTTGAGTAGGAAGGGTTGTGTTTATGGGGAAGAAAACAAGATGCTCCCAACTGCTTTGTACAGGGGCATGTACGTCAGGAAAGCGGAAGGCGAGAAGGTTGAATACAGCTTGAGTGAGCTCACAGCCTTTTACTTCGCAGGGTGGTCTAAAATGTCATGTTGCCAATTCAGCACGCGGTGCTATTAAAGGGGTATGACGGCAAGTACCGCGATCGGGCAGCTACGTGGAGTTTAAGGATATGGTGCACGATATAGCCAGATGAGATAGGGGTTGTGATAGATGGCCATACCGTGGAGTGGCTTCAAATAACATCTTTAATTGCGCCCAAGGTCCTTTGCGTCTTATTTTGGCCTTATTGACAGAGAAGTGAAAAGTCCCTCTAAATGTTGACATTTGTCTTTAAACATAGTAGATTTAGGAATCGCCGGCCAAGAAATATTCTGAAAATTCTTTGCATTTGCATTTTGAGGTGGAATGCCAAAGCTACTGAATAAATACTCAGCATAAGTTGTCTGATGCCTAATTTCTCGTTGCCATGCTTCTCACTTACTAATCCAATCCCATCATCTACCATCTTCAGATAGTGCTACCGATGTCATCATCCTTCTCAAATTTCGCTTGCGTTATCACATAAACGCGGCTATGAATTCTTTACCTTCTTATTTAATACACAGAGGATAGGTAATTGGCAAGTATAGCCACCTTTGTACGACTGCGGCAGCTATCAGCAGAGGCATGCTTGAGGATCTTGCGCCACCAGCATTCAGACGCGCAAAGGCAATCACAGAATGTGATGCATTACACATGCATCTGCTGCAACAGACATCAGCTATCGCTATTGTTGTACCCGAGGTGTTCGGGCTCCAACACGCAGATTTACGAAAAATGCGATGAAAAGTAAGCGCTGAGGTTGCTTTCCTTGCGGCGGCAACATTTGTTTTCTCTTAATTGCATGCTTTGCATGTGCAGCATAAGAGCGACCATCGGTCTAACTATCTTGACGTTCTTTTTTGCGTCATTTTCCTTTTTGAGTGGTTTTTGACCTTTGTTTGAGTCCACTCTTTGTGGTTTTGACTGCGAAGGAGCTCGTGAGCATTGTGCAAATGGAAGGAAGGTTCTCACATTTTCACATTCCCATTAGCATTAACGAGGGTAGGTTGTCAAAGTAGAATCCGTCACAAAGCGTTTCAAATTGATGAATAGGTGAGAGAAGAGGATCTGACAGAAGCGCCTGATATGAAGCACATCAGATAAGCAACTTCTTGATTTCGTCGCTGACGCTTTATGGGCAGGCTTTGTCCCACTATCCACTACATTTAATTCAATAATCTAATTTCCTCAAAGTTCGGGCTTCTCTTTCCTGAACAACAAATTCTGCAGTGGCTCGGATTGATGACTGACCCAAAAATGCAAATAGACTTTTGCTGCTTATCATTAATCCACAAAACCTCTTAGTAACACTGTGTAAGACTGCCTTATACTGCTACATCGTTGTTAAAGAAATTGATCAGTAACCGGTGGATCTTAAATTACTAGCTCTTGCTACATTTCTCTTTTTAAATAACTGCAATCCTAGTGCTTATGGCACATTCCAAGTCTGTTGGAGCTTAATCATCATTTTTATCTAAAGTAAGACAAGAATGCGTCTAAATAAAGAGTTGATTAAAAAATTTAATTGCTTTAAAATATGCGGCTGTGGCTGCCGTATTTATTCTGGAAAGGACATGAAGGGAACTACCAGACTAGACAAAATAAGGCGATGGTGTGTCACTTTATGCATAATCTGAGAGAGGGGCAATTTAATGGCAAGTAGGAATCATCAGGCACTCGCATAGCCTAAAACAATTAAAGGAATAGATGGCTCGACCGCATATTGGTGAGGAGAGCAGCCGTAGTACAATTATGCACAGCAGTACAGGAAAAGAAATACTCATCGTAATGCAGATGCTGTGCCTCTCACCATTTGCATCAGAATCAGGCCACAATCTAATGCGTACCAGCATTTTGAGCGGAGCTACTGATGGACGTCAACGGAGAGATACACAGAGTACTGGCATGTCCCCAATATGCGACAGCTTCCTAGCATTCTCTTGCCAAACACTTTGTAAGAATTAAAGTTTTATGAAGGCAAGAGGGTTTTGGATCTCCAAAGCGCCTAGCTGTCCCATCGCATTAGCACAAGCAATCTGTAAAGAGTCGCGTGTTGACTCGGACCATGCAAGCAAAAGGAAATGCTGAACGCAGTAGACAAGAGGTGCGGGCGGTATGCACCCACCTCACATATATTTTCTGTAGAGTCTGCATTAGTTACACAACAAAGCAGCTCCAGCGTCATCGCTCAATCCAACTTCGGAAGAGTAAGCACCTCACTTCCAGGATTTAGCAAGAAACCCTTCATTCCGTTTACCAAAACATGTCCAATGACCCAAAATACCTGCTAGCTGCTTGGTATGCAATTAGTATTCCGGCTGTTGATAAGCCTTTATGCCGAATATTCATTTTACAGCCTTGAATGACAGTTTTCATGTGTTATTGTTTCTTTTTTAGTTCAACTTGTGGGAAGATCACAAATGTAAGCGTAGCCCATAATATAAGTACGTGGTTTAATGGTTTATAAATGGATTTTATTTTCGCATAGGATGATGGGCAGCGAGCCGCTTCGAAATAACCTTGCTGTATTTTGCTGCCGTAAGGATTAGACTAGCTCTGATTATGCAGACATAGATTTGCTCGAAAAGAAATTTGGCGCCTCTCACAAATTTTTACTTCCATTCATTATAGAAGCTGCCAATTCTTGATTTCTAAAGCCAGCACACTAGGATTGTCTCATAAGCAGTTATTTACGAAAACGCCAGCAATGAAATTTTGAGCCAAATTTCGGTTGGTGAAGTGCACATAGCCTGAAAATGTAAGGTTTGCTTTATCTCTTTTAGCAACACCTTGCACTCTATCATCTTGGCTGGTTGTTAGATTTTTATTTTCATTTATATTTTGTTTCCCAATTGGCATACTCCCTCGCACCTACATTTTCGTCACCTCTATTTTCGGTGGTGGCATTCATGTCCCATTACTTAGCCTACTCAGCATCACTTACGCATCTTCCTTCTCTTCCGCATTCTGAATAATCACCACAGTGCAATATTGTGGCAGGTGCCTTATTGACGGGTGGATGGGCTGAATTGCATGCACAAGCGGCAGTGCCGATTCTTTGCATTTGCAGTGGCTATTAAATACAGACAAATTATGGACGCTGAAGGAAAACCATATCCATTGGGTATAATGACTTGCTTGCGTAGCCTCAGTTCAACCTCAAACTAACAAGGCCTTTAGCATACCAACTTTGTCTAGAAAATGTCAAAATTTTACAACTCCATCCTTATTTCTTGCGTAGCAGTCATTTCAGTGCATTATAAATCATCGCATTTTCACCTTGCTTTCTCAATGACTTGATAAAAATCCAACTTCACGAGCAACACTGACAGTATGATAGAGCACCGTTAAATGCAGAAAAGTGTTTCATATTAAGCGCATGAATACTGGCGACACTAATAGCTGGTTAGAAGAGAAATAATTAATCTTCCAGAGAATGAGCCACTCATGGCATGATCATTTGTTTTCTGGAACGGATCCACAGACCCGAAACACACCACAAGCAGCACAGCACCAAGCATACCTCTACGAGTAGAAGGGCTGCTTACGCACGCGACTGATGCGTTTTCGCGGCAGCACATTTCAGGATTATACTCTCTTTTGACCAATGGTAGGACATATTTACCAAGCGCATTCCATCTTCTTATGAATCAGATCATGACAGTGTGGCTACGAAACATCGGTGTTTCGCTGTGGATGTTTGATCACCGCCCTTAAACCATATCATGCCCATCAGTTGATGTTACAGACGCCAGTGATCGCACGGGGTGGTAACCTATGGGTTCTGCCACTCCATGAGGTTATGCTACACCGGTGACGGTTGTAGTACATGTCGTGCCACTGGTATACTTTATCGCGTTCTACGGTTGTACGGTTCTCTTCATTTCACCCCTGCCCTCAATCCATCTACGCCCTTTCCTTTGCATTTGTGGCATCGCACACATTATAACGCCTTTGCATCTCATCACCTTTGCTCTCCTCTAATGCGTGGAATATGTTGTGCGTTCTATTACATTTAATTGAGCAAAGCAAGTTGAATTAATAGTGTTAATGTTGAAGGCAGCTGATTTGGTGGTCGTGGCAATGTCGCAATCGGCTGCGGCCTCACGATTCCTTTGACATTGGCGTTTGGCAGAATGCTGATGCCAGCATTGCAGTAGCAAATGCACGAATAAGTGCCTCGCTACTGCGCTTAGCACTGGCGTACACAGAATGGGAATAAAGGAGGCGCAGATGACGTGATTTGGCAAGAATGCGAGAGTGAGAAGTGGAGGAAAATGTTATGTGTGCGTGTGTGTGTGTGCTGGCATAGTCATATAATAAAAGCAGGAGGGCGGGATAGTAAACAGGCAAATGCATGAATGTGAGGGGAATGAGTAAGTAAGGGAGTAATATAGTGATGCTGCATAGAGTATGCTCATTCTTTACCTCGTTTGTGCAGCATTTGTTAAAAGTTAGCTCAAATATATAGTGCCATTAGTGCCATGTGAGAATATTTTTAATATGACAATGGAGTCTGATAGGTCTTTTAGCCATTACCGCAGAATGTCTCTAAGTCTGAGCTTGTTCTTTGAAAATAATGAACAAGAATCCCAACAAAATTTGGCGGCAAAGGTATGCGACTTGCCAAGATGTGATTTGACATCTCCCTTCCAGCGTTACAACGTAGATGATGCTTAAGATCAACGGTCTCACACTCCATTGACATGCATGGATGTAGCTTTTGCAAAGCCAGTGGCAAAACTATGAGATCATTAACCTTCCTTCCCTAGCGTCGCACAGTTAGCACTGATTAGTTAGAGCTAAATCAGGAAAAATACCATCTTATAAGGTGCGGCTAGCTGTTATTAGCCACGTGCAATCACTTCGCTTCTTCTCGCTATATGTAGATAGTCCACACCAAGAAATGTGTCAAATTGGAGATAAGCCCTTTCGTAAAGGAGTGACCTCAACAACTGGCCTCTTTAATCTAGTTATTTGGAGTGCAATTAACAAGGTCTCCTCCCACCGTTACTACTCAGAGGTTGTGAAGTGACGGGACGAGTTAAAGAAAATCAGGAAAGCGGGTCTGATTTGCTCACCTTCTATATGCACCATAATTATGGCACTAACATCTCTGATTACCGTGCTAGTCGATGTGTGAATTAGGGGTGGTAGTCGAGGTATCGTTGGTTTTGCCAGAAACTCGACCGCAAAATCCATTCATTAAGTTGATTTGGTCGAGAACCTCCCTTGGTGAGATGCACATCGTTGTGACCTCACTTCGTTGCATGAGAGGTGGAGTAGTGATAAATGAGCAGCTAGAGCAAAGACATGTCAAATGAACAACAAATGTTAAAAGCGGAACTTCAGCTGTTTAGAAAATATGTCTACTTTTTTCCATTGATACCATCGGTGCAGAAGCTGCCGTCCAATAATGCATAACAAAGTCAACATTGTTGTGTCAGAGTTCGAAGATCAGCGAAAGAAAAAAATATTGTAAAAGCGAAACAAGGATGTAAATGGTGTGTTCTGGGTTCAACAGCACCCGCCAACGTGGCAACAACAATGACACCTCTGAATAACCCGATCATAGCTGTATTATGGGTGAAATCCAGAGACCAGCGCTAACATTTACAATGTTTGCAAATAAAAGTAATGCAGCACTGAATGTTTGTTCAAAGATTAAAGTTGTTCCCTCAAGTGGAATGAAGAAGGGTTCATATTACTCTTGGCCCCAAATTTTTACTACTAATTGAAAGGCCGTCATCGTGTGACTACCATTGTACAGCAGCAAACAATCGGATGGCTGAAAAGGGGTAGGTAATGGAGAGTAGGGTAGTGAAAGGGAAGGTGAAGAGACTTTTTACAGTCAACTTGGTGATTGTCCTATTTATACTTATCCATTAAGTTTGCGGTCAGAGATAGCACTCGTATAAATAGTCACTTCGATGAAACGTGAGGCGATACGGTTAAAAATGCTTCTAGTGTCTGGCTTTTCCTCTTGTCTAAGAAGCTACAGATCCTGAATTCGAATAGAGTTTGTTTTATTTCAAGGGAATATTGTATAAGCATGGAGGCATTATTGAACAGCATTAAAGGTGAACTTCGCCTTTGCTATTGCTTCAAAAGTTTCAGACGGTTGATTTACACCCTTCCATCTCCAGATTGGACTTGACGTGCGAGTTCGGGTGCGATTCGAGTAAACACCCGTTACGGCATTACTGACTATGAATGAGTAGCCTGGTGCCTCAAGATGCGTGATCGAATCTCAGTCGATCAATCTGCCAAATTTTGATGGACTGAATGCAATTCGCGTAACCTTTTGCACAATCACTTTGGCACACTATCAAGCGGTTTTGGTGCCTGTTTCAAGGAGGAAAGAAATTAATTAGCGTCACTGAGAAAACTCTGCTGAGACATCCAGAGTTGTTTGATGAGGGTGAAGATGATGGCGTGAGGCTCATTTTACACCCGTATAATACTAACTTGTCCATAACTCTGTAGAGTCGGTTTGTAGACTCTTGCATGTAGATGGAATATCCTTGCACTAGCGCAACGGGTCTTTTCATTTGGTTGTGAAGGCTGGCACCAAACATGAATGTCAATTCGCATACGATGTGCACGTTAATATCCATGAGACACATTAGGATTTGAATTTTACCTAATAGAAAGATCACATCGTGTCTAGATCATCAATGAACATGAAGCTGGCTCAGCAGAATGGATGTGAGTGTGTGATTGCAGCATTTTCATTTCTTTGCTGTTAGGTTGTTGGAGAAGATATGCGTAGGAGGGCGGGCATTGAGGGGCGAAGAGGTGGAATGTGTAACGCAAGGGAGACAAAAGAATGATCTGGTAAGTGTGTTCGCAATCAGACACGAAGATGAACAAGTTGAACTAGAAGTTTGTCTCTGCTTGCTACAGTTACTTTATTCTGTGTTCACATGGATGCGATGCAGTTGGTGGTGGCGATGGTTGAGTGTGGAAGTAGACTTCTGACCAGTAGCCATTTCAATGGCTAAGTGCGTGGTCAAAAGTGTGCGCTCGGAGCTATCATCCAAAGAAAGTGTAATATTTTGCATACTATTAGCGTTGGATCCGAAGTCACCGCAGGACACGGAGTTGCTTCCTAGCGTACCATCGCGTTAGTGATATGATGGACATTGGTGCATAATTCGTAGCAGATTTGCGTTGAGGTGCATCGCGAGTGCATCTGTTTCCGTGTACTAGTAATCAGGAGCGAGGTTAGTTCTGTCTGCTGTGCAGCCTTCTATGGTACTCAAATAAGGATGTTGTTCAAAAATTGGTCGTTGCTTTCTTTCTATGCCTAGTTCTTAACGCATTTGCCCACCTTTCATATGCTTTAATAGCCTCATTTCAATTAGCGGTGGTTGACTTTTGTGATGTGCTCATTTACTTTTGCAAGGGTGCAAGAGTGCCATTCGTTGACGTTGCTTCTTAGTCGACTAGAAGGCATTCGGTGGGGGTGGTGGTAGTGGTGAAAGTTGGCTTAGCAAGAGCGAGTAGGATGATTACATCAATATCCGAATGTAAGATAGCGCAGTACAGTATGGAATAATGAAAGTTCAGCTCAAAATAACGTGGAGTAGTATGGAATGGTGCAAACAAGGAGGAAGAATCCGCCCTCACCACCTAGCAAGGGCGCCATTGACATAAGCCATAAGCCCTTTTCCTCAGTAAACAAACAGCTGGCCAACTGCTGCTGCTGCTGCTTTACTGCCCATACGTTTTACTGCCTAATAAGATCGAAGAAGAAATGAGCCTAGTGAGAATACGCTGTCATGCTTTCATGTTTCCCATCCATCTGTCAGTACTTCACTAGCACCCACTATCACCATCGACACAACAACAGCAAAAGCAACTTTGTACTTGTCACCTCTGACCTCATACGCGCTATCCTCTCTACCTGTCAACAACTGCCCATCTGCACGGCAGATTACCCACCCACTCACTCACCCAATCAGTCGTTCGTTCTCCTGCCCACTACTACTTCTTTCTACGACCGCTATGAATATCGGTATGCCGATCCGACGCACAATGGCGATGACTTGACCACATCAAAGGTATTCACTGATGTGACTTGGAGAAAGAGGGAGAGAAAGAGCAAAAGAGGAGAACAATGGAACGCCAGAAGGAAGCTGACGGGTTTCCATCTCCAGCTCAATCAATCGCACATCTGCAGCACACACGGCCAAGCACTGGTTTGCCGATTGATCTGAAATCTCCCTAGACTACCCTACAGTGCTTCCCTACACCGCCTTGTTGCCCTCATCAGTGGGACGAGCAAAAATGAAAGCAATGTACGACGTGATATTGAAAGTGGCCGCTAACGCGTTTACACATTTACCACGATCTCTCTCTCCCCATCCACCCCTCAGCTAAAACGCCGCTCAGACGACGATGGCCTAGTGGAAATGGTTCTGATATTTGAGGTATAGACTATGTACATGGCAGTGGCGGTCTTGCGTTTCATGCGATCAGTGTTCATGGCGGAGTCGCGAATGAATGGCGCTGGAAAGACCTTGGCTTATAAGAGGTCTGAATGGGCTTGAAGTTTAAGCGAGATGAAAATAATTTGGCGGATCAGTTCCGTCAATGTTCACAACCACAATACACAAAGCTTGAATAATCTGAGCGCACATCCAAACGTGCAGTATAATTACGTTATCATTGGCAGTCAGTAATGTGGTTTTTTATCGAGAACACAAGACACTAACCTTACAAAGTCAGCAACACCCGGTCCATAAAAACAGGTCAAAAATCTGCCTTCAATTAAACATTATAACTGCTCCGATCTGTGCCGAGCACAGGACAATTATTAACTACCAATTTTCAGAGAGCAGGGGAAACGATGGCAGTTACACTGAGATTAAGAGGACAGAAAAGAAGGGCAGAGAAAGGCGGGGAAGGGAATAAAACCGCTTCTCTGAGAATGTGCAGCCTCTCCCACGATCATTACTCCTTGACAAAATTTAACGTAGAGCGTAGGAACAGAGAACCACTCCATCGGTCTCGAGCTTTGTATCAGCTCCTTCAAGAAGAGTCAAGCTAATCCAAAGAATTGTCTTTTCATCGAATGCTTTATAAACTTCAGGAGACATAGAGTTTGGTCGTATGAGGTATCAGTCGCTCAAGACCGCATAAAGCAGGCGAGAAATGGACCAAAAATAACTGACCAAACAGAACTTCGCAGTTTCCTTAGCATGTCAAATTACTAAAGACGTTCTATTAAAGGCTTTGCTAAGGTTGCTAGTCCCTCAATTAAGTGATTGAAAAGCTGGCAAACAAGTAGGAGATCGAGCATATCGAAGTGAAGCACAGAGGCCGGTGATATCTGTCCCCCATGAAGCCATCCCGCGACGCGTGGCACCGATCCAGTCAGAAGAGGTTAATCACATACGCTCGCATACGCGTTCCACCGCCTTCTAACATTCATCTTACTTCCCACGTTATCATCGTTTTCATCATTCAGTTCTACATCACTGCCTCCGTCCCACTTCGACATCTACTCACTTTTGTTCCACTTCTCATCATTCACCTTTACCGCCTCCGTGCCAATCTATCCGTAATACTCCAGCTTCCTTCTCTGTCGTTGGACTCCAAAGTGTCAACGCAGATAGAAATTGCAGAAATTAGAGGTAGACTGTGCTATAATCCTGTTTCATCATAGCCTCCTCCTCACTAACTTCATTTACGTGCGTCGGCGTTCCAGTATTGCTGCAAGTAGTTCACTTCACTTATCAAAGTAAACCATGAAAAGCGTCTTCGAGTTTGTCGATTGATAGAAACTTATATCCCTTCCACAAGGCTCATTCCTTCAAACCTCACTCAAAAACGTGATTGAAGAAATGCGTAACGAAGGTATCTAGGAGAATGTGGAAAAAGAGAACAGGTAATAAGGAACGCAGTGCCACATTACTGCGCAGAAACA
The DNA here is from genome assembly GCA_036345935.2 of Taenia hydatigena. Lineage (NCBI taxonomy): Eukaryota > Metazoa > Platyhelminthes > Cestoda > Cyclophyllidea > Taeniidae > Taenia > Taenia hydatigena. The sequence continues at coordinate 10,399,767 of JADWOT020000004.1, read as the reverse complement.
TCCGGCAATAGCCCTTCTCCATTCTTTTCTCTACTTCCTCTCCTCTGTGAGCGTCTCATCCTCGCCTCTCATCCAACTATTCTTTCGTGGCTTTCAGCCTAACAATCATGTATGTTTATCCCTTCTACTGGAGAGGTGCAATCATCACTGTTGTCCTCCCTGGTGCAGCACAGCAATTGTCCCAGTTATGCAATTTGAAATACGCAGCAAAAGCACACCTCCACAAGCTTTATTTCAGCTACTAACAGACAGTCGCCATTGTCTTCACTAGATTCATATCTCGCGTTGCCCCAACTGCCAGAAAGTCGTCCTTCCAAAAGGAAACAACAGAGATAAAAAGCTGACGGAAAGCAGACCAGACACGGCGGTGCATTTCATTTAAAGCACATTGGTATTGGTGTTCCGTCTCATCCTCCTCCACTGCTTTTGCATGCGCCATATTGCAGAGAAATCGATTAAGGTGAAACGGCACGAAAAGAAGTGATGTCTGTTGCCACAAAACCACTTGCAATGGGTGCCTCCTAAGTCCAACATCAGACGGGGCTGAGAGACACTACGCGACAATATGTGCCGCTAGTCGATTCACACGTGTAGGATTCGAAATGGTCAATCGCACAACAGCGTCGAACATGATCGTTAACGTGTTATTTCGTCTACTGCTACTCATACTTCTTCGTGGATTCGCCCCGTTAATTCAGTTGGCCATCAGTGCCACCCATTCGCTTCTTTTATCCCTTTACTGAGCCTCTTGTTATTTTTTTGCGTTTGTTACCTCCCTCGCCATCCCGGCATCAGTTCCAACCATCCGGCCCGCCGTTCCAGAGAAGACAAAAGGCCAAAACCGATGTCGACAGTAAAAATTATGGATAAGTTATGCTACCTCTTCCTCTCCTGACCCTGTGCTATCTTCTTACCTCGCAAGCACACATCACTTTAGTATTATTAAATATGCTAGTTCCATGTGCGAAGTTTACTTCAATCTGAAATAAGGGAGGAAGTAGGAGAGTCACAATAAGGAAAATGCGTTTAAATATTAGTGAAGTGAGTTGGTGGGTGAGTGATGGAGTGTTGGCGATAGGTGAAGTTTAAATTATTATGGCAATTAAATGGCCATACGATGGACAGCTGAAGGAGATCTTCATATAGGATAGAAATGTCGATTTGGTCGGCTAGAAGGGCAATTGAGGAGGAGATGATGAGTTGAATATGGTTCTGCACTACATATGCACAGGCACACCCACAGACGTTCCTGCCTGTTTTTGGGACAACGATTGAGGCGACTCTTTAAAGGAGAAATTGCGCTCCTGGAAGAACTGTGAGCAGTCGAAGGGACACCTCGGTCGGTGTGATCAAGCCTTACTCGCTTCAAGGCCTTTAGCTGTTCCGACTTAAGGTCAAAACACTTGTAAGCAACATCGCACGTGTCTAGAACGATAGACTAAGTGTCTCTGTCAAATCCTCTCCCACTTTTGATTGAGTAAGCCTCGAAACATTACAACCCGACATTACCGCAAAATGCTCAGAGCAAAATTCGAGTCAACGTTAATTGTGACTGGTTACCCACTCGTCGGTGCCTCATTTTAATAATTACCAACTCAAAAAACTGTTTAGCTTTGCTTAGTTGCAGGACAAATGACAGTTTTGGATGAGTGAAGCAGTTTAAACTGGAAATTTTCTGTTTGAAGCAATTAATTCCTGCAACTGAGAAATGCTTTCATCGCCAATTCGCAATGATTTGAGCACTTTTCTGTTTGACTTGACCTCGGTTTCTTAACCAATGCTACTGTCGCAGTACAAAACATCATTCTTGTTCCTTCATTTAGCTATTCATAACCAAGTCAATGCTGCGAGGAAATGGCTCATCAAAGTAAACTCAATCATGAATAAATGGAAATTGCCATCAAATTATGTCGGGTTCAAAAAAAAACAAGTTAGATACTAGATGCTATTGAATGAAGTCGGAGCGAATTTGCTAACGAAAGTTGATATTTTAGAAATTTTAAACAAGTGCACATTATTTTGCAATTCTTGAAGAAAATTACAAACATTGTCAAGTCGAAGCATCATATTTTAGAACCAAAATCCACTTTGATCATCCATTTCACCAAAGCACCCATGCAACTTTACATTATGGTGATTTCACGGATAACAATAACGATATAGACATCAATCTAAAGTGCAAACACTGGTGATCCGGCTTTAGAATTCTTTGTCAGCTATGACTTTTATCTTCTTGTTTAGAAATTGATGAAATGATCATGTTTCGTGTGATGTACCTCCTGGACGAGAGGCGAGAACGGTGCCGATACCGAGTACATGAGAACAGATCAGCCCTCAGACATTCGTGTTCCTAACCTTCCATTGTTGCCAAATCGCCCAAATTCCATACCTGTCTTAACAAAGATGGTGCTACAACTTGCCCCTGCAAATAAGTTTGCCTAACTTTGCTATTCCTAATACGGTTAGGCAAAATCAAGGCGTTATTTAGGACTAATAATGCTTGAAATAGGAGATCAGCAACCCTTCCTTGACTAATCACGACCAAAGTTGTCCTGAACTTTGTTCTGGGAGCTTCGAGGTGGTGTCGATTGTGTCCATTCGGGTATTTCCCGACTAACACAGATGTAAGAGGGTCAAGCAAAAGCAACTAATCTACTGTTCTAGGCACGCATTCGGTTGCTTAGAGCTGTCGCAATCGAATGTTGTGATGACTTTGGACGGTGAAAAGAATTATGTCTAAAGTGTTTTACCATGGTGTCACTTCAACTTCCAAAGTAGTCCATGATGGGATGGACGCGAAGTGCTGCCTTTGTGATTACGATATGGATGCAAACAACACCTTGAATTTCTTGCAACGCCATCAATTCAGGGCAGATATGTTCTTGAACAAGAGCCAATTCACAACTTCTCTGAAACAACTTTCTTTCTCTTCGAATTGCATTCCTACCTGCTGAATCTGATGCTAACGAGAGCATGATGGGAGCATCAGAAATAAATAAGACGAAAGTCTGGTGTGAACCTAGCATATTGTCACTGCTCAAATTCGACTGCGGGATTTCGACTTCGACTATCCATTGTACGGCCTGTTCAACCTAGTTTTCTTAACTTGAGAACCATGAAGGCCTGATCGCACGCATGACTGAATTAGAGGGAATTCCCAACACGGTGGAGTTGCAAGTCCGCCCTGTTCTGGACAAAACGTAGCATGTCGTGAACTACAGATGAGGGTGTGAATGCGAACATAAAAGGCAGATCCTTCAACTGAAACAGTAGTGACACCCACCCCGATTGCATTGGGATTTCTACTTACTAGGTCAAACAAATGCCCAAGCGCTTCCTTAAGAGCATTAAGGAATAATTGAATAGAAAAGCAAGAGTCCGTACATTTGAAAGTGGCAAATTGCAGGAACATCGGACGTCGGAATAGGCGCAGGTTACACTAATGTTTATGCTAAAGCACGTGCCCAAATGATTGCCCAAGGAAAGTGGCAGAAGATAGCACGTTAGACGGAATCGAAGCGTAGCCAAGCAGAGCTTACACCGAGAGTGATTCATAAAACACCTGACATTTTCAAGAAGTTCGTCTGGCAGATCACTACAATTCATGTGCTTCTCGCAATATCAACAAACTAAAGCAAGTTTCGCAGAGGCGAATCCGTTGTCGTAGGAACATTAAAATAGTGCGAGCTCAACTGGTTTTACCTTAGTGATCGTCGCTCTTCTAAAAATGCTTTAAGGCAATAAATGAACTCATTTGGAACTTACGAAGCTCATTTGCTTGAGGGGATTTTATCCCATTTGACTGTACAGCTTGCTCCAAACATCTGCAAGGCAGGGGCATGACCGGCAAAATTAGTCATCAAGAAGTGAGTTTTACAAACGGAGGAAAACGTACAAGGACGGCTTAAGCGGATGTGGTCTCTCAGTGTCTCCCATGTTGGACAGTCCCCATAACATTCCATGCAGTAGTAGCGGGCATCAGATGACTCCTTATTTTGACCTGCAACATCACAACAAAGTATGAATTCTGGGGAAGCTTGTATGCCCACTGAAGCATGCTTATGCGATAATATATTTCTAGCTAACTGGACTAAAGCATCTACAAACTCACCAGTGTGCGCTTCCATGTGGTGCTACATGAGTGATTCAAAAACATCGACTTGCTGGGGATGCACAAAGCACACGTTGTGCTGCAAAACTTGGAGCGTGTTTAAATGAGATCGCGCATTCTCGTCAACAAACGAGTTACTGTAGTGCGAGTGTAATGAGGACAATGTTTGGATTGACCTACCCATTTGATCTATGAGCACCTTCCTAGTCGATGCCTTCATCCTTAAGCATTCTAAAACCATTCTAAAATATGTTTAAATTGATGGAGATAGTGTTGAGTGAATCATCAACTGCAGTACCTATGTATGAATTGGTGATAGAGATGTTCTATTGTGGATTGAAGGTTCGCTAGCCATAACTTATTTGCTTCAGGATGTTGGGTGGCAGATAATTGTTGGCTGTACAGGTAATAAGTGCATTTTGAAGTAGATTGCCTACTGTTGGAGGTGTCATGAGTCTTTGGGAGGAGTGGCATGCTGTGACTTAGCCTTAAGAATGGCTTTAGAAGGTGCAGAGTGTGTAACAAGTGGGTAATTGGGTCGGTAGGTGTGAAGCAGAAAGGGGGATGTTTGTGTAAGAAAGAAGACAAGATGCCTCCAACCGCTCTGCACATGGGCATGTATGCTAAGTAGACGAGAAGGGAGGGAAGGCTCCATGCTGCTTGATTAATCTCATAACACCATCTCCTCTGCAATGCGTTCCAAATGGTAGTTGTGTTGTCATTCCATCACGCGGTTCCCTTAAGCAGACGTGGTAGCTATTGCCACCACAGGGCAACTATGCGGAGTTGAATGAAACGCTGATGGAACATACAGACGGGATGGAGATTATTGTGGGAGATTGGTTTGTCGAACGCCTTTCAATAACATCTGTTGGTGTGTCTGCAGTCGTTTGTAACTTATACTTTGCCAAGTTATGTTGGCCTGCATGTTCTGATATGGGCCTGTGGTGGAAATATCAAATCAGAAATAACATGAAATGTTCTTTATGTCAGACTTGTCACGATGGAAATGGAATGAAATTTGTTTTGGCAAGGATAACGGTAGTTTCGCTTCAAAATTAGCTTCATTATTTGTGTGGTAGAGCTTCGCGCAAGTTACTTCTCAAATAACTACGTGACATTGTATTGTTGCATAATATGGCGACACGTGAATGTAATCTACGGGGCCTAGAGAAAACAAACTCGTTCGAGCTATCTAAGAATGAGTTAATGTTTCCTCGTAATGCTTCATTGCGGAGAGGTTTTGCCTCACAAGGCGACAACGGCGACGACCATGAGAACGTCGTAAAACGACGCCGATGGGTCTCGATGGCAAAGGAAAAGTAGTTGACAGGAAGCAAATAGGTCTCAAGAATAGGGATGCTACAACACAGCAATAAGTTGTTCTTGGTTGTGGAACACTAACTGGAAATCGGTTGGGCTTTTTCAATGTGTGCGACAAATGTGATGTAGCGTTCCAAGACTTCATTAAAAACAAAAGAGAGCATAATACTTAAATAGAATATATATATATTCAGAAAGCAGAGTGTAGAGACCGGTGGCATGGTCCAAAGGCCAGCTCGCCCGTTTGGAGCAACATGGTCACCCAAGTCACCGTAGTCGACACCGGCAATCAAACGAACAATGCATTAACTTTGAGGTATTGCAGAGAAATCAGAATGTAGTAAATAAAAAGCGTAAGAATTAGAAATGCGGAAACAATAGAAGAAATTAGGCATGCGTGTGCAAAGGGTGAAAATCCTCTTGTCATAAAATACTACGCAAAAGGATTGGGTGGCTATCATCAGGTTAGTAAGATGAATTGAAGATAAATGTGAATGACACATAACATTATAGGGAGAAAGGGAAACAATGAAGTATTTTTGTTTCGCTCGTGGGGGGTTCAACATGCTTGAATGGAGGGAGGAAAGAGGGAGAAGGAATAAGGTGGGGAGGGAATTAAGCCATATAATTATACATTGCTGCGACACCATCGTTTTTCCACTTCTCTGACTACACTGTAGTTGCTAACCTTGTTTGATGTTAAAATGCGCTAATTTCTGGAAGTCGCGAGGTTGCTACGACACATTCAACATTGCTGTACCGCATGGAGATGGCATGGTGCAGACTAGTTCAGCTAATTTGAAACAAGTGGTCAATCATGAAAGAGAACAACTACTGGACAAGAACTCATTGAGTTGTTGCTAGAAGATGACGCGACTCAGGTGTAATAAAACACCCTCACTCACTCACTGCCATCGCTTGTTTTCGTACACTTCGCTCCCACCAACATGCCCGCAAAGGCCTGGCACGTCGGAGGCATTTGTCTTTAGCCTTGGCACAGCCGAGCCAATCGCCACACCGATGGCAGATGAATGCGAAGAGAAAAAGCAGAGGGGTTAGAGTCAGTCACGATCTCACGCTTTGCGAATACAGAGCTCATGCTGATCATGTAAGGAATGATTTGCGTATACCATGCAAGATCTTCCATAGCTGCCTCGATGGGCTTTTGCTATTGTATAAACTTAATGCTCACTTCCGAACGTGGTCGAATAAATAGACGCAGTTAATTCTTCTACCGCTGAGCAAATCATGCAATTGAACTACAATGACTCTGCTTGAAAAAACCATTGCTCAATTAATCAAATTGAAAAAGACTTTAGTTCACTTATCGGAAGCATATAACTCCCCACAGGGCGAGTAACAATGTCACTCATGAAAGGAACCACAGTGCTAACAATGAGGGGTTTCACGTATTGGCACGATTGTGGCGACTGAGTGGAACACCTTATGGCAGATATGGAGGCTCATCAAAAGGACAGCCCTACCAATAAGGCAATGACTCAAAGTAGAAGCTACTCCTTCAAATGGACCATCTTAAGTTCAACGAGAACTATTTTTACCACTTTATCATTCTATCTTACGGCTACCAACCACCGTCTCGCATGTGTGACACATCTAACCACTTCTTCCTCCCTTCCTTCTTTCCTTCCTCCCTACCTTCCTTTCTTCCGTCCCTCCTTTCTCTTTCCTTCTCTTCTTCGAAAAGCAAGCCTGCTGTCCCACCGGTGTGGTATGTGTTGGTTCTTTCCTTACCACCACTATCGAAAATGCACATACTGGATATGTTGCATAAATGCCTTCAACACTCACACCCGTCTTCCCGTCACACGCAGCAGCAGAAACCCACTACTAAAGTCATTTGAGTAACACTTTTATTCCACTCGCATTCCAACCGCATTTCTAGCTCACTGGCATTGTGAAGCGACAGTACAGCCTCATCGTTGTGGGTGGTTGCTATCACTTCCACAAGCACATTCAACGCACCTACACCTCACCTACACCACAAAGCAGCCCATCGTTCCAGTCGTGCCAGTAATAATTATCATCATTAGCCGCAAACTTGCACCACAATCCAGCGTGATGGTAGTGTAGTCACCACACAGAAAGCGCTGCTGACTTTCAAATGGTGAGGTTATCGATTGAATCCATTGATCGTGTCACACACTCAAACATACCACCACTACAATGTTTGCGAATCGGATGTATCTGCAAATGCTCTTCGTCTTGGTGTACATTTCGCTTTGGTTTTTCGGTCACTTTGGTTTTTTCCGTTTGCGATTTTTCTTTTTCGCGTGGACCCTCGTGGACATGGCGCAAGCAGTGTCCACGAGGAGAGGTAGGTGCTCGCCTTTACACACACCTCTACTAACCTCATTGTCATGCAGGTTGCCAAAGACGCCAACAGGCTGTCTCTCACAAAGCACTTCAGACAGATGTTCATGTGGAAGAAGAGCGGGTGGAGCAAGTGGAGCAGACAGAGCAAGTGGAGGAGATGGAGAACTCCACTGGCGCATCTGATGTGAAGCTGGTGAGATTCCAACAGATACTGCAATTCTTCGCCTCGCCTCCAAGTCATTCGATGCGGAGGCAGCAGCGACAGACGGCAGAAACGGAAGGAGATACTGGCGCCGCAGACACGACCTACGGTGTTACCGACCTTCCGGATGAGTACGAATGGAGGGAAGACGGAGGAGGTGGTGGTGGTGGTGTGGATAGCGCAAAGGACCTTTGCGCTGAAAGGAGGAGGAGGAGGATGAGAAGACGGATGGAGACAAAGGGCCGTTCGAAGAGGGACGAGGACGGGCAGCAGGAAGAGGAGGAGGAGGAGGAGGTGCGGTTGGAGCGGGTGGAGCGTGAGCGGGAGCAGGCGCAGGTGTGGGATGGGCAGCGCGAGGAGAAGCAGGAGGAGGACGGGAGAATGGAGAAGGAGGTGAAGAAGGAGAAGGCGCACAATGTCATCATGGAGAGCGGTCACCGCGTACACGGCAGAGCAAAGAAGACGCGCAGCGGCAGGTGGCGTCGGCTCTTCACCAACACAATCGGTGGACTCGCGTGGCACCAACAACACAAGGGACCACCTCACCAACACCGACGTCGACACCGACACCGACACCGGTTTACAGACTCCATGATGCATTGATGATGGAGCAAAGTGTGCTTCTTGCCTACCACCAATTCATACCAAGTCAAGTTGGTGAGAGCATTGTCCTTCCTCTTAATGCAGCAGCATCTGCACTATGAGCAGCAGCAGCAGCAGCAGCAGCAGCAGCAGGAGGAGGAGAAGGGCGTTGTTGTTGTCGTTGTTGTGGTTATTAGGGACACTGTAGTTGTCACAGTTGGCTCAGCAGCAGTAGCAGCAGCAGCAGCAGCAGGAGGTAGATGACGATGATGACCTCCACCCATGCCAAGAGCGAAGGACTTCCGTTCGTCCGTCCGTCCGTCTCTCTTACCTTCCTATTTTTTTTTTCTCTCCTTTTTCATTTAGTTTTCGGTTGAGATGTCCCGGTGCCAACAATGTCTCGCCATGTCCACCGTCAGAGTCGACAATCGTGCCCCTGCTGCCATCGCCGATGCCGTTGTTCACCACCATGCGTGATATCTCCTCGTTCTTCACTTCTTTCTCCGTTCCGATGCCTCCCCTCTCTCTCTCTCCCTCCCTCCCTCCCTCCCTCCCTGCCTCCCTTCCCCCTCCCTGTTTCCCTCCCTCCCCGCCTTCCCTCCTTCCTTCCTTCCTTCCTTTCTCCCTTCTTCTTCGTCTTCCTCGAGTAGCTGCTTGTCTCCACCGTCGCCCTTCCTTCTTTCGTATTCACATCTCACCCCTCCGCTTCCTCCCATTCGCATTCATCCGGACCTTCGGCTATGCCGTGGACGACTGCTGCTGATGCGTCGGCTCCTTCCATTTCGCCACCGTCAGCGACGACTTGCAGTATCCGTTGCAATCCACCAAACTTCACATCAGATGCGACTGCTTGCGAGTTCCCTCTCCGCCCACACTGCCCACCCTGCCCATTCTGTCCCACTTCCTCTGCTTCCACATGAACATTCGTCGTCTGAGGTGCTTTGTGTCAGACAGCTTCTTGGCTTCTTTGGCAACCCACATGCCACCTTTCTTATTTTTGTTCTTCTTCTTCTTCTTTGTTTGTTCAAATACATCTCTTTTGTTCATTAGACGAACGCCTTATCTCACTTAGCACTTAGTAGGCGGCAGGATGGCGGTGATGCCACAGAATCCACCTTACTGTCGATTTGAGCTCCTTCTCCACCGGCCACTTCGAAGCATTCAATACCACATCCCGACTCTGTCTTATGGTCGTTGAGTTGTGTGACACCATCTCCTTCACATTATAATAAGACATTCACTTCATCAGTTGTGTATTTATGATAGAAGAGATAAAAGACTTTGATCCACTTGCTCTTTAATTTGGCACGGGAACACACACACACACACCGAGAGTGTGTCAATTCATGCACAATGACGCCTGGGTGGTGGGAGGAAGAGGAGTGGGAATAATAGAAGACGCAGGCCACGTGAATTCAGAAGTGAATGCAAGGCATCAAAATGCAACCGAACAGTTGCTCAAGTAATAAATAAGTACCTCATTATTTGATTGAATTAACCATAGCTTGGTTGCTCAAATGCTGCGATGACGACGACGGCGTCGACGGTGTGGCAACCAGGCAGAAAGTAGGCACCCAGTGCAATTGCAAAGTGACAGAATCGCCTTTTGCACCCAATGCTACTAATATGTGCGTCAGCAAATGTCAAGTGTCGCCTCCCTCCTTACCGCCTCACTAACAATGTGGGATATGTACCACCACAACCACCACCACCACCATCACCACCACCTCCTCCTCCTTATGTGGCTGCCACCGCTGCAGCCGCCGCCACTGGAACGCAAGCCAGACCCTGGCTTTACTACCACTACTGCTACTACTACTACTACTACTCAGCAGAGAGAAATGGTGGGCCATCGAGTTGGTAAAGCTCCACCTACCGAGCGCCGTTTCAGTAGTATTGACATCCTACCTCAAGATTCAAACGTCGAAATTGGCAGGATGTCGCGTGGAATGATGCGCTTTTCACTGTATGTGCCCTCCTCCGCCTCCCATCCTCTTCTCTTCCTCCTTCCTCCCCTTCACAGACAGCCGGACACTCTACACAAGGCAGAGCTGAATTCAACACTTCCCCCATCAATTAACTTCTACACCATTTGTTTGCGCATACCCCACGATTTACCCATAGTCATGAGACCACGCCACAAAGTAATCCAGCAAGACCCACTCCAGTCGCTGTGAATCCCTGCTGCCAGAGGTAACACCTACGCAAAACACGCTCCATCTGCTTAGCAGCAATCCTCATCACCACACCCAACAGTAGTGCCTGTTTCGCCTAAACAATGACGAAACTGCATTCACTTCTTCTAATCAACCGATCTCTCCTCCTCCTCCTCCTCCTCCTCCTTTTCAAATACCACACAACACAACTGTCCCTCACCACCCTTATTGCTTTAAATACATCGGATATTCTGGATAGCCATGACTTGGTGATATGAAACACATGCCACGCGTGTGTGTACAACGTCTACTTCACATTATAACTAGACATGTCGTTTCCAGGCAGCTCTCTCCCTCCACATAAAGTGCTCATCTTTTCAGTCATTCTTGATGAATGACGAGGTAGGAGCGATGGTTCATGGGATGAAATGAAGCCCACTGCGGTCTGCTTATGCCCACTTGAATTCCATGCATCCAAGCAAATGATGAAGGAGGACGAGCAATTAGGTGATGGCACAGCAACTGACTTCTCTTAACAGGGTCACAAGTGGCGCAACTCCTTGCCCCCGCAACTAATTCACTGACTACTTCTTAACAACCCACCAACCAATATCACTTTCGATAAAAATTTCAACTGACATGATCCCTTCAAATTAATCAAGTGGCCGAACTCTTCTGCAAGAACTGCCTCATTCTCCATTACCTCACTCAGTGAGGGTTTGCTGCCTTCCTGGTTGCCAAGCTATCGGCGTTCGCGTCGTCCTCTCGTCAAGTTTTAGTCCCACGCCAATGAATGCGCAACCACAAAAAATTGTCCACCACAACCTTCCAAAACTGCTCAGAGAAGTCCCAACAATCTTCAAATGAAATTCAGTAAAGTACTTAAAAAGATGATTGTTATTTAAGAGCAAGTTCAACACTCAGGCCGATGTTATTGCGCATAGCACTTGCTGTTAAGCCACGCAAATCCCATCGCATCGCCGGTCGGTGATGTCCACGCATACGTGGCAGTAGCAGCAGCTGCAGTCGCAGAAGTGGGGCTCTGTGGGGGAGGCGAAGCATAGAAAGGTTGAACTAGCGCCGTCGACAACTCTCCAAATCCCCGTCCTTCAGGTACCTAGAATATTGGCAACGAGTTGTCAGATGGAAATGCCAGTCTACCCAAGCAGTATACCGCAACCCCACTCACCCATTATGCACACTCCCAACGTCGTCAAAGGCACAAACAACCCCACAAACCAACAAAACAGTCCCCATTTACCGCCTATCATGCTATACAGTGGAAAAACAATGCACCACGTGAGTAGAAGGACTAATTCCATCGCTCCGAACAACACCTAATCGCCACACTTTCTCATCCAACGACTTTTTGAAGTGAAGGCCACAGTCTACCAAACGTGCTCACCCATCCGCCTTTTTCTAACGCCAAGTTAGGCTTTCACATTAGCGAGAAACCAGCGTTCTTCTCTCTGTGATTACAGTTGGCAAGAATAAAATCCACACCTTTCAATGCGTCCAAACCTTCTTACTGGTTAGTTCAACCGCAAATCCCAGTCGTTTCTGATGCAAAAATTCAACATTGGCCACTTACCCGGTTGGGCAGCCCAAAACGACTGATGGAACTGCTGTTGTTGCGATAGCGATCGTTGGATGAATGAATGAATGAATGAACGAATGAATGTCCCCGTCCGTGATGTCCAGGCATACGCACCAACACAGGCAGAAGCAAAGCTCTGTGGAGGAGGCAGAGAATAGAACGATTGAGTCGCCGCTTCAATCCATGTAGCTGCGTCCACCAACCGTCTGTGCCGTGCAGTATCACAATCCTTCCTTCGCCTTCCAAGCATTCCGAACCATTGCACCTGCAATATTGGAAAAGGGTTGTAAGGCGGAGATGCTTCTCAACCCCTCGCCTAGCGCAAAGCACGGGTCAGCAGAGCAACACCCGACCCTCATGCCAACACAAGCAACCACAGCCAATCCATCCAAGCAGTGCACCACAGCCACATTACGCGCCCACCTCATCGATAAAGAATCAGCCTCTGAGCGAAATCACAAGTTATCTCGCCTTCTCACCTTAAATTCCCCCCCCCCCCACCTTAACTACCTTATCCCTCCCATTTCCTCCCCTCCCCCTCCTCCTCCTCTCCACAACTACCTACTTGTGCCTTTTCAACCCATTCGCATTCTTAAGGCTACGTCGCAGTAGTAGTGACAGCAGCGCCACCACTCATCACCTTTACAGTCAGCAGCAAATTAACTGCCGCCCTCCCACACCAACAACATCCCCCTACCTTCGAAAGCAAAATATGCTGCACTTGCCACCTGTGACCTCTCACCCATAGCGCTTCTATTCATCGTCATCATCGTCGTCGCCGTCGCCGTCGCCGTCGTAAGAGAGCGTCACCTTCACTCTTTCACACGTAAACATGACACGCCTACCCTAGTCTCTCCCCTCCCTCTCCGTCACCCCACCCCCCTCTCCATCCACCCACTCAACCACCCATGCCCCCCCGGAAGAAAAAGAGATGCTCACATAATAGCAGTAGTAGTCCCTGTCGTCCATGCCTGCCGACATCTGCATCGCACAACCGACACCGAGACGCCGCCACCGCCAACGCCGCAAATCACTCCAAAATCTCGCACTGCCCACCATCACTCCACACAATCATCAAATGCTACTTCACCATCACCACAGTAAGTTTGTAGCATCTGAAAAGGAAAAACAAACCAAGCAATGCACAGATCGACATGTGACAGTCCAATGCACTGCAAAGCTAACACCCACGAACATAACTACCGATGGAAAAGAAACGACTTAGCAAGCAAATACTTAAGACTGCTACAAAGTACAGTCTGCGTAGTGATGCCAAAGCTTCCCACTAGCCCCACTCCTGCTGCTGCGTCTGCCTCACTCACTCGCCCTCCTACTCACTCACCCACCCACCCACTCACTCAGACACCAACTCGTGCCGTCAAAGCTGAAAAAACCTACGATTGAACCATCACCGAGGCCCTCTACACAACGCCTTTCGCAGCAAGGATCACATCAACACAACTAATTACCTTCGTCACGCCCCCAGTCCTCCGCCATCTCTATGCGCTGCTGCTCCAACAGCACGCATATCACACTGATGACAATAGCGCACCCTTCACCACACAGGTAAACAGGAAAAGCACCTACCCACCCAACATAAGAACAACGCACATCCATTCTGTTACTGCACCCATAAAAGGCACCAACAACTCAATCCAATCTTACCTAGGGAATGCGCGAAGTCATACCGAAGGCGAGGTTCACGCTCATTGCTACAGCTTCATCCCCATCTCCTTCTCCTTCTTCTTCCTCTTCCTCTTCTTCAACGTCTCTTCTAGCATGAAAGCGGAAAAAGAAAATGAACAGTAAAATTTATAAACAAGATGAATACTAGCAAGGAAATAATGAACAACGCTAAAATTCCTCACAAGTCTCTTCAACAAACCCCACCGCATTAATCAAAACTCATTCTTGATAAAATAACTAACCACTTGGAAACAGCAAAAACGATCCTGCTTATTCGCAAGAAGGATCGTGTAATAAAAACATCAACGCGATTAGGCAATGCAAATGAAAACAAAGTCTTGACAGCGACTGCAGCTATTTTTGAAACGATTAGTTTAACATAAAGAGTGATAAGAAAAGAAGAAATGTAAGTACAGAAGTATGCATGTAGTGGGTGCTTGATCGCAAGAAAGCACCAAGCAAGTAATTGCCAAGCACTCGGTAAGATTATAACTCCTCTCAACCAAATTGTACCTCACTAATCAAACTCCAACGTCATTAGTGAAACATGCAACCTCACACACTGCCAAAACAGTCATAATTTATCACTTATAGTGCCATGTAGCAAAACCGCACCTTAGTAAACGTCTCAACGGTCACATTAAGAGGCCTTTGCATTTACTCCAGCAAGTGTGTGTGCAGAAGAAGAAAGTCGACATTTAAAATGCCTGTTAACGACAAAACCACCAAAACTAATCAAATTGCACCAAATACTTACAAGGTTTCCAACCTCAGACGCCAAATAAAGGCGCACTAATCCGAAACAACGGTCGCCAGAACAAGCAGCACTTACGCGAGCCACGTACAAACATGACCAATCAGGTCAAGGTTCGTTCGGTAAAACAATCAAAATTTTAATATTTGTGTGTTTTTGATGGTGCAATAACTGACAAAAAGTAGGGCAGTTTTGTAACAAACACAAAATTTAAAGTAGAAACACACAAATGAAAGAATTTACGAATTGCGCACGAGTGAGGGATATGGCAATGAATCTTAACAGTCGATCAAAGCATAGATGCTATATCATGAGGTGTAACAGCGCAAAGTAAATGTGGTCTAAATAACAACACCTAATTTTAATGTGTCGTCTTCATGGAAAATTTCAAATGTCTATAGACATGCATTTTGTAACATTGTTGACATTTCTAGGTGTATCAAAAAGCAATTCCGAATAAATGGGCTGGCGTTGTGGTGAATTTGATGGTTTTAAATGACTTTTTATAGTTCGAATATCTACGCCACTAAGGTCGGTTAAGGTCGTAAATGAATGACTGGCTTGTGCACTCGGCTGAGTGTTATGTTGTTTTGCTTCTCTTCCCACTCACATGGGTCGTTTTTCCAATGATAATGGGCCAATGATTGTTGGGAAATGGATGTCTTGCCATTCGCGACTCAGGACAGTGTTAAGAGTGGAGTACGTTAGTTCGTGGCATGTCCACAGTGGATGAATGGAAGTATGGATGAATGGTTGAGAAGGGCCACCGATTTGGCGCCATTGCAGTAGAAGCGGAAGAGCTCCCAAAGTGGAAGGTAAGGAAGGAGCATGGATGCGGGTTATTTTTGTGTGTCTATCAATGATGCTATTGCGGTACTTGCATGCACAGGATGGGTTAATTGATTTGTTCTCCTCGAGGAATATGGTGTTAACCAATGCGTTTGCAGTTTCACAAATTGATTGGACCTGCTAAAGGTGCGTTTGTAAGGCGTTGCACCGGGGCCGCTCTTCTTGTTACGTTGTACACACACGCGTGGCATGTTTCATATCACCAAGTCATGGCTATCCAGAATATCCTATGTGTTTAAAGCAATAAAGGTGGTGAGGGACAGTTGTGTTGTGTGGTATTTGAAAAGGAGGAGGAGGAGGAGGAGGAGGAGAGATCGGTTGATTAGAAGAAGTGAATGCAGTTTCGTCATTGTTTAGGCGAAACAGGCACTACTGTTGGGTGTGGTGATGAGGATTGCTGCTAAGCAGATGGAGCGTGTTTTGCGTAGGTGTTACCTCTGGCAGCAGGGATTCACAGCGACTGGAGTGGGTCTTGCTGGATTACTTTGTGGCGTGGTCTCATGACTATGGGTAAATCGTGGGGTATGCGCAAACAAATGGTGTAGAAGTTAATTGATGGGGGAAGTGTTGAATTCAGCTCTGCCTTGTGTAGAGTGTCCGGCTGTCTGTGAAGGGGAGGAAGGAGGAAGAGAAGAGGATGGGAGGCGGAGGAGGGCACATACAGTGAAAAGCGCATCATTCCACGCGACATCCTGCCAATTTCGACGTTTGAATCTTGAGGTAGGATGTCAATACTACTGAAACGGCGCTCGGTAGGTGGAGCTTTACCAACTCGACGGCGCACAATTTCTCTCTGTTGAGTAGTAGTAGTAGTAGTAGCAGTAGTGGTAGTAAAGCCAGGGTCTGGCTTGCGTTCCAGTGGCGGCGGCTGCAGCGGTGGCAGCCACATAAGGAGGAGGAGGTGGTGGTGATGGTGGTGGTGGTGGTTGTGGTGGTACATATCCCACATTGTTAGTGAGGCGGTAAGGAGGGAGGCGACACTTGACATTTGCTGACGCACATATTAGTAGCATTGGGTGCAAAAAGCGATTCTGTCACTTCGCAACTGCACTGGGTGCCTACTTTCTGCCTGGTTGCCACACCGTCGACGCCGTCGTCGTCATCGCAGCATTTGAGCAACCAAGCTATGGTTAATTCAATCAAATAATGAGGTACTTATTTATTACTTGAGCAACTGTTCGGTTGCATTTTGATGCCTTGCATTCACTTCTGAATTCACGTGGCCTGCGTCTTCTATTATTCCCACTCCTCTTCCTCCCACCACCCAGGCGTCATTGTGCATGAATTGACACACTCTCGGTGTGTGTGTGTGTGTTCCCGTGCCAAATTAAAGAGCAAGTGGATCAAAGTCTTTTATCTCTTCTATCATAAATACACAACTGATGAAGTGAATGTCTTATTATAATGTGAAGGAGATGGTGTCACACAACTCAACGACCATAAGACAGAGTCGGGATGTGGTATTGAATGCTTCGAAGTGGCCGGTGGAGAAGGAGCTCAAATCGACAGTAAGGTGGATTCTGTGGCATCACCGCCATCCTGCCGCCTACTAAGTGCTAAGTGAGATAAGGCGTTCGTCTAATGAACAAAAGAGATGTATTTGAACAAACAAAGAAGAAGAAGAAGAACAAAAATAAGAAAGGTGGCATGTGGGTTGCCAAAGAAGCCAAGAAGCTGTCTGACACAAAGCACCTCAGACGACGAATGTTCATGTGGAAGCAGAGGAAGTGGGACAGAATGGGCAGGGTGGGCAGTGTGGGCGGAGAGGGAACTCGCAAGCAGTCGCATCTGATGTGAAGTTTGGTGGATTGCAACGGATACTGCAAGTCGTCGCTGACGGTGGCGAAATGGAAGGAGCCGACGCATCAGCAGCAGTCGTCCACGGCATAGCCGAAGGTCCGGATGAATGCGAATGGGAGGAAGCGGAGGGGTGAGATGTGAATACGAAAGAAGGAAGGGCGACGGTGGAGACAAGCAGCTACTCGAGGAAGACGAAGAAGAAGGGAGAAAGGAAGGAAGGAAGGAAGGAGGGAAGGCGGGGAGGGAGGGAAACAGGGAGGGGGAAGGGAGGCAGGGAGGGAGGGAGGGAGGGAGGGAGAGAGAGAGAGGGGAGGCATCGGAACGGAGAAAGAAGTGAAGAACGAGGAGATATCACGCATGGTGGTGAACAACGGCATCGGCGATGGCAGCAGGGGCACGATTGTCGACTCTGACGGTGGACATGGCGAGACATTGTTGGCACCGGGACATCTCAACCGAAAACTAAATGAAAAAGGAGAGAAAAAAAAAATAGGAAGGTAAGAGAGACGGACGGACGGACGAACGGAAGTCCTTCGCTCTTGGCATGGGTGGAGGTCATCATCGTCATCTACCTCCTGCTGCTGCTGCTGCTGCTACTGCTGCTGAGCCAACTGTGACAACTACAGTGTCCCTAATAACCACAACAACGACAACAACAACGCCCTTCTCCTCCTCCTGCTGCTGCTGCTGCTGCTGCTGCTGCTGCTCATAGTGCAGATGCTGCTGCATTAAGAGGAAGGACAATGCTCTCACCAACTTGACTTGGTATGAATTGGTGGTAGGCAAGAAGCACACTTTGCTCCATCATCAATGCATCATGGAGTCTGTAAACCGGTGTCGGTGTCGGTGTCGACGTCGGTGTTGGTGAGGTGGTTCCTTGTGTTGTTGGTACCACGCGAGTCCACCGATTGTGTTGGTGAAGAGCCGACGCCACCTGCCGCTGCGCGTCTTCTTTGCTTTGCCGTGTACGTGGTGACCGCTCTCCATGATGACATTGTGCGTCTTCCCCTTCTTCACCTCCTTCTCCATTCTCCCGTCCTCCTCCTTCTCCTCGCGCTGCCCATCCCACACCTGCGCCTGCTCCCGCTCACGCTCCACCCGCTCCAACCGCACCTCCTCCTCCTCCTCCTCTTCCTGCTGCCCGTCCTCGTCCCTCTTCGAACGGCCCTTTGTCTCCATCCGTCTTCTCATCCTCCTCCTCCTCCTTTCAGCGCAAAGGCCCTTTGCGCTATCCACACCACCACCACCTCCTCCTTCTTCCCTCCATTCGTATTCATCCGGAAGGTCGGTAACACCGTAGGTCGTGTCTGCGGCGCCGGTATCTCCTTCCGTTTCTGCCGACCGACGCTGCCGCCTCCGCATCGAATGACTTGGAGGCGAGGCGAAGAATTGCAGTATCTGTTGGAACCTCACCAGCTTCGCATCGGATGCGCCAGTCGAGTTCTCCGTCTCCTCCACTTGCTCTATCTGCTCCACTTGCTCCACCCACTCTTCTTCCACATGAACATCTGTCTGAAGTGCTTTGTGAGAGACAGCCTGTTGGCGTCTTTGGCAACCTGCATGACAATGAGGTTAGTAGAGGTGTGTGTAAAGGCGAGCACCTACCTCTCCTCGTGGACACTGCTTGCGCCATGTCCACGAGGGTCCACGCGAGAAAGAAAAATCGCAAACGGAAAAAACCAAAGTGACCGAAAAACCAAAGCGAAATGTACACCAAGACGAAGAGCATTTGCAGATACATCCGATTTGCAAACATTGTAGTGGCGGTATGTTTGAGTGTGTGACACGATCAATGGATTCAATCGATAGCCTCACCATTTGAAAGTCAGCAGCGCTTTCTGTGTGGTGACTGCACTGCCATCACGCTGGATTGTGGTGCATGTTGGCTGCCAATGATGATAATTATTACTGGCACGACTGGAAAGATGTGCTGCTTTGTGGTGTAGGTGAGGTGTAGGTGCGTTGAATGTGCTTGTGGAAGTGATAGCAACCACCCACAACGATGAGGCTGTACTGTCGCTTCACAATGCCAGTGAGCTAGAAATGCGGTTGGAATGCGAGTGGAATAAAAGTGTTACTCAAATGACTTTAGTAGTGGGTTTCTGTTGCTGCGTGTGACGGGAAGACGGGTGTGAGTGTTGAAGGCATTTATGCAGCATATCCAGTATGTGCATTTTCGATGGTGGTGGTAAGGAAAGAACCAACACATGTTACACTGGTGGGACAGCAGGCTTGCTTTTAGAAGAAGGGAAGGAAAGAGAAAGGAGGGACGGAAGAAAGGAAGGTAGGGAGGAAGGAAAGAAGGAAGGGAGGAAGAAGTGGTTAGACGTGTCAAACATGCGAGACGGTGGTTGGTAGCCGTAAGATAGAATGATAAAGTGGTGAAAATAGTTCTCGTTGAACTTAAGATGGTCCATTTGAAGGAGTAACTTCTATTTTGAGTCATTGCCTTATTGGTAGGGCTGTCCTTTTGATGAGCCTCCATATCTGCCATAAGGTGTTGCACCCAATCGCCACGATCGTGCCAATACGTGAGGCCTCTCATTGTCAGCACTGTGGTTTCCTTCATGAGGGACATTTTTATTCGCTTTGTGAAGAGTAACATACTTCCGATAAGTGAACTAAAGTCTTTTCAAATGGATTAATTGAGCAATGGCTTTTTCAAGCAGAGTCATTGTAGTTCAATTGCATGATTTGCTCAGCGGTAGAAGAATTAACTGCGTCTATTTATTCGACCACGTTCGGAAGTGTGCACTAAGTTTGGGCGATAGCAAAAGCCCATCGAGACACCTATGGAAGATCTTGCATGGTATGCGCAAATCATTCCTTACATGATCAGCATGAGCTCTGTATTCGCAAAGCGTGAGATCGTGACTGACTCTAACGCATCTGTTTTTTCTCTTCGCATTCATCTGCCATCGGTGTGGCGATTGGCTCGGCTGTGCCAAGGCTAAAGACAAATGCCTCCGACGTGCCAGGCCTTTGCGGGCATGTTGGTGGGAGCGAAGTGTACGAAAACAAGCGATGGCAGTGAGTGAGTGAGGGTGTTTTATTACACCTGAGTCGCGTCATCTTCTAGCAACAACTCAATGAGTTCTTGTCCAGTTGTAGTTCTTTTTCATTATTGACCACTTGTTTCAAATTAGCTGAACTAGTCTGCACCATCCCATCTCCATGCGGTACAGCAATGTTGAATGTGTCGTAGCAACCTCGCGACTTCCAGAAATTAGCGCATTTTAACATCAAACAAGGTTAGCAACTACAGTGTAGTCAGAAAAGTGGAAAAACGATGGTGTCGCAGCAATGTATAATTATATGGCTTAATTCTCTCCTCACCTTATTCCTCCTCCCTCTTTCCTCCCTCCATTCAAACATGTTGAACCCCCCACGAGCGAAACAAAAATGCTTCATTGTTTCCCTTTCTCCCTATAATGTTGTGTGTCATTCACATTTATCTTCGATTCATCTTATTAACCTGATGATAGCCACCCAATCCTTTTGCATAGTATTTTATGACAAGAGGATTTTCACCCTTTGCACAGTGGTGGAATATAGACACAGTTTCTCGTGGTGGTGAATGGTTTACTTACAGAAGACTGAAGGTCACTGATAGGCGAGATCCTTCTACTCCATGAAAACCGATACAACAGCTTCTCACTTTGCGATATTTAACCAGATGCCTTTTCCACACCACAGCAACTGACATTAACGACAGTGTGGCCACCTTCACAGGCAACAGGGATGCCAGTTGGATGATCACGAAGCAGCAGTGGTGGAGTAGGAGACACGTTGAGGGGGATTCACTGAATCCTGCTCTGATTTCTTCCCTCTCCTTTCTCCATCCTCCTTGTGGCAACCTCCCCACCTTAGTGCAGTCTTCTCACATTGCTCTGCTCTCTGTGTACCAGAGGACGCATAATTGGCCTTCACTCTGTGTGATTGACACTTGATGGAGTGATGGATGGATGGATGGTCTCGTGTAGGATGGGAAGATTAGCGATAGTCTGGACTGCGAGCCAGTCGTGGCACACTTTCAAACGACTTTACGCAACTTGCTCACCGCTCATTAACAATTGAGCATTTGATAGGTTGTTGCCATAGAATAGCACCACTGATTTGTTGACTAAGTGACTAGTCGCTTTTATTTGCTCCAGAAATGCATTCTTGGCAGTAAATAACATCATACCGGTGCCAGAACAAAAGATGCTCCCAAGCAGCTGGAACAGATGTTTATCTGGTGAAAGAGGACTTCATAAAAAATCCTGACGTTGACGTAGTCTCTCACCGTGCAAATGGCTACGAGTAGATAGCCCGGACGGAAGTTACCGTTTCTTCCACCCGGGCACGAATAACGTCAGTTCTTGTACACAAGCCGAATTGGACAATAAATCGGATTGAAAAAATGGCAAACTTTGCAGTGTAGCAAAATCTACGCTTGAGGTGATCAACAATCTCCTCAGCCATCAGACAATCGCATTATCACCCACGAACTAGAGCAGGCGACGACGATGACGACGAAGACATCTAGGACAGCTTTGGTTAGGATGGTCAATAAATGGGCAGACGTCTCATTTTTGAGGACTGGTAAGTGTATGGAAGCGTTCACAACGATTTGCACCTTCGAAGGCTTGGCAGACGTCAGACACCAGAGCAGCATTCCATCCTTGGACAGTCAGAAGTGATTATTACTGTGCTCATTATGGAAAAGGATATAAACGCATTGTGTGGTGTTAAAATTGGCCACAGAATGAGAATTTGTGCAGGCTTGCCTCTCCGGCACCAAAACGTGGTTGCCTGATGGTGGGCACAAAATGAGTGTTTTACGATTTACGTGGGCAAACCAATCGAGTGTTTGTAGTACTTATATTCTTTAAATGTGCTTTGTAGGCCAGAGGCGGGAAAAGAATTTGAACCACGTGACGGAGCAGCGTGGAGACTCGCTGGAGCGTGACAATTCCCAGGCCTGAACCCCCACATCTCGCCTAGCTGTGTAATTATCACCCTTTATATTAAAGATGTCGAAACATACCCAGACTTCTACTAGCAAGGGTGACCAGAAAAGAGAGGAGGAACCCTCAACAACAAGTGTGTTGTAGTACTTTGTTTGTTAGAACTGCCGGTTTCTGTCAAGGACACAGAGGTGGACGTACTGCTTTAGTGTGCAATCAATGTCACAGTTAGGAGCCTTGCTAACTGACTTTCGTCATTCACTCTTTAAATCCTGTTGTAGCATAAAATCTGCTTCTATCAATAACAAGAAGATCGAGATTAAGACATATGCATTTAACACTGATTTATAACCCTTGCACGAAATATTAAAAAGATGGCTTTTACTAAACTAGAACCAAGTACAGCCATTTTTTCTCAGCCTTTGCCATTCTACCCAGTATATTAATTAGTTGAAATCCTGAGGTTGACACTACTACTTATTACCAAAGTTTGTTTTTAGCATAGCGAAAAGCCTTTGCCTTTACCCGGCGGTATGTATGAAAATTTGGGATTTGGCGAGGTTTTCGTTGCTGCGGCTGGCTTCCACTTTGCTTTAAAGGGAGCAGGTACGTGAATATCCATTATGAGGAATGTTTTTTGCTTATTTCATGCATTTTTAGAAGTACGAATTGGCGTCAAAGTGTGGTTAGGAATCTTTGGCTTGCTGCACTCATAGTTTCTGTGTTGCCTGTGGTGGGATGCTCAAATTCTGTTGTCTACTTGAACCAACTACTAGTATTGGCAATGTCATTTTTGGTGTAGGTGACTTGTCACAGTATGGTTAAGTTTGCTTACTTCGGTGGGTGCAAGTTCTTTCAAATGATGACAAGGGGTGAGGGTTTGGATTTTCTTGTTGGTTACGCGTCTCATTTGTATGCATGAAGTAACCTGTCGAAGTATTTGAGCCGATTCTAAGGTAGCGTTTGAGGCTCTACAATAATTGTTTTGGGAAGGCATAAAGTTGAGACGAGGAAATCCTAGCCTTATTCTTTCATGGTACAAGTACAGACAAGCCTGTTGGGAGGAATGGAGAAATGATACAACGACTGTAAGATATAGTTGTCTGTGCCTCCTTTTGGTCTTTAGCGCATTGGCAGTTAAAAGTGAAGGTTCGCTTACAAGAAAACGGTTCACAACGCCTCCTTTCCTATGCTCCAGCCCAGATAACTGTTGTCGACTTTGATGAAAAGTAGGGGCAAGGTCTCACGTGCCGACTTTGGTGGATGAAATTAGAGGTTTGACTTTCCACACATCTTTTCATTGACTGTAGGAATAATTAATAATGAAAATAATGCAGTGTTAGGGCTAGAGGGGATGCATTATAATGTCGTCTCCAAAATGCCAAAGCGTAAGCTTTTACCTTATTTCTGCTTTGCTATCTGATTTTAGCCTTTTATTGTAGGAATTTCATTTCGGTCTAGGTAAATCACATGCAGTTGGTCAATGCTAAAACAGAGTTGGAAGAGTTTCTTCATGAGGGCACTTTCTTCGTCTCCTCGAAAGGCCTTTGCTCCCCTTGTTTCAGCTGCAAGGATGAAGGGGGACGTCTGCTGTGTACGATGCAGTCATTGGAGGTTCGAAAGAGTCTGCGCTCCTTCATCGTTCATTTTGACAGGATGCAATTCATTCGATGCTGCTTGCATGGGGCAGCGAACCACAGTCTCATGGCAGCGAGTACGTGCGTGGAGACGAACAATCAAAAGGCTGTTTCATCGGTGAAACTACGGGTGTCAACTACTTGATCCATTTCTCATCTTCTTGCTGAGTTTTGGGTGCAGCTGATGCTTTGATGACTGTCGCCCATTAGTAGCTACAGTAAGTGTTTGCCCCCCCTCCTCCCGCACCAACGTAACACATTTGGTGTCCTTACCTTCTTAAAGAGGCTCAACATCAACTATGTATTGCCGGTTCGCTATCGGTTTGTAATAATTGGCTGAACTTAAGGTAGTAAGGTAGGCGTAGGAGATTTTTGGTAAGGAACTACACTTGTTTATTGTGAACAAGTTTTTGATGTCGATTGAATAATGAAGCACCTGGGCTGTGGTAAACGTGTTGAAATTGAGGTGGGTGAAGTCGTGCTACGTGAGCCAATCACCTCTTCTCCATAGTGTGCTGTATGATTCGTTTAATCAGACGCTTTTTGATGGTGGGCATTCCTTGAGCCAAACGGAAACGTGTCGATACAACACGTAGGGTGGTAGTGTTATCTGTTCTTCAAAACCTCTGTGATTTATTCTTTTCTACGTCACGATTCCATCCCCTTCTTCCTTGTATCTGCGTTGGATTTTTGCACACTTGGCATTAGGACTCTGTTTTTCTTAGTTGTTCATAATCTCGTCGTTGTTAAGAGAAATGAAGGCAGGAGAACGATTGGTGAAAGTGGACATCAATTGCCATTAACATCAAGTTGATACATTAAATTGACATTTTCCTCTGACTACTGATTGTCGTGCGGTTGGGCACAGGTTTTTACTCCTACATGAAGAAGGCAACGAGATTAGTCAATTATGTGTGCTAGGAGCGCAGCTGCTCTTAGTCGTCATGATTCCTAGGTGCGGGGTTAGAATTCGGTCTCGTGAGTTTGCAAAATAATGGTGGTAAATAAATTGGTGTGGGCGATCCGGAGTGGTCTCCACGTCTCTCTGGTTCCGGCCTGTATCATAAGGCCAAAACACAAAACACTGTATCGGACTGGCACGCGATGAGGAAGTGAAGTGGAAATGTTGAGCCAGTCTATGCCTTAAGTTCAGCAGAGTGGCTTCATGGTGCTTAACTTGCAAATGCTGAATTATTGTTGGTTTTCGGTTGTTATGCTCGGTTTTAAGTTTATAACCATCGCTGTGGCGATTGGCTCGGCTGTGCCAAGGCTAAAGACAAATGCCTCCGACGTGCCAGGCCTTTGCGGGCATGTTGGTGGGAGCGAAGTGTACGAAAACAAGCGATGGCAGTGAGTGAGTGAGGGTGTTTGATTACACCTGAGTCGCGTCATCTTCTAGCAACAAATCAATGAGTTCTTGTCCAGTAATTGCTCTCTTTCATGATTGACCACTTGTTTCAAATTAGCTGAACTAGTCTGCACCATGCCATCTCCATGCGGTACAGCAATGTTGAATGTGTCGTAGCAACCTCGCGACTTCCAGAAATTAGCGCATTTTAACATCAAACAAGGTTAGCAACTGCAGTGTAGTCAGAAAAGTGGAAGAACGATGGTGTCGCAGCAATGTATAATTATATGGCTTAACTCCCTCCCCACCTTATTCCTCCTCCCTCTTTCCTCCCTCCATTCAAACATATTAAACCCCCCAAGTGCGAAACAAATATACTTCATTGTTTCCTTTTCTCACTATAATGTCATGTGTCATTCACATTTATCTTCAATTCATCTTCTTAACCTGATGATAGCCACCCAATCCTTTTGTATAGTACTTTATGACAAGACGATTTTCACCCTTTGCACACGCATGCCTAATTTCTTCTATTGTTTCCGCATTTCTAATTCTTACGCTTTTTATTTACTACATTCTGATTGCTCTGCAATACCTCTAAGTAAATGCATTGTTTGTTTGATTGCCGGTTTCGGCTACGGTGACTTGGGTGACCATGTTGCTCCAAACGGGCGAGCTGGCCTTCGGACCACGCCACCGGTCTCTACACTCTGCTTTCTGAATGTATATACATTCTATTTAAGTATTATGCCCTCTTTCGCTTTTAATGAAGTCTTGCAACGCTACATCACATTTGTTGCACACATTGAAATTGCCCAACCGCTTTCCAGTTGGTGTTCCACAACAAAGAACAACTTATTGCTGTGTTTTAGCATCCCTATTCTTGAGACCTATTTGCTGTTTGTCAACTACTTTTCCTTTGCCATCGAGACCCATCAGCGTGGTTTCACGACGTTCTCATGGTCGTCGCCGTTGTCGCCTTGTGAGGCAAAACCTCTCCACAATGCAGCACTACGAAGAAACATTAACTCATTCTTAGATAGCTCGAACGAGTTTGTTTTCTCTAGGCCCCGTAGATTACATTTACGTGTCGCCATATTATGCAACAATACAATGTCACGTATTTATTTTAGAAGTAACTTGCGCGAAGCTCTACCACACAAATAATGAGGCTAATTTTGAAGCGAAACTATCGTTATCCTTGCCAAAACAAATTTCGGACGCTGAAAAACAGTTAGTGATCTCATAGCGAATACCTTCATTTTATTTCCATCGTGACAAGTCTGACATAAAGAACATTTCTTGTTATTTCTGATTTGATGTTTCCACCACATGCCTACATCAGAACATGCAGGCCAACAGTCAAACATAACTTGGCAAAGGTATAAGATACAAAAGACTGCAGACACACCAACAGATGTTATTGAAAGGCGTTCGACAAACCAATCTCCCACAATAATCTCCATCCCGTCTGTATGTTCCATCAGCGTTTCATTCAACTCCGCATAGTTGCCCTGTGGTGGCAATAGCTACCACGTCTGCTTAAGGGAACCGCGTGATGGAATGACAGCACAACTACCATTTGAAACGCATTGCAGAGGAGATGGTGTTATGAGATTAATCAAGCAGCATGGAGCCTTCCCTCCCTTCTCGCCTACTTAGCACACATGCCCATGTGCAGAGCGGTTGGAGGCATCTTATCTTCTTTCTTACACAAACATCCCCCTTTCTGCTTCACTCCACACAGTGGGACTACGTTGTCACACAACTGGTGGATGCTTTGCATCCATCAATTTGCTGCACCACCAGTGCGTCTTTCGATGATTCACTCAACACTACCTCCATCAATTTAAACATATTTTAGAATGGTTTTAGAATGGTTAAGGATGAAGGCATCGACTAGGAAGGTGCTCGTAGATCAAATGGGTAGGTCAATCCAAACATTGTCCTCATTACACTCGCACTACGGTAACTCGTTTGTTGACGAGAATGCACGATTTCATTTAAACACGCTCCAAGTTTTGCAGCACAACGTGTGCTTTGTGCATCCATAGCAATTCGAGGGTTTTGAATCACTCATGTAGCACCACATGGAAGCGCACACTGGTGAGTTTGTAGATGCTTTAGTCCAATTAGCTAGAAATATATTATCGCATAAGCATGCTTTAGTGGGCATATGAGCTCCTCCAGAATTCATACTTTGTTGTGATGTTGCAGGTCAAAATAGGGAGTCATCTGATGCCCGCTACTACTGCATGGAATGTTATGGGGACTGTCCAACATGGGAGACACTGAGGAACCACATCCGCCTAAGCCGTCCTTGTACGTTTTCCTCCGTTTGTAAAACTCACTTCTTGATGACTAATTTTGCCGGTCATGCCCCTGCCTTGCAGATGTTTGGAGCAAGCTGTACAGTCAAATGGGATAAAATCCCCTCAAGCAAATGAGCTTCGTAAGTCCCAAATGAGTTCATTTATTGCCTTAAAGCATTTTTAGAAGAGTGATGATCACTAAGGTAAAACCGGTTGAGCTCGCACAATTTTAATGGTCCTACGACAACGGATTTGCCTTTGCGGAACTTGCTTTAGTTTGTTGATATTGCGAGAAGCACATGAATTGTAGTGATCTGCCAGACGAACTTCTTGAAAATGTCAGGTGTTTTATGAATCACTCTCGGTGTAAGCTCTGCTTGGCTACGCTTCGATTCCGTCTAACGTGCTATCTTCTGCCACTTTCCTTGGGCAATCATTTGGACATGTGCTTTAGCGTAAACATTAGTGTAACCTTCGCCTATTCCGACGTCCGATGTTCCTGCAATTTGCCACTTTCAAATGTACGGACTCTTGCTTTTCTAGTCAATTATTCCTTAATGCTCTTAAGGAAGCGCTTGGGCATTTGTTTGACCTAGTAAGTAGAAATCCCAATGCAATCGGGGTGGGTGTCACTACTGTTTCAGTTGAAGGATCTGCCTTTTGTGTTCGCATTCACACCCTCATCTGTAGTGCACGACATGCTGCGTTTTGTCCAGAACAGGGCGGACTTGCAACTCCACTGTGTTGGGAATTCCCTCCAAATTCAGTCATGCGTGCGATCAGGCCTTCATGGTTCTCAAGTTAAGAAAACTAGGTTGAACAGGCTGTACAATGGATAGTCGAAGTCGAAATCCTGCAGTCGAATTTGAGCAGTGATAATATGCTAGGTTCACACCAGACTTTCGTCTTATTTATTTCTGATGCTCCCATTACACTCTCGTTGGCATCAGATTCAGCAGGTAGGAATGCAATTCGAAGAGGAAGAAAGTTGTTTCAGAGAAGTTGTGAATTGTCTCTTATTCAAGAACACATCTGCCCTGAATTGATGGTGTTGCAAGAAATTCAAGGTGTTGTTTGCATCCATATCGTAATCACAAAGGCAACACTTCGCGTCCATCCCATCATGGACTACTTTGGAAGTTGAAGTGACACCATGGTAAAACACTTTAGACATAATTCTTTTCACCGTCCAAAGTCATCACAACATTCGATTGCGACAGCTCTAAGCAACCGAATGCGTGCCTAGAACAGTAGATTAGTTGCTTTTGCTTGACCCTCTTACATCTGTGTTAGTCGGGAAATATCCGAATGGACACAATCGACACCACCTCGAAGCTCCCAGAACAAAGTTCAGGACAACTTTGGTCGTGATTAGTCGAGGGAGGGTTGCTGATCTCCTATTTCAAGCATTATTAGTCCTAAATAACGCCTTGATTTTGCTTAACCGTATTAGGAATAGCAAAGTTAGGCAAACTTATTTGCAGGGGCAAGTTGTAGCACCATCTTTGTTAAGACAGGTATGGAATTTGGGCGATTTGGCAACAATGGAAGGTTAGGAACACGAATGTCTGAGGGCTGATCTGTTCTCATGTACTCGGTATCGGCACCGTTCTCGCCTCTCGTCCATGAGATACATCACACGAAACATGATCATTTCATCAATTTCTAAACAAGAAGGTAGAAGTCATAGCTAACAAAGAATTTTAAAGCCGGATCACCAGTGTTTGCACTTTAGATTGATGTCTATATCGTTATTGTTATCCGTGAAATCACCATAATGTAAAGTTGCATGTGTGCTTTGGTGAAATGGATGATCAAAGTGGATTTTGGTTCTAAAATATAATGCTTCGACTTGACAATGTCTGTAATTTTCTTCAAGAATTGCAAAATAATGTGCACTTGTTTAAAATTTCTAAAATATCAACTTTCGTTAGCAAATTCGCTCCGACTTCATTCAATAGCATCTAGTATCTAACTTGTTTTTTGAACCCGACATAATTTGATGGCAATTTCCATTTATTCATGATTGAGTTTACTTTGATGAGCCATTTCCTCGCAGCATTGACTTGGTTATGAATAGCTAAATGGAGGAGCAAGAATGATGTTTTGTACTGCGGCAATAGCATTGGTTAAGAAACCGAGGTCAAGTCAAACAGAAAAGTGCTCAAATCATTGCGAATTGGTGATGAAAGCATTTCTCAGTTGCAGGAATTAATTGCTTCAAACAGAAAATTTCCAGTTTAAACTGCTTCACTCATCCAAAACTGTCATTTGTCCTGCAACTAAGCGAAGCTAAACAGTTTTTTGAGTTGGTAATTATTAAAATGAGGCACCGACGAGTGGGTAGCCAGTCACAATTAACGTTAACTCGAATTTTGCACTGCGTACTTTGCGGTAATGTCGGGTTGTAATGTTTCGAGGCTTACTCAATCAAAAGTGGGAGAGGATTTGACAGAGACACTTAGTCTATCGTTCTAGACACGTGCGATGTTGCTTACAAGTGTTTTGACCTTAAGTCGGAACAGCTAAAGGCCTTGAAGCGAGTAAGGCTTGATCACACCGACCGAGGTGTCCCTTCGACTGCTCACAGTTCTTCCAGGAGCGCAATTTCTCCTTTAAAGAGTCGCCTCAATCGTTGTCCCAAAAACAGGCAGGAACGTCTGTGTGTGTGCCTGTGCATATGTAGTGCAGAACCATATTCAACTCATCCTCTCCTCCTCAATTGCCCTTCTAGCCGACCAAATCGACATTTCTATCCTATATGAAGATCTCCTTCAGCTGTCCATCGTATGGCCATTTAATTGCCATAATAATTTAAAATTCACCTATCGCCAACACTCCATCACTCACCCACCAACTCACTTCACTAATATTTAAACGCATTTTCCTTATTGTGACTCTCCTACTTCCTCCCTTATTTCAGATTGAAGTAAACTTCGCACATGGAACTAGCATATTTAATAATACTAAAGTGATGTGTGCTTGCGAGGTAAGAAGATAGCACAGGGTCAGGAGAGGGAGAGGTAGCATAACTTATCCATAATTTTTACTGTCGACATCGGTTTTGGCCTTTTGTCTTCTCTGGAACGGCGGGCCGGATGGTTGGAACTGATGCCGGGATGGCGAGGGAGGTAACAAACGCAAAAAAATAACAAGAGGCTCAGTAAAGGGATAAAAGAAGCGAATGGGTGGCACTGATGGCCAACTGAATTAACGGGGCGAATCCACGAAGAAGTATGAGTAGCAGTAGACGAAATAACACGTTAACGATCATGTTCGACGCTGTTGTGCGATTGACCATTTCGAATCCTACACGTGTGAATCGACTAGCGGCACATATTGTCGCGTAGTGTCTCTCAGCCCCGTCTGATGTTGGACTTAGGAGGCACCCATTGCAAGTGGTTTTGTGGCAACAGACATCACTTCCTTTCGTGTCGTTTCACCTTAATCGATTTCTCTGCAATATGGCGCATGCAAAAGCAGTGGAGGAGGAAGAGACGAACCACCAATACCAATGTGCTTTAAATGAAATGCACCGCCGTGTCTGGTCTGCTTTCCGTCAGCTTTTTATCTCTGTTGTTTCCTTTTGGAAGGACGACTTTCTGGCAGTTGGGGCAACGCGAGATATGAATCTAGTGAAGACAATGGCGACTGTCTGTTAGTAGCTGAAATAAAGCTTGTGGAGGTGTGCTTTTGCTGCGTATTTCAAATTGCATAACTGGGACAATTGCTGTGCTGCACCAGGGAGGACAACAGTGATGATTGCACCTCTCCAGTAGAAGGGATAAACATACATGATTGTTAGGCTGAAAGCCACGAAAGAATAGTTGGATGAGAGGCGAGGATGAGACGCTCACAGAGGAGAGGAAGTAGAGAAAAGAATGGAGAAGGGCTATTGCCGGATGTTTCTGCGCAGTGATGTGGCACTGCGTTCCTTATTACCTGTTCTCTTTTTCCACATTCTCCTAGATACCTTCGTTACGCATTTCTTCAATCACGTTTTTGAGTGAGGTTTGAAGGAATGAGCCTTGTGGAAGGGATATAAGTTTCTATCAATCGACAAACTCGAAGACGCTTTTCATGGTTTACTTTGATAAGTGAAGTGAACTACTTGCAGCAATACTGGAACGCCAACGCACGTAAATGAAGTTAGTGAGGAGGAGGCTATGATGAAACAGGATTATAGCACAGTCTACCTCTAATTTCTGCAATTTCTATCTGCGTTGACACTTTGGAGCCCAACGACAGAGAAGGAAGCTGGAGTATTACGGATAGATTGGCACGGAGGCGGTAAAGGTGAATGATGAGAAGTGGAACAAAAGTGAGTAGATGTCGAAGTGGGACGGAGGCAGTGATGTAGAACTGAATGGTGGAAACGATGATAACGTGGGAAGTAAGATGAATGTTAGAAGGCGGTGGAACGCGTATGCGAGCGTATGTGATTAACCTCTTCTGACTGGATCGGTGCCACGCGTCGCGGGATGGCTTCATGGGGGACAGATGTCACCGGCCTCTGTACTTCACTTCGATATGCTCGATCTCCTACTTGTTTGCCAGCTTTTCAATCACTTAATTGAGGGACTAGCAACCTTGGCAAAGCCTTTAATAGAACGTCTTTAGTAATTTGACATGCTAAGGAAACTGCGAAGTTCTGTTTGGTCAGTTATTTTTGGTCCATTTCTCGCCTGCTTTATGCGGTCTTGAGCGACTGATACCTCATACGACCAAACTCTATGTCTCCTGAAGTTTATAAAGCATTCGATGAAAAGACAATTCTTTGGATTAGCTTGACTCTTCTTGAAGGAGCTGATACAAAGCTCGAGACCGATGGAGTGGTTCTCTGTTCCTACGCTCTACGTTAAATTTTGTCAAGGAGTAATGATCGTGGGAGAGGCTGCACATTCTCAGAGAAGCGGTTTTATTCCCTTCCCCGCCTTTCTCTGCCCTTCTTTTTTGTCCTCTTAATCTCAGTGTAACTGCCATCGTTTCCCCTGCTCTCTGAAAATTGGTAGTTAATAATTGTCCTGTGCTCGGCACAGATCGGAGCAGTTATAATGTTTAATTGAAGGCAGATTTTTGACCTGTTTTTATGGACCGGGTGTTGCTGACTTTGTAAGGTTTGTGTCTTGTGTTCTCGATAAAAAACCACATTACTGACTGCCAATGATAACGTAATTATACTGCACGTTTGGATGTGCGCTCAGATTATTCAAGCTTTGTGTATTGTGGTTGTGAACATTGACGGAACTGATCCGCCAAATTATTTTCATCTCGCTTAAACTTCAAGCCCATTCAGACCTCTTATAAGCCAAGGTCTTTCCAGCGCCATTCATTCGCGACTCCGCCATGAACACTGATCGCATGAAACGCAAGACCGCCACTGCCATGTACATAGTCTATACCTCAAATGCCAGAACCATGTCCACTAGGCCATCGTCGTCTGAGCGGCGTTTTAGCTGAGGGGTGGATGGGGAGAGAGAGATCGTGGTAAATGTGTAAACGCGTTAGCGGCCACTTTCAATATCACGTCGTACATTGCTTTCATCTTTGCTCGTCCCACTGATGAGGGCAACAAGGCGGTGTAGGGAAGCACTGTAGGGTAGTCTAGGGAGATTTCAGATCAATCGGCAAACCAGTGCTTGGCCGTGTGTGCTGCAGATGTGCGATTGATTGAGCTGGAGATGGAAACCCGTCAGCTTCCTTCTGGCGTTCCATTGTTCTCCTCTTTTGCTCTTTCTCTCCCTCTTTCTCCAAGTCACATCAGTGAATACCTTTGATGTGGTCAAGTCATCGCCATTGTGCGTCGGATCGGCATACCGATATTCATAGCGGTCGTAGAAAGAAGTAGTAGTGGGCAGGAGAACGAACGACTGATTGGGTGAGTGAGTGGGTGGGTAATCTGCCGTGCAGATGGGCAGTTGTTGACAGGTAGAGAGGATAGCGCGTATGAGGTCAGAGGTGACAAGTACAAAGTTGCTTTTGCTGTTGTTGTGTCGATGGTGATAGTGGGTGCTAGTGAAGTACTGACAGATGGATGGGAAACATGAAAGCATGACAGCGTATTCTCACTAGGCTCATTTCTTCTTCGATCTTATTAGGCAGTAAAACGTATGGGCAGTAAAGCAGCAGCAGTTGGCCAGCTGTTTGTTTACTGAGGAAAAGGGCTTATGGCTTATGTCAATGGCGCCCTTGCTAGGTGGTGAGGGCGGATTCTTCCTCCTTGTTTGCACCATTCCATACTACTCCACGTTATTTTGAGCTGAACTTTCATTATTCCATACTGTACTGCGCTATCTTACATTCGGATATTGATGTAATCATCCTACTCGCTCTTGCTAAGCCAACTTTCACCACTACCACCACCCCCACCGAATGCCTTCTAGTCGACTAAGAAGCAACGTCAACGAATGGCACTCTTGCACCCTTGCAAAAGTAAATGAGCACATCACAAAAGTCAACCACCGCTAATTGAAATGAGGCTATTAAAGCATATGAAAGGTGGGCAAATGCGTTAAGAACTAGGCATAGAAAGAAAGCAACGACCAATTTTTGAACAACATCCTTATTTGAGTACCATAGAAGGCTGCACAGCAGACAGAACTAACCTCGCTCCTGATTACTAGTACACGGAAACAGATGCACTCGCGATGCACCTCAACGCAAATCTGCTACGAATTATGCACCAATGTCCATCATATCACTAACGCGATGGTACGCTAGGAAGCAACTCCGTGTCCTGCGGTGACTTCGGATCCAACGCTAATAGTATGCAAAATATTACACTTTCTTTGGATGATAGCTCCGAGCGCACACTTTTGACCACGCACTTAGCCATTGAAATGGCTACTGGTCAGAAGTCTACTTCCACACTCAACCATCGCCACCACCAACTGCATCGCATCCATGTGAACACAGAATAAAGTAACTGTAGCAAGCAGAGACAAACTTCTAGTTCAACTTGTTCATCTTCGTGTCTGATTGCGAACACACTTACCAGATCATTCTTTTGTCTCCCTTGCGTTACACATTCCACCTCTTCGCCCCTCAATGCCCGCCCTCCTACGCATATCTTCTCCAACAACCTAACAGCAAAGAAATGAAAATGCTGCAATCACACACTCACATCCATTCTGCTGAGCCAGCTTCATGTTCATTGATGATCTAGACACGATGTGATCTTTCTATTAGGTAAAATTCAAATCCTAATGTGTCTCATGGATATTAACGTGCACATCGTATGCGAATTGACATTCATGTTTGGTGCCAGCCTTCACAACCAAATGAAAAGACCCGTTGCGCTAGTGCAAGGATATTCCATCTACATGCAAGAGTCTACAAACCGACTCTACAGAGTTATGGACAAGTTAGTATTATACGGGTGTAAAATGAGCCTCACGCCATCATCTTCACCCTCATCAAACAACTCTGGATGTCTCAGCAGAGTTTTCTCAGTGACGCTAATTAATTTCTTTCCTCCTTGAAACAGGCACCAAAACCGCTTGATAGTGTGCCAAAGTGATTGTGCAAAAGGTTACGCGAATTGCATTCAGTCCATCAAAATTTGGCAGATTGATCGACTGAGATTCGATCACGCATCTTGAGGCACCAGGCTACTCATTCATAGTCAGTAATGCCGTAACGGGTGTTTACTCGAATCGCACCCGAACTCGCACGTCAAGTCCAATCTGGAGATGGAAGGGTGTAAATCAACCGTCTGAAACTTTTGAAGCAATAGCAAAGGCGAAGTTCACCTTTAATGCTGTTCAATAATGCCTCCATGCTTATACAATATTCCCTTGAAATAAAACAAACTCTATTCGAATTCAGGATCTGTAGCTTCTTAGACAAGAGGAAAAGCCAGACACTAGAAGCATTTTTAACCGTATCGCCTCACGTTTCATCGAAGTGACTATTTATACGAGTGCTATCTCTGACCGCAAACTTAATGGATAAGTATAAATAGGACAATCACCAAGTTGACTGTGAATAAGTCTCTTCTCCCTTCCCTTTCACTACCCTACTCTCCATTACCTACCCCTTTTCAGCCATCCGATTGTTTGCTGCTGTACAATGGTAGTCACTCGATGACGGCCTTTCAATTAGTAGTACAAATTTGGGGCCAAGAGTAATATGGACCCTTCTTCATTCCACTTGAGGGAACAACTTTAATCTTTGAACAAACATTCAGTGCTGCATTACTTTTATTTGCAAACATTGTAAATGTTAGCGCTGGTCTCTGGATTTTACCCATAATAACTTATGCTCACTAGATAAAATGATGTAGACCTCAGCTATGATCGGGTTATTCAGAGGTGTCAGTGTTGTTGCCACGTTGGCGGGTGCTGTTGAACCCAGAACACACCATTTACATCCTTGTTTCGCTTTTACAATATTTTTTTCTTTCGCTGATCTTCGAACTCTGACACAACAATGTTGACTTTGTTATGCATTATTGGACGGCAGCTTCTGCACCGATGGTATCAATGGAAAAAGTAGACTTATTTTCTAAACAGCTGAAGTTCCGCTTTTAACATTTGTTGTTCATTTGACATGTCTTTGCTCTAGCTGACCTAAAGCTATTCATTGAATTTCCTAATTATCAGGATTTTCAAAACACCTGTAATCAAAGTGTTGCCAAATACTGGGAAAGGCAGGAAAGATTTCTTAGCTTCGCCAAAATCTGAGGAGACTTCAGATACAGAAGAGTGCTCATTTATCACTACTCCACCTCTCATGCAACGAAGTGAGGTCACAACGATGTGCATCTCACCAAGGGAGGTTCTCGACCAAATCAACTTAATGAATGGATTTTGCGGTCGAGTTTCTGGCAAAACCAACGATACCTCGACTACCACCCCTAATTCACACATCGACTAGCACGGTAATCAGAGATGTTAGTGCCATAATTATGGTGCATATAGAAGATGAGCAAATCAGACCCGCTTTCCTGATTTTCTTTAACTCGTCCCGTCACTTCACAACCTCTGAGTAGTAACGGTGGGAGGAGACCTTGTTAATTGCACTCCAAATAACTAGATTAAAGAGACCAGTTGTTGAGGTCACTCCTTTACGAAAGGGCTTATCTCCAATTTGACACATTTCTTGGTGTGGACTATCTACATATAGCGAGAAGAAGCGAAGTGATTGCACGTGGCTAATAACAGCTAGCCGCACCTTATAAGATGGTATTTTTCCTGATTTAGCTCTAACTAATCAGTGCTAACTGTGCGACGCTAGGGAAGGAAGGTTAATGATCCCATAGTTTTGCCACTGGCTTTGCAAAAGCTACATCCATGCATGTCAATGGAGTGTGAGACCGTTGATCTTAAGCATCATCTACGTTGTAACGCTGGAAGGGAGATGTCAAATCACATCTTGGCAAGTCGCATACCTTTGCCGCCAAATTTTGTTGGGATTCTTGTTCATTATTTTCAAAGAACAAGCTCAGACTTAGAGACATTCTGCGGTAATGGCTAAAAGACCTATCAGACTCCATTGTCATATTAAAAATATTCTCACATGGCACTAATGGCACAATATATTTGAGCTAACTTTTAACAAATGCTGCACAAACGAGGTAAAGAATGAGCATACTCTATGCAGCATCACTATATTACTCCCTTACTTACTCATTCCCCTCACATTCATGCATTTGCCTGTTTACTATCCCGCCCTCCTGCTTTTCTTATATGACTATGCCAGCACACACACACACGCACACATAACATTTTCCTCCACTTCTCACTCTCGCATTCTTGCCAAATCACGTCATCTGCGCCTCCTTTATTCCCATTCTGTGTACGCCAGTGCTAAGCGCAGTAGCGAGGCACTTATTCGTGCATTTGCTACTGCAATGCTGGCATCAGCATTCTGCCAAACGCCAATGTCAAAGGAATCGTGAGGCCGCAGCCGATTGCGACATTGCCACGACCACCAAATCAGCTGCCTTCAACATTAACACTATTAATTCAACTTGCTTTGCTCAATTAAATGTAATAGAACGCACAACATATTCCACGCATTAGAGGAGAGCAAAGATGATGAGATGCAAAGGCGGTATAATGTGTGCAATGCCACAAATGCAAAGGAAAGGGCGTAGATGGATTGAGGGCAGGGGTGAAATGAAGAGAATCCGTACAACCGTAGAACGCGATAAAGTATACCAGTGGCACGACATTTACTACAACCGTCACCGGTGTAGCATAACCTCATGGAGTGACAGAACCCATAGGTTACCACCCCGTGCGATCACTGGCGTCTGTAACATCAACTGATGGACATGATATGGTTTTAGGGCGGTGATCAAACATCCACAGCGAAACACCGATGTTTCGTAGCCACACTGTCATGATCTGATTCATAAGAAGATGGAATGCGCTTGGTAAATATGTCCTACCATTGGTCAAAAGAGAGTATAATCCTGAAATGTGCTGCCGCGAAAACGCATCAGTCGCGTGCGTAACAGCCCTTCTACTCGTAGAGGTATGCTTGGTGCTGTGCTGCCTGTGGTGTGTTTCGGGTCTGTGGATCCGTTCCAGAAAACAAATGATCATGCCATGAGTGGCTCATTCTCTGGAAGATTATTTATTTCTCTTCTAACCAGCTATGAGTGTCGCCAGTATTCATGCGCTTAATATGAGACACTTTTCTGCATTTAACGGTGCTCTATCATACTGTCAGTGTTGCTCGTGAAGTTGGATTTTTATCAAGTCATTGAGAAAGCAAGGTGAAAATGCGATGATTTATAATGCACTGAAATGACTGCTACGCAAGAAATAAGGATGGAGTTGTAAAATTTTGACATTTTCTAGACAAAGTTGGTATGCTAAAGGCCTTGTTAGTTTGAGGTTGAACTGAGGCTACGCAAGCAAGTCATTATACCCAATGGATATGGTTTTCCTTCAGCGTCCATAATTTGTCTGTATTTAATAGCCACTGCAAATGCAAAGAATCGGCACTGCCGCTTGTGCATGCAATTCAGCCCATCCACCCGTCAATAAGGCACCTGCCACAATATTGCACTGTGGTGATTATTCAGAATGCGGAAGAGAAGGAAGATGCGTAAGTGATGCTGAGTAGGCTAAGTAATGGGACATGAATGCCACCACCGAAAATAGAGGTGACGAAAATGTAGGTGCGAGGGAGTATGCCAATTGGGAAACAAAATATAAATGAAAATAAAAATCTAACAACCAGCCAAGATGATAGAGTGCAAGGTGTTGCTAAAAGAGATAAAGCAAACCTTACATTTTCAGGCTATGTGCACTTCACCAACCGAAATTTGGCTCAAAATTTCATTGCTGGCGTTTTCGTAAATAACTGCTTATGAGACAATCCTAGTGTGCTGGCTTTAGAAATCAAGAATTGGCAGCTTCTATAATGAATGGAAGTAAAAATTTGTGAGAGGCACCAAATTTCTTTTCGAGCAAATCTATGTCTGCATAATCAGAGCTAGTCTAATCCTTACGGCAGCAAAATACAGCAAGGTTATTTCGAAGCGGCTCGCTGCCCATCATCCTATGCGAAAATAAAATCCATTTCTAAACCATTAAACCACGTACTTATATTATGGGCTACGCTTACATTTGTGATCTTCCCACAAGTTGAACTAAAAAAGAAACAATAACACATGAAAACTGTCATTCAAGGCTGTAAAATGAATATTCGGCATAAAGGCTTATCAACAGCCGGAATACTAATTGCATACCAAGCAGCTAGCAGGTATTTTGGGTCATTGGACATGTTTTGGTAAACGGAATGAAGGGTTTCTTGCTAAATCCTGGAAGTGAGGTGCTTACTCTTCCGAAGTTGGATTGAGCGATGACGCTGGGGCTGCTTTGTTGTGTAACCAATGCAGACTCTGCAGAAAATATATGTGAGGTGGGTGCATACCGCCCGCACCTCTTGTCTACTGCGTTCAGCATTTCCTTTTGCTTGCATGGTCCGAGTCAACACGCGACTCTTTACAGATTGCTTGTGCTAATGCGATGGGACAGCTAGGCGCTTTGGAGATCCAAAACCCTCTTGCCTTCATAAAACTTTAATTCTTACAAAGTGTTTGGCAAGAGAATGCTAGGAAGCTGTCGCATATTGGGGACATGCCAGTACTCTGTGTATCTCTCCGTTGACGTCCATCAGTAGCTCCGCTCAAAATGCTGGTACGCATTAGATTGTGGCCTGATTCTGATGCAAATGGTGAGAGGCACAGCATCTGCATTACGATGAGTATTTCTTTTCCTGTACTGCTGTGCATAATTGTACTACGGCTGCTCTCCTCACCAATATGCGGTCAAGCCATCTATTCCTTTAATTGTTTTAGGCTATGCGAGTGCCTGATGATTCCTACTTGCCATTAAATTGCCCCTCTCTCAGATTATGCATAAAGTGACACACCATCGCCTTATTTTGTCTAGTCTGGTAGTTCCCTTCATGTCCTTTCCAGAATAAATACGGCAGCCACAGCCGCATATTTTAAAGCAATTAAATTTTTTAATCAACTCTTTATTTAGACGCATTCTTGTCTTACTTTAGATAAAAATGATGATTAAGCTCCAACAGACTTGGAATGTGCCATAAGCACTAGGATTGCAGTTATTTAAAAAGAGAAATGTAGCAAGAGCTAGTAATTTAAGATCCACCGGTTACTGATCAATTTCTTTAACAACGATGTAGCAGTATAAGGCAGTCTTACACAGTGTTACTAAGAGGTTTTGTGGATTAATGATAAGCAGCAAAAGTCTATTTGCATTTTTGGGTCAGTCATCAATCCGAGCCACTGCAGAATTTGTTGTTCAGGAAAGAGAAGCCCGAACTTTGAGGAAATTAGATTATTGAATTAAATGTAGTGGATAGTGGGACAAAGCCTGCCCATAAAGCGTCAGCGACGAAATCAAGAAGTTGCTTATCTGATGTGCTTCATATCAGGCGCTTCTGTCAAATCCTCTTCTCTCACCTATTCATCAATTTGAAACGCTTTGTGACGGATTCTACTTTGACAACCTACCCTCGTTAATGCTAATGGGAATGTGAAAATGTGAGAACCTTCCTTCCATTTGCACAATGCTCACGAGCTCCTTCGCAGTCAAAACCACAAAGAGTGGACTCAAACAAAGGCCAAAAACCACTCAAAAAGGAAAATGACGCAAAAAAGAACGTCAAGATAGTTAGGCCGATGGTCGCTCTTATGCTGCACATGCAAAGCATGCAATTAAGAGAAAACAAATGTTGCCGCCGCAAGGAAAGCAACCTCAGCGCTTACTTTTCATCGCATTTTTCGTAAATCTGCGTGTTGGAGCCCGAACACCTCGGGTACAACAATAGCGATAGCTGATGTCTGTTGCAGCAGATGCATGTGTAATGCGTCACATTCTGTGATTGCCTTTGCGCGTCTGAATGCTGGTGGCGCAAGATCCTCAAGCATGCCTCTGCTGATAGCTGCCGCAGTCGTACAAAGGTGGCTATACTTGCTAATTACCTATCCTCTGTGTATCAAATAAGAAGGTAAAGAATTCATAGCCGCGTTTATGTGATAACGCAAGCGAAATTTGAGAAGGATGATGACATCGGTAGCACTATCTGAAGATGGTAGATGATGGGATTGGATTAGTAAGTGAGAAGCATGGCAACGAGAAATTAGGCATCAGACAACTTATGCTGAGTATTTATTCAGTAGCTTTGGCATTCCACCTCAAAATGCAAGTGCAAAGAATTTTCAGAATATTTCTTGGCCGGCGATTCCTAAATCTACAATGTTCAAAGACAAATGTCAACATTTAGAGGGACTTTTCACTTCTCTGTCAATAAGGCCAAAATAAGACGCAAAGGACCTTGGGCGCAATTAAAGATGTTATTTGAAGCCACTCCACGGTATGGCCATCTATCACAACCCCTATCTCATCTGGCTATATCGTGCACCATATCCTTAAACTCCACGTAGCTGCCCGATCGCGGTACTTGCCGTCATACCCATTTAATAGTACCGCGTGCTGAATTGGCAACATGACATTTTA
Source organism: Taenia hydatigena (assembly GCA_036345935.2). Lineage (NCBI taxonomy): Eukaryota > Metazoa > Platyhelminthes > Cestoda > Cyclophyllidea > Taeniidae > Taenia > Taenia hydatigena. Next base: position 10,358,118 of record JADWOT020000004.1, on the reverse strand, counting down.
GACCACCCTGCGAAGTAAAAGGCTGTGAGCTCACTCAAGCTGTATTCAACCTTCTCGCCTTCCGCTTTCCTGACGTACATGCCCCTGTACAAAGCAGTTGGGAGCATCTTGTCTTCTTCTCCATAAACACAACCCTTCCTACTCAAAACCATCCATCCGACAATCTAAAAGATAAGCGTTCAGCACCTTTCAAAGCTACTGTTAAGGCCAAGTAGTAGCATTCCACTTTTGACAATCCACAGCACATTCAGCAGTAGGATTTGAGTGCCAAATGAAGACGGTACTTTGAATTGCACTTCACATCCGTCAATAAACTGCAACTCAACAAAACTAAAACTCTTCCACACCTGCTGAGGTAAAACATACCGCAGCCATCATTTGATCGTAAAAACGGGCTGCAGTTGTGCAATAAAACACCTCCATCACCAATTCATACATATGTGCTGCAGCATCCTCAAATTTTTTCCCTCTCCAGAGACGAAAAGGGACATCATACTCGGTTAGAATACGTACACATGTATCTAACATACCAAAGGCCCACTCCATTAAGGTGCAACGACGAGGCAAATAGATGGCCCCACCACTGAAATCCTCCATCCAACAAACCACTGGCGCACTACATATTCGCCTCTATGCTCTCCTCGGCAAGAGCTCTGCGTTCTCAGACCCCTCATCCTCCATGGTGTTAGCACAATACTGTATGGGATGGAACAATGTGCTAGCCATCACACGCTTCCATGACCAGTGGAGGGAATACGAGCCTAAAAGCAAAAGGTCACGACAACTATAGTGACAGAATAATTAAGATTTAAAATAGCTACCAGTCCGAAATCTACTGTCACATCGCAAACATGCAGGGCAAGCCCAACCACTTGTCTCGGGCAACAGAACTCAACTCAGTACGATTAACTGGCAGATGACCATTAAAACGCACAAAAGAATGCTAAAGTAGTACAATCTTATGTGGCATAAGCTGCGTAGGTGAGAAGCTGCAGAGGCAAGTAGAGCATGAGGTCGTCGGGCATTTCACTTTCCGCCCCCAAAGTAAGTACACCTGACGGATAAGTCGTCCCACTCACTGCAGCAGTCACACGTAGACGTCATTTAAATGCCTCTGGAAAGTTACTCATGCGTAGATACGGGCCAATAACTTGCGTCTTAAGCTTCAAACATCGGGCAAGCGATTATCGAATATGGAAGTAAAATGTACAGAGAATAATGCATATCAAGGCATCACAATATAACCGTCCTTCCAATTACTTCACACATTTGATATCGGCAAAAGCACCGAAATCTCAACATCTCGGAGTAAAAAAAAACAAACAGGCAGAACAGTTAATCGTAAGACAATAACCTATAATTTAGCCTATCTGACAAGCGCACTAAGTAACCGGTTCGCTCTTGTTTTACTCTCACGTGAAAACTCACACACCGTACTCAGGCATTCTTAAGTGTGCAGATGGGAAGGAGAGGCTAGTGAATGAGTAAGATGAATTAGAAAACTTGCCTCCCAGGCGTGGTCCCTCGTTTGGTCCGCCATTATTAGCATAACCGGACTGTATGAAATTAATTTATTTTCCTAAAGACATCTCAATTTTGATCAAAAGTTTGTTTCTCAGACGAATCGTGTTGGACATGCACAGCTTATGAAAAACTCCGGTTGACTAAGTGCGCTTTGAGCTGCCATGACAGCACACCTCAACAGCGATCGTAGCCGCAAAAACACCTTGATCGAGTGGTAGGCATGTATCTCAAATTTCGTTGACTTCGATGCAGACGAAATGTAGTAAAACGAGCAATCGTCAGTTTGAACTCTTTTACGACACACAGCATGAGGGTTATGAGGAACAAATTCCAATCTTCAATTTTGACTTAAACATTGGGAGAAACTGGCTACTTTAATGCTAGCAGTAAATTACTGTGAAAATTCGGTGATAAAGTCCTCAGCCAATCACCTTAAACACAATTACCATAATTAAATTTACTTGGGACTGTGTACACTTTGCAAGGACAAAACAGCCGTTGTTAAGAGTGCCTCCACCCACGACCGCCTATCTAAGCGCATGATTTTACCAACTGATTGGACAAAGCTGGCCGGGAAGGGGCTTTAAGGTTGCACAGTGCAAGTGGATGCTAGTAACTCACGCAATGACCCTGAATATTGGCGCGCCGAATGTTTGCAATTACACAGACGCGGCTAACCTTATACCATTGTGTCCTCAAATCCAAAACTACAGGGTCACCACGCCTGCAGAGTCCAAAAAATGAGTAAAAGCGAGTTTCGTGTCACACTATTTAAAGTGTTCTTGGCTAAAAGACATAATCTCATGAAGAGCAACGCTCGTTCTCGACGCGGTGCGGTGTAACTCAAGGTTTCAGAGGTTGCCCAACTCCATCCACTTGACCGAAAAAAACCTTCGACACGTAAAGTGCTGTAGTCTCGATTGATTCTGCATCACGGTGCGAAATATCTTCGGACCTTAGGCAGAGCAAATCAGAGTGCCACGCCACTTGCTACATGTGCCGCTGCTTCATTTCCACAGATGTCAATGTTGAAGAAGTTAATGTAAATGGCAAAAGTCATGCTTCTAGTATAACGCCTTCTCGCAATTTTGTTGTATTCTCAGAGGGATTCTCATAAGTAGCCACTGCACTCAGCATTTCTAGCATTCTTCATTATGATGACATCTGCTCCCAGGCCACTTCATCGAATACCTAGGTGGAAACCTCGGTATATATAAAAATTGGAATGAGCAAACTTGATTAAAACAAACGGCTGGCAGCAGACGGCTGACTAGACAATACTTCGAAATCCTAATTAAGAAATTGGGATTTGTGGTCGCTCTGCTGTAAATTTATCAAAAATGTCACCTGCTGTGGCTATGGAAGTGAGCGCAGGTGAACTCCATATCACTACCATCTCCTAATGGTCTCTCTTCTCGTTTTCACTCTTTTGGGGCCGCAACCCTATCTATGGATAAAAAAGTCTATGCAAGAAAGCAATGCACCTATTTTTGGTCTTTCATTGAATGAGCAAAATAACCTTGCAGGAGTGTAGTTCAGCAGTATTGACGGTTCCTCAGAAAGTGTGACTAAGTTAAATGAACTCCGTGTCGACACGTCATCGCACTACCCACTTTCGGTTCATTAAACTACTGTTGAGGTGAGAATGCTTCAATCAGGGATGGCTACCAAGGTAAGATCCAACACCAGACTGAGGGCGAATAATGAATCGCTCTTCTGGCAGATGTGTCTCTCCCTTGGTCGCTGTCTTTCTTCCTTCATTCCTTTAGTCTATAGCACAGTGCCGCGCAATTTCACTTTGCCATCTTCATCTCAAACAAATGCAAATGCTGTTAGGGCATCAGGTTCACGAATGCGCCTCTCTGCCTCCTATTACTACTACCGTTCGACATGCTGTGCCACTTCCCTGACCGGCTTTCATGCATCTACCCTCCTTCGCATCGGTCTGACAGATACACGAGCGATTATCACTGCAACCCGTTAACTACTTCACTCTTCGCCACTTAAGACCTGTCACCATATTTTAGAAATTGAATGGATGCGTAAATGCTACCTCGCTTAATCAAATCGCTGACAAAATAGCTCACCATCTCAAACTGCTTAGGAATGGCTTATGAGTACTCTAGCGAAATTCAAGAGCCTCACGTTCACGAAATGCAAGGCATGCGCAAACCGTGACAATTTCAATATATTCATTTCATTCCACATATGCTGTGCAATGCATCTACATTCAGATGTTCCATCGACCAGGCATCCAACACATAAATGGACAACATGGCGAAAATGCGGCTGAGACAACATGTTGGTGGTCTCAAAATACTGATCAAATGAGTCAATGAAACAAAGCCAACCAAATCATAATTTGCCGTGGCTTAAGCAAAGTATGGTGAGTTACGTCTTTCAAAACTCACCCTCATTTTACAGGTACAAACGCTTGAAGCTGGACAAACTGCGCACATACACATTGGCACGTGGATACTTGGGACAATAAAGGCTGCTGACGAAATTGTTTGAATGAGTTGGTCACATTCACTGGTTTGTGCCTGTCGTACACACGACAGACCCAAGTGTAAACGACCCGGCATTAGTCTTCCCATCCTCGGCATTTACACCCCCAGAACTAATAAAATGATCAGATAGAGTCATAATTTATTTGCACTTTTTGAACACAGTGCAGAAACTAGAGTTCGTTTTCCTCACATCAATAATCGACGAAAACCACCCTGCAAAGTGATTTACGATCACTGGTCGCCTCATGTCTAATAGGTGCAATGAAGCAGACTTCCCAGACGCTCCCCTTTTAGGCGGCCTACACAACTGGAGAATTCGCATCACCACTACGAATGTGAGTTGACTTCGGTCCACGGGCTTCGATGAGGTCTGTTCAACGAGAGAACATAATCACCTAGCTGGACGGCGCATTTCAAACATGCAGCTTCATAATGGTATGCGTTCGTCGTGGTTAACAAGCTTAGAACAACCGAATGTATTAAACCCTGACGTTAGGTCGTGCTTCTTTCCACGATTGCTATCTAGCATCTACGAGTGGTTTAGTAGAGCAATTTCACCCATTAGCATTCACATAGGCAGGGGAACCAGTGATCGAGGCAGAGCTCATTCAGACTAGCTTCATTCTCAGTTGCAGATGATGCTCCCTCCACTAACCTATTCGTGGTCACTGATCGCCTCTCAGTTCAAAGGCGGATTCAGGCAAGCATTGCAACAGTGTTGCTACTTTCAGAAACCGTTCAGCCCTTAGATGAACATTAAGGTGCGGCCATCAATTACAAAATGCTTGTAAGACCACGAAACAATTAAACGTTAGCAGATCCGTGCAAAACACAAACAGGAATAATTCGTTCCACCATTCAGCTAAGACTAATGTCAACGAACAGACACCAAATTTTTAATCACTGCCTTAAATCAATGAAAAATTAACACATGCGAGTGCTCTGATCAGCATCTGCCAATGTGAATGCGAGACATAAATAAATTAGCAGTGTACGAAATTTGTGAATGGTGTTACGCTTTCTGCATCATGGAATTCCTGCTAGCGGGCATCCACTGAAAACAACTCAGCCTACTCATTACTATCCCTGAATTGTTACGTCTACGAATGCTTTAGAACCCCGAATGTACAGCCTAGAATTTATTTCAACTAAAAAGTTCTAAATGCCAGCTTCCTCATGAACCTAATTTCTGCACAAAACGAAATAGCATTAATTAATCTACCAACCCATTTACCCACGCATTCGATCCATCAGTCTGGATGTGGTGTGAGCGCACAATGCTAGAGGGGGTAGCTGCTAAGGAAACAAGTCATGATGAAGCCGAGGCAATAAGGTAGGCAAAACTCAACTGGTTCACAAGTGTCCTGATCCCTGGGCTACGGAGACCGCTAAAATTTGTTTCCTACTTCTTCCTTGTCCACTGGCACAATACGCGACTCCACTGGTCACACTTCATCTATCACACATGCCCTTCCATGTTTCATAACGGCGAAGCATGGCATCTGGTCGAAGGAGAGAGGTTGGCAACAGGAGCGAATGAGATGAGTAGGAGAAGAGTGAGGAGCACAAAAGATGTGAATATAAGGGAGTGAGTGCAAAGGAAAAGTAGTGGGAAGGATTCGGTAGTGAGTGAGCGAAGGAGAAATGAGGGTAGAGGATTGGTGGTGATGAGGTAGGTCAGTAGGCCGAGGTGTCGTCCTAATAGCGTAGATGTTGTGGATTCTAGCCTCTCACCACGCATGATGACATGCCACCTCCCACGTTTTAACTCAATCTACTGCTCCTCCCTTCAAGCATCTAAGTAGATGTCACATCCATCCTTCCTGATGCAATCCATTGTTAGACAGGCACGGTGCTACTACATGCAGCGAGAGAGACAAAGGAGATTCACGGCTCCGACGGGACTCGAACCCATAGTCTTCTGATCCGTAGTCAGACGCCCTGTCCATTAGGCTACGGAATCGACGCCTACGTTAATATATTTAATTTACGTATTTGCAGATACCCTCACTAGTGGTTATCTCACATCGTGCTCATTGCCTAGACATGTCAGTACTTTTGGACAAAGACGAATCAACTGTTTGCTCCTCCTTCTTTCTGTGCCTTTTACGATACATCATGGAATCGAGGTTTGCGATTGGTGGATAACTGTGACACGACTGAGCTATCCATCGGATAACAGCGTCGCGGTCCAAACATTTGACCTTCTCAAAGGGGTGGTATTGGGTACAGCTCAGCTGGGCCCTACTTATCTTCTGACCAGGGACAGATTTTTGGTTGCAGTTACGACAAAATTGTGTCGAAGCTCCCTTTTCAGCATCGTAAGTACAGCTTTCCCTTTATTAAATGGCGCAGTTGGAAGTATTTTAATTTCAGGAGTAAGTCTGTAACATTGGCAGGTTAAGGACAAATCGCTTTCAATGGCTAGCTTTTTATCGCTGAAGGAACGGTAGTGACTTTATTTGATTTATCAGAGGACATTGGCATCTTGAGGAGAGCTGTTGCTCACTTGCATCTTGTCTGTGAAAATCTATGTGGAACACATGCCCTTCCACCAAACGGCGGGAAAATCATACATTGAGATGAGAACGCGTGAAGCGAGCATAATGAGCTTTGCAAAACAAGCCTTTCTAGCATCTAATTCAAAAATAATTAGCCTCGCAGCACTAGCGTGTGCCATCATAAAGAGATCGCTGGAGATAGCTGGGCAGGAGCATGAGAAAACGAAATCAAATCTTCAAAAACAGAGGCGAAAATTATGTAGCTAACCTAATCCAGTGTTTTAAGCATGCAATCTAAGAAATGTGGAAATTAAACGCTAAATGCGCAGAAAGCGTTTTGCTCATAAAAGGAAGACAAAGTTGAAGATTGATAGCAAGATCCTTAAAATGTTCCAAGTGCAGTCAATATTATTTGCAAAATTTGAAGGGACGGTGTGATGACCGTGTCAATGCATTCATGCCAACGAGGCTACCAAGGGCTGGTGAATGCTAATGGGTGAAATTGCTCTACTAAACCACTCGTAGATGCTAGATAGCAATCGCCCTAAAACCATATCATGCCCATCAGTTGATGTTACAGATGCCAGTGATCGCACGGGGTGGTAACCTATGGGTTCTGTCACTCCATGAGGTTATGCTACACCGGTGACGGTTGTAGTACATGTCGTGCCACTGGTATACTTTATCGCGTTCTACGTTTGTACGGTGCTCTTCATTTCACCCCTGCCCTCAATCCATCTACGCCCTTTCCTTTGCATTTGTGGCATCGCACACATTATAACGCCTTTGCATCTCATCACCTTTGCTCTCCTCTAATGCGTGGAATATGTTGTGCGTTCTATTACATTTAATTGGGCAAAGCAAATTGAATTAATAGTGTTAATGTTGAAGGCAGCTGATTTGGTGGTCGTGGCAATGTCGCAATCGGCTGCGGCCTCACGATTCCTTTGACATTGGCGTTTGGCAGAATGCTGATGCCAGCATTGCAGTAGCAAATGCACGAATAAGTGCCTCGCTATTGCGCTTAGCACTGGCGTACACAGAATGGGAATAAAGGAGGCGCAGATGACGTGATTTGGCAAGAATGCGAGAGTGAGAAGTGGAGGAAAATGTTATGTGTGCGTGTGTGTGTGTGCTGGCATAGTCATATTAGAAAAGCAGGAGGGCGGGTTAGTAAATAGGCAAATGCATGAATGTGAGGGGAATGAGTAAGTAAGGGAGTGATATAGTAATGCTGCATAGAGTATGCTCATTCTTTACCTCGTTTGTGCAGCATTTGTTAAAAGTTAGCTCAAATATATAGTGCCATTAGTGCCATGTGAGAATATTTTAATATGACAATGGAGTCTGATAGGTCTTTCAGCCATTACCGCAGAATGTCTCTAAGTCTGAGCTTGTTCTCTGAAAATAATGAACAAGAATCCCAACAAAATTTGGCGGCAAAGGTATGCGACTTGCCAAGATGTGATTTGACATCTCCCTTCCAGCGTTACAACGTAGATGATGCTTAAGATCAACGGTCTCACACTCCATTGACATGCATGGATGTAGCTTTTGCAAAGCCAGTGGCAAAACTATGGGATCATTAACCTTCCTTCCCTAGCGTCGCACAGTTAGCACTGATTAGTTAGAGCTAAATCAGGAAAAATACCATCTTATAAGGTGCGGCTAGCTGTTATTAGCCACGTGCAATCACTTCGCTTCTTCTCGCTATATGTAGATAGTCCACACCAAGAAATGTGTCAAATTGGAGATAAGCCCTTTCGTAAAGGAGTGACCTCAACAACTGGTCTCTTTAATCTAGTTATTTGGAGTGCAATTAACAAGGTCTCCTCCCACCGTTACTACTCAGAGGTTGTGAAGTGACGGGACGAGTTAAAGAAAATCAGGAAAGCGGGTCTGATTTGCTCACCTTCTATATGCACCATAATTATGGCACTAACATCTCTGATTACCGTGCTAGTCGATGTGTGAATTAGGGGTGGTAGTCGAGGTATCGTTGGTTTTGCCAGAAACTCGACCGCAAAATCCATTCATTAAGTTGATTTGGTCGAGAACCTCCCTTGGTGAGATGCACATCTTTGTGACCTCACTTCGTTGCATGAGAGGTGGAGTAGTGATAAATGAGCACTCTTCTCTATCTGAAGTCTCCTCAGATTTTGGCGAAGCTAAGAAATCTTTCCTGCCTTTCCCAGTATTTGGCAACACTTTGATTACAGGTGTTTTGAAAATCCAGATAATCAAGAAATTCAATGAATAGCTTTAGGTCAGCTAGAGCAAAGACATGTCAAATGAACAACAAATGTTAAAAGCGGAACTTCAGCTGTTTAGAAAATAAGTCTACTTTTTCCATTGATGCCATCGGTGCAGAAGCTGCCGTCCAATAATGCATAACAAAGTCAACATTGTTGTGTCAGAGTTCGAAGATCAGCGAAAGAAAAAAATATTGTAAAAGCGAAACAAGGATGTAAATGGTGTGTTCTGGGTTCAACAGCACCCGCCAACGTGGCAACAACACTGACACCTCTGAATAACCCGATCATAGCTGAGGTCTACATCATTTTATCTAGTGAGCATAAGTTATTATGGGTAAAATCCAGAGACCAGCGCTAACATTTATAATGTTTGCAAGTAAAAGTAATGCAGCACTGAATGTTTGTTCAAAGATTAAAGTTGTTCCCTCAAGTGGAATGAAGAAGGGTCCATATTACTCTTGGCCCCAAATTTGTACTACTAATTGAAAGGCCGTCATCGAGTGACTACCATTGTACAGCAGCAAACAATCGGATGGCTGAAAAGGGGTAGGTAATGGAGAGTAGGGTAGTGAAAGGGAAGGGAGAAGAGACTTATTCACAGTCAACTTGGTGATTGTCCTATTTATACTTATCCATTAAGTTTGCGGTCAGAGATAGCACTCGTATAAATAGTCACTTCGATGAAACGTGAGGCGATACGGTTAAAAATGCTTCTAGTGTCTGGCTTTTCCTCTTGTCTAAGAAGCTACAGATCCTGAATTCGAATAGAGTTTGTTTTATTTCAAGGGAATATTGTATAAGCATGGAGGCATTATTGAACAGCATTAAAGGTGAACTTCGCCTTTGCTATTGCTTCAAAAGTTTCGGACGGTTGATTTACACCCTTCCATCTCCAGATTAGACTTGACGTGCGAGTTCGGGTGCGATTCGAGTAAACACCCGTTACGGCATTACTGACTATGAATGAGTAGCCTGGTGCCTCAAGATGCGTGATCGAATCTCAGTCGATCAATCTGCCAAATTTTGATGGACTGAATGCAATTCGCGTAACCTTTTGCACAATCACTTTTGCACACTATCAAGCGGTTTTGGTGCCTGTTTCAAGGAGGAAAGAAATTAATTAGCGTCACTGAGAAAACTCTGCTGAGACATCCAGAGTTGTTTGATGAGGGTGAAGATGATGGCGTGAGGCTCATTTTACACCCGTATAATACTAACTTGTCCATAACTCTGTAGAGTCGGTTTGTAGACTCTTGCATGTAGATGGAATATCCTTGCACTAGCGCAACGGGTCTTTTCATTTGGTTGTGAAGGCTGGCATCAAACATGAATGTCAATTCGCATACGATGTGCACGTTAATGTCCATGAGACACATTAGGATTTGAATTTTACCTAATAGAAAGATCACATCGTGTCTAGATTATCAATGAACATGAAGCTGGCTCAGCAGAATGGATGTGAGTGTGTGATTGCAGCATTTTCAGTTCTTTGCTGTTAGGTTGTTGGAGAAGATATGCGTAGGAGGGCGGGCATTGAGGGGCGAAGAGGTGGAATGTGTAACGCAAGGGAGACAAAAGAATGATCCGGTAAGTGTGTTCGCAATCAGACACGAAGATGAACAAGTTGAACTAGAAGTTTGTCTCTGCTTGCTACGGTTACTTTATTCTGTGTTCACATGGATGCGATGCAGTTGGTGGTGGCGATGGTTGAGTGTGGAAGTAGACTTCTGACCAGTAGCCATTTCAATGGCTAAGTGCGTGGTCAAAAGTGTGCGCTCGGAGCTATCATCCAAAGAAAGTGTAATATTTTGCGTACTATTAGCGTTGGATCCGAAGTCACCGCAGGACACGGAGTTGCTTCCTAGCGTACCATCGCGTTAGTGATATGATGGACATTGGTGCATAATTCGTAGCAGATTTGCGTTGAGGTGCATCGCGAGCGCATCTGTTTCCGTGTACTAGTAATCAGGAGCGAGGTTAGTTCTGTCTGCTGTGCAGCCTTCTATGGTACGCAAATAAGGATGTTGTTCAAAAATTGGTCGTTGCTTTCTTTCAATGGAAGACGTGGCGTTATATCGTTTGTTAGAACATTTGTCTATTTCCAAATTGCCTAGTTCTTAATGCATTTGCCCGCCTTTCATATGCTTTAATAGCCTCATTTCAATTAGCGGTGGTTGACTTTTGTGATGTGCTCATTTACTTTTGCAAGGGTGTAGGGTGCCATTCGTTGACATTGCTTCTTAGTCGACTAGAAGGCATTCGGTGGGGGTGGTGGTAGTGGTGAAAGTTGGCTTAGCAAGAGCGAGTAGGATGATTACATCAATATCCGAATGTAAGATAGCGCAGTACGGTGTGGAATAATGAAAGCTCAGCTCAAGATAACGTGGATTAGTATGGAATGGTGCAAACAAGGAGGAAGAATCCGCCCTCACCACCTAGCAAGGGCGCCATTGACATAAGCCATAAGCCCTTTTCCTCAGTAAACAAACAGCTGGCCAACTGCTGCTGCTTTACTGCCCATACGTTTTACTGCCTAATAAGATCGAAGAAGAAATGAGCCTAGTGAGAATACGCTGTCATGCTTTCATGTTTCCCATCCATCTGTCAGTGCTTCACTAGCACCCACTACCACCATCGACACAACAACAGCAAAAGCAGCTTTGTACTTGTCACCTCTGACCTCATACGCGCTATCCTCTCTACCTGTCAACAACTGCCCATCTGCACGGCAGATTACCCACCCACCCACTCACCCAATCAGTCGTTCGTTCTCCTGTCCACTACTACTTCTTTCTACGACCGCTATGAATATCGGTATGCCGATCCGACGCACAATGGCGATGACTTGACCACATCAAAGGTATTCACTGATGTGACTTGGAGAAAGAGGGAGAGAAAGAGCAAAAGAGGAGAACAATGGAACGCCAGAAGGAAGCTGACGGGTTTCCATCTCCAGCTCAATCAATCGCACATCTGCAGCACACACGGCCAAGCACTGGTTTGCCGATTGATCTGAAATCTCCCTAAACTACCCTACAGTGCTTCCCTACACCGCCTTGTTGCCCTCATCAGTGGGACGAGCAAAGATGAAAGCAATGTACGACGTGATATTGAAAGTGGCCGCTAACGCGTTTACACATTTACCACGATCTCTCTCTCCCCATCCACCCCTCAGCTAAAACGCCGCTCAGACGACGATGGCCTAGTGGAAATGGTTCTGATATTTGAGGTATAGACTATGTACATGGCAGTGGCGGTCTTGCGTTTCATGCGATCAGTGTTCATGGCGGAGTCGCGAATGAATGGCGCTGGAAAGACCTTGAGCACACAGCGATCTCCCTACAAATAGGTTCATCAATTCTAAACACTTATCGGTGGCTTATAAGAGGTCTGAATGGGCTTGAAGTATAAGCGAGATGAAAATAATTTGGCGGATCAGTTCCGTCAATGTTCACAACCACAATACACAAAGCTTAAATAATCTGAGCGCACATCCAAACGTGCAGTATAATTACGTTATCATTGGCAGTCAGTAATGTGGTTTTTTATCGAGAACACAAGACACAAACCTTACAAAGTCAGCAACATCCGGTCCATAAAAACAGGTCAAAAATCTGCCTTCAATTAAACATTATAACTGCTCCGATCTGTGCCGAGCACAGGACAATTATTAACTACCAATTTTCAGAGAGCAGGGGGAACGATGGCAGTTACACTGAGATTAAGAGGACAAAAAAGAAGGGCAGAGAATGTGCAGCCTCTCCCTCGATCATTACTCCTTGACAAAATTTAACGTAGAGCGTAGGAACAGAGAACCACTCCATCGGTCTCGAGCTTTGTATCAGCTCCTTCAAGAAGAGTCAAGCTAATCCAAAGAATTGTCTTTTCATCGAATGCTTTATAAACTTCAGGAGACATAGAGTTTGGTCGTATGAGGTATCAGTCGCTCAAGACCGCATAGAGCAGGCGAGAAATGGACCAGCAATAACTGACCAAACAGAACTTCGCAGTTTCCTTAGCATGTCAAATTACTAAAGACGTTCTATTAAAGGCTTTGCTAAGGTTGCTAGTCCCTGAATTAAGTGATTGAAAAGCTGGCAAACAAGTAGGAGATCGAGCATATCGAAGTGAAGCACAGAGGCCGGTGATATCTGTCCCCCATGAAGCCATCCCGCGACGCGTGGCACCGATCCAGTCAGAAGAGGTTAATCACATACGCTCGCATACGCGTTCCACCGCCTTCTAACATTCATCTTACTTCCCACGTTATCATCGCTTTCACCATTCAGTTCTACATCACTGCCTCCGTCCCACTTCGACATCTACTCACTTTTGTTCCACTTCTCATCATTCACCTTTACCGCCTCCGTGCCAATCTATCCGTAATACTCCAGCTTCCTTCTCTGTCGTTGGGCTCCAAAGTGTCAACGCAGATAGAAATTGCAGAAATTAGAGGTAGACTGTGCTATAATCCTGTTTCATCATAGCCTCCTCCTCACTAACTTCATTTACGTGCGTTGGCGTTCCAGTATTGCTGCAAGTAGTTCACTTCACTTATCAAAGTAAACCATGAAAAGCGTCTTCGAGTTTGTCGATTGATAGAAACTTATATCCCTTCCACAAGGCTCATTCCTTCAAACCTCACTCAAAAACGTGATTGAAGAAATGCGTAACGAAGGTATCTAGGAGAATGTGGAAGAAAGAGAACAGGTAATAAGGAACGCAGTGCCACATCACTGCGCAGAAACATCCGGCAATAGCCCTTCTCCATTCTTTTCTCTACTTCCTCTCCTCTGTGAGCGTCTCATCCTCGCCTCTCATCCAACTATTCTTTCGTGGCTTTCAGCCTAACAATCATGTATGTTTATCCCTTCTACTGGAGAGGTGCAATTACCACTGTTGTCCTCCCTGGTGCAGCACAGCAATTGTCCCAGTTATGCAATTTGAAATACGCAGCAAAAGCACACCTCCACAAGCTTTATTTCAGCTACTAACAGATAGTCGCCATTGTCTTCACTAGATTCATATCTCGCGTTGCCCCAACTGCCAGAAAGTCGTCCTTCCAAAAGGAAACAACAGAGATAAAAAGCTGACGGAAAGCAGACCAGACACGGCGGTGCATTTCATTTAAAGCACATTGGTATTGGTGGTCCGTCTCTTCCTCCTCCACTGCTTTTGCATGCGCCATATTGCAGAGAAATTGATTAAGGTGAAAAGGCACGAAAGGAAGTGATGTCTGTTGCCACAAAACCACTTGCAATGGGTGCCTCCTAAGTCCAACATCAGACGGGGCTGAGAGACACTACGCGACAATATGTGCCGCTAGTCGATTCACACGTGTAGGATTCGAAATGGTCAATCGCACAACAGCGTCGGATATGATCGTTAACGTGTTGTTTCGTCCACTGCTACTCATACTTCTTCGTGGATTCGTCCCTTTAATTCAGTTGGCCATCAGTGCCACCCATTCGCTTCTTTTTTCCCTTTACTGAGCCTCTTGTTAATTTTTTGCGTTTGTTACCTCCCTCGCCATCCCGGCATCAGTTCCAACCATCCGGCCCGCCGTTCCAGAGAAGACAAAAGGCCAAAACCGATGTCTACAGTAAAAATTAGGGATAAGTTATGCTGCCTCTCCCTCTCCTGACCCTGTGCTATCTTCTTACCTCGCTTGCACACATCACTTTAATATTATTAAATATGCTAGTTCCATGTGCGAAGTTTACTTCAATCTGAAATAAGGGAGGAAGTAGGAGAGTCACAATAAGGAAAATGCGTTTAAATATTAGTGAAGTGAGTTGGTGGGTGAGTGATGGAGTGTTGGCGATAGGTGAATTTTAAATTATTATGGCAATTAAATGGCCATACGATGAACAACTGAAGGAGATCTTCATATAGGATAGAAATGTCGATATGGTCGGCTAGAAGGGCAATTGAGGAGGAGAGGATGAGTTGAATATGGTTCTGCACTACATATGCACAGGCACACACACAGACGTTCCTGCCTGTTTTTGGGACAACGATTGAAGCGACTCTTTAAAGGAGAAATTGCGCTCCTGGAAGAACTGTGAGCAGTCGAAGGGACACCTCGGTCGGTGTGATCAAGCCTTACTCGCTTCAAGGCCTTTAGCTGTTCCGACTTAAGGTCAAAACACTTGTAAGCAACATCGCACGTGTCTAGAACGATAGACTAAGTGTCTCTGTCAAATCTTCTCCCACTTTTGATCGAGTAAGCCTCGAAACATTACAACTCGACATTACCGCAAAGTACGCAGTGCAAAATTCGAGTTAACGTTAATTGTGACTGGTTACCCACTCGTCGGTGCCTCATTTTAATAATTACCAACTCGAAAAACTGTTTAGCTTTGCTTAGTTGCAGGACAAATGACAGATTTGGATGAGTGAAGCAGTTTAAACTGGAAATTTTCTGTTTGAAGCAATTAATTCCTGCAACTGAGAAATGCTTTCATCGCCAATTCGCAATGATTTGAGCACTTTTCTGTTTGACTTCACCTCGGTTTCTTAACCAATGCTATTGTCGCAGTACAAAACATCATTCTTGCTCCTTCATTTAGCTATTCATAACCAAGTCAATGCTGCGAGGAAATGGCTCATCAAAGTAAACTCAATCATGAATAAATAAAATTTGCCATCAAATTGTGCTGAGTTTAAAAAAAAATCCAAGTTAGTTACTAGATGCCATTGAATGAAGTCGGAGCGAATTCGCTAACGAAAGTTGATATTTTTAGAGATTTTGCAAAAGAGCACACTATTTTGCAATTCTTGAAGAAAATTACAGACATTGTCAAGTCAAAGCATTACATTTTAGAACCAAAATCCACTTTGATTATCCATTTCACCAAAGCACACATGCAACTTTACATTGCGGTGATTTCACGAGTAATAATAATGATATAGACATCAATCTGAAGTGCAGCCACTGGTGATCCGGCTTTAGAATTCTTTGTTAGCTATGACTTTTATCTTCTTGTTTAGAAATTGATGAAATGATCATGTTTCGTGTGATGTATCTCATGGACGAGAGGCGAGAACGGTGCCGATACCGAGTACGTGAGAACGGATCAGCCCTCAGACATTCGTGTTCCTAACCTTCCATTGTTGCCAAATCGCCCAAATTCCATACCTGTCTTAACAAAGATGGTGCTACAACCTGTCCCTGCAAATAAGTTAGCCTAACTTTGCTATTCCTAATAGGGTTAAGCAAAATCAAGGCGTTATTTAGGACTAGTAATGCTTGAAATAGGAGATCAGCAACCCTCCCTTGACTAATCACGACCAAAGTTGTCCTGAACTTTGTTCTGGGAGCTTCGAGGTGGTGTCGATTGTGTCCATTCGGGTATTTCCCGACTAACATGGATGTAAGAGGGTCAAGCAAAAGCAACTAATCTACTGTTCTAGGCACGCATTCGGTTGCTTAGAGCTGTCGCAATCGAATGTTGTGATGACTTTGGACGGTGAAAAGAATTATGTCTAAAGTGTTTTACCATGGTGTCACTTCAACTTCCAAAGTAGTCCATGATGGGATGGACGCGAAGTGCTGCCTTTGTGATTACGATATGGATGCAAACAACACCTTGAATTTCTTGCAACGCCATCAATTCAGGGCAGATGTGTTCTTGAACAAGAGCCAATCACAACTTCTCTGAAACAACTTTCTTTCTCTTCGAATTTCATTCCTACCTGCTGAATCTGATGCTAACGAGAGCATAATGGGAGCATCAGAAATAAATAACACGAAATTCTGGTGTGAACTTGGCATATTATCACTGCTCGAATTCGACTGCAGGATTTCGACTTCGACTATCCATTGTACAGCCTGTTCAACCTAGTTTTCTTAACTTGGGAACCATGAAGGCCTGATCGCACGCATGACTGAATTGGAGGGAATTCCCAACACAGTGGAGTTGCAAGTCCGCCCTGTTCTGGACAAAACGCAGCATGTCGTGCACTACAGATGAGGGTGTGAATGCGAACATAAAAGGCAGATCCTTCAACTGAAACAGTAGTGACACCCACCCCGATTGCATTGGGATTTCTACTTACTAGGTCAAACAAATGCCCAAGTGCTTCCTTAAGAGCATTAAGGAATAATTGAATAGAAAAGCAAGAGTCCGTACATTTGAAAGTGGCAAATTGCAGGAACATCGGACGTCGGAATAGGCGCAGGTTACACTGATGTTTATGCTAAAGCACGTGCCCAAATGATTGCCCAAGGAAAGTGGCAGAAGTTAGCGCATTAAACGGAATCGAAGCGTAGCCAAGCAGAGCTTACACCGAGAGTGATTCATAAAACACATGACATTTTCAAGAAGTTCGACTGGCAGACCCCTGCGATTCATGTGCTTCTCGCAATATCAACAAATTAAAGCAAGTTCCGCAAAGGCAAATCCGTTGTCGTAGGACCATTAAAATTGTGCAAGCTCAACTGGTTTTACCTTAGTGATCATCGCTCTTCTAAAAATGCTTTAAGACAATAAATGAACTCATTTGGAACTTACGAGGCTCATTTGCTTGAGGGGATTTTATCCCATTTGACTGTACAGCTTGCTCCAAACATCTGCAAGGCAGGGGCATGACCGGCAAAATTAGTCATCAAGAAGTGAGTTTTACAAACGGAGGAAAACGTACAAGGACGGCTTAGGCGGATGTGGTTCCTCAGTGTCTCCCATGTTGGACAGTCCCCATAACATTCCATGCAGTAGTAGCGGGCATCAGATGACTCCTTATTTTGACCTGCAACATATCACAACAAGGTATGAATTCTGGAGAAGCTCGAATACCCACTGAAGCATGCTTATGCGATAATATATTTCTAGCTAACTGGACTAAAGCATCTACAAACTCACCAGTGTGCGCTTCCATGTGGTGCTACATGAGTGATTCAAAACCCTCGAATTGCTGGGGATGCACAAAGCACACGTTGTGCTGCAAAACTTGGAGCGTGTTTAAATGAAATCGTGCATTCTCGTCAACAAACGAGTTACCGTAGTGCGAGTGTAATGAGGAAAATGTTTGGATTGACCTTCCCATTTGATCTATGAGCACCTTCCTAGTCGATGCCTTCATCCTTAAGCATTCTAAAACCATTCTAAAATATGTTTAAATTGACGGAGGTAGTGTTAAGTGAATAATCGAAAGGCGCACTGGTGGTGCAGCAAATTGATGGATGCAAAGCATCCACCAGTTGTGTGACAACGTAGTCCCACTGTGTGGAGTGAAGCAGAAAGGGGGATGTTTGTGTAAGGAAGAAGATAAGATGCCTCCAACCGCTCTGCACATGGGCATGTATGCTAAGTAGGCGAGAAGGGAGGGAAGGCTCCATGCTGCTTGATTAATCTCATATCACCATCTCCCCTGCAATGCGTTCCAAATGGTAGTTGTGTTGTCATTCCATCACGCGGCTCCCTTGGGCAGACGTGGTAGCTATTGCCACCACAGGGCAACTATGCGGAGTTGAATGAAACGCTGATGGAACATACGGACGGGATGGAGATTATTGTAGAAGATTGGTTTGTCGAACGCCTTTCAATAACATCTGTTGGTGTGTCTGCAGTCTTTTGTATCCTATACCTTTGCCAAGTTATGTTGGACTGTTGGCCTGCATGTTCTGATATAAGCATGTGGTGGAAACATCAAATCAGAAATAACATGAAATGTTCTTTATGTCAGACTAGTTAGGATGGAAGTAAAATGGAGGTATTCGCTATGAGATCACTAATTGTTTTTCAGCGTCCAAAATTTGTTTTGGCAAGGATAACGATAGTTTCGCTTCAAAATTAGCCTCATTATTTGTGTGGTAGAGCTTCGCGCAAGTTACTTCTAAAATAAATACGTGACACTGTATTGTTGCATAATATGGCGACACGTAAATGTAATCTACGGGGCCTAGAGAAAACAAACTCGTTCGAGCTATTTAAGAATGAGTTAATGTTTCCTCGTAATGCTTCATTGTGGAGAGGTTTTGCCTCACAAGGCGACAACGGCGACGACCATGAGAACGTCGTAGAACCACGCTGATGGGTCTCGACGGCAAAGGAAAAGTAGTTGACAAGAAGCAAATAAATCTCAAGAATAGGGATCCTAAAACACAGCAATAAGTTGTTCTTTGCTGTGGAACACTAACTGGAAAGCGGTTGGGCAATTTCAATGTGTGCAACAAATGTGATGTAGCGTTGCAAGACTTCATTAAAAGCAAAAGAGGGCATAATACTTAAATAGAATGCACATATATATATTCAGCAAGCAGAGTGTAGAGACCGGCGGCGTGGTCCGAAGGCCAGCTCGCCCGTTTGGATCAACATGGTCACCCAAGTCACCGTAGCCGAAACAGGCAATCAAACAAACAATGCATTAACTTTGAGGTATTGTAGAGAAATCAGAATGTAGTAAATAAAAAGCGTAAGAATTAGAAATGCGGAAACAATAGAAGAAATTAGGCATGCGTGTGCAAAGGCTGAAAGTCCTCTTGTCATGGAATGCTACACAAAAGGATTGGGTGGCTATTATCAGGTTAAGAAGATGAATTGAAGATAAATGTGAATGCCACATAACATTATAGTGAGAAAAGGAAACAATGAAGTATATTTGTTTCGCACTTGGGGGGTTTAATATGTTTGAATGGAGGGAGGAAAGAGGGAGGAGGAATAAGGTGGGGAGGGAATTAAGCCATATATTTATACATTGCTGCGACGCCATCGTTTTTCCACTTTCCTGAATACACTGTAGTTGCTAACCTTGTTTGATGTTAAAATGCGCTAATTTCTGGAAGTCGCGAGGTTGCTACGACACATTCAACATTGCTGTACCGCATGGAGATGGGATGGTGCAGACTAGTTCAGCTAATTTGAAACAAGTGGTCAATCATGAAAGAGAGCAATTACTGGACAAGAACTCATTGATATGTTGCTAGAAGATGACGCGACTCAGGTGTAATAAAGCACCCTCACTCACTCACTGCCATCGCTTGTTTTCGTACACTTCGCTCCCACCAACATGCCCGCAAAGGCCTGTCACGTCGGAGGCATTTGTCTTTAGCCTTGGCACAGCCGAGCCAATCGCCACAGCGATGGCAGAAATGAGATGTCAGATGAATGCGAAGAGAAAAAGCACATGGATTAGAGTCAGTCACGATGTCACGCTTTGCGAATACAGAGCTCATGCTGATCATGTGAGGAATGATTTGCGTATACCATGCAAGATCTTCCATTGGTGTCTCGATGGGCTTTGGCTATCGTCTTAACTTAATGCTCACTTCCGAACGTGGTCGAATAAATAGACGCAGTTAATTCTTGTACCGCTGAGCAAATCATGCAACTGAACTACAATAACTCTGCTTGAAAACGCCATTGCTCAATTAATCAATTTGAAAAGACTTGAGTTCACTTATCGGGAGTATGTTACTCCCCGCAGGGTGAATAATAATGTCCCTCATGAAAGGAACCACAGTGCTGACAATGAGAGGCCTCACGTATTGGCACGATTGTGTCGACTGGGTGCAACACCTTATGGCAGATATGGAGGCTCATCAAAGGACAGCTCTGTCAATAAGGCAATAACTCAATGTAGAAGCTACTCCTTCAACTGGACCATCTTAAGTCAAACGAGAACTATTTTCACCACTTTATCATTCTATCTTACGGCTACCAACCACCGTCTCGCATGTGTGACACATCTAGCCACTTCTTCCTCCCTTCCTTCTTTCCTTCCTCCCTTCCTTCCTTTCTTCCGTCCCTCCTTTCTCTTTCCTTCTCTTCTTCGAAAAGCAAGCCTGCTGTGCCACCGGTGTAACATGTGTTGGTTCTTTCCTTACCACCACCATCGAAAAATGCACATACTGGATATGCTGCATAAATGCCTTCAACACTCACACCCGTCTTCCCGTCACACGCAGCAGCAGAAACCCACTACTCAAGTCATTTGAGTAACACTTTTATTCCACTCGCATTCCAACCGCATTTCTAGCTCACTGGCATTGTGATGCGACAGTACAGCCTCATCGTTGTGGGTGGTTGCTATCACTTCCACAAGCACATTCAACGCACCTATACCTCACCTACACCACAAAGCAGTACATCGTTCCAGTCGTGCCAGTAATAATTATCATCATTAGCCGCCAACATGCACCACAATTTAGCGTGATGGCAGTGCAGTCACCACAAAGAAAGCGCTGCTGACTTTCAAATGGTGAGGCTATCGATTGAATCCATTGATCGTGTCACACACTCAAACATACCGCCACTACAATGTTTGCAAATCGGATGTATCTGCAAATGCTCTTCGTCTTGGTGTACATTTCGCTTTGGTTTTTCGGTCACTTTGGTTTTTTCCGTTTGCGATTTTTCTTTCTCGCGTGGACCCTCGTGGACATGGCGCAAGCAGTGTCCACGAGGAGAGGTAGGTGCTCGCCTTTACACACACCTCTACTAACCTCATTGTCATGCAGGTTGCCAAAGACGCCAACAGGCTGTCTCTCACAAAGCACTTCAGACAGATGTTCATGTGGAAGAAGAGCGGGTGGAGCAAGTGGAGCAGGTGGAGGAGATGGAGAACTCGACTGGCGCATCTGATGCGAAGCTGGTGAGGTTCCAACAGATACTGCAATTCTTCGCCTCGCCTCCAAGTCATTCGATGCGGAGGCGGCAGCGACGGTCGGCAGAAACGGAAGGAGATACCGGCGCCGCAGACACGACCTACGGTGTTACCGACCTTCCGGATGAGTACGAATGGAGGGAAGAAGGAGGAGGTGGTGGTGGTGTGGATAGCGCAAAGGGCCTTTGCGCTGAAAGGAGGAGGATGAGAAGACGGATGGAGACAAAGGGCCGTTCGAAGAGGGACGAGGACGGGCAGCAGGAGGAGGAGGAGGTGTGGGTGGAGCGGGTGGAGCGTGAGCGGGAGCAGGCGCAGGTGCGGGATGGGCAGCGCGAGGAGAACGAGCAGGAGGAGGAGGAGCAGGAGCAGGAGCATGAGGAGCAGGAGGAGGACGGGAGAATGGAGAAGGAGGTGAAGAAGGAGGAGGCGCACAATGTCATCATGGAGAGTGGTCACCACGCACAAGGCAAAGCAAAGAAGACACGCAGCGGCAGGTGGCGTCGGCTCTTCACCAACGCAATCGGTGGACTCGCGTGGCACCAACAACACAAGGGACCACCTCACCAACACCCACACCGACACCGACACCGACACCGGTTTACAGACTCCATGATGCATTGATGATGGAGCAAAGTGTGCTTCTTGCCTACCACCAATTCACACCAAGTCAAGTTTGTGAGAGCATTGTCCTTCCTGTTAATGCAGCAGCATCTGCACTATGAGCAGCAGCAGCAGCAGCAGCAGCAGGAGGAGGAGGAGAAGGGCGTGGTTGTTGTCGTTGTTTTGGTTGTTAGGGACACTGTAGTTGTCACAGTTGGCTCAGCAGCGGCAGCAGCAGCAGCAGCAGCAGGAGGTAGATGACGATGATGACCTCCACCCATGCCAAGAAAGAAGGACTTCTGTTCTTCCATCCATCTGTCCGTCCGTCCGTCTCTCTTAACTTCCTTTTTTTTCTCTCCTTTTTCTTTTAGTGTTCGGTTGAGATGTCCTGGTGCCAACAATGTCTCGACCATGTCCACCATCAGAGTCGACAATTGTGCCCCTGCTGCCATCGCCGATGCCGTTGTTCACCGCCATGCATGATGTCTCCTCGTTCTTCACTTCTTTCTCCGTTCCGATGCCTCCCCTCTATCTCTCTCTCTCTCTCTCCCTCCCTCCCTCCCTCACTCCCTGCCTCCCTTCCCCCTCCCTGTTTCTCTCCCTCCCTCCCTCCCTCCCTCCCCGCCTTCCCTCCTTCCCTCCTTCCTTCCTTTCTCCCTTCCTCTTCTTCCTCGAGTAGCTGCTTGTCTTCTACCGTCTCCCTTCTTTCTTTCGTATTCACATCTCATCCCTCCGCTTCCTCCCATTCGCATTCATCCGCACCTTCGGCTGTGCCGTAGACGTCTGCTGCTGATGCGCCGGCTCCTTCCATTTCGCCACCGTCAGCGATGACTTGCAGTATCCGTTGCAATCTACCAACCTTCACATCAGATGCGACTGCTTGCGAGTTCCCCCTCCGCCCACACTGCCTACCCTGCCCATTCTGTCCCACTTCCTCTGCTTCCACATGAACATTCGTCTGAGGTGCTTTGTGTCAGACAGCTTCTTGGCTTCTTTGGCAACCCACATACCACCTTTCTTATTTTTGTTCTTCTTCTTGTTTGTTCAAATACATCTCTTTTATTCTTTAGACGAAGGCCTTATCTCACTTATCACTTAGTAGGCGGCAGGATGGCTGCGATGCCACAGAATCCACCTTACTGTCGGTTTGAGCTCACTCTTCACCGACCACTTCGAAGCATTCAATACCACATCCCGACTCTGTCTTATGGTCGTTGAGTTGTGTGACGCCATCTCCTTCACATTATAACAAGACACGTCGTTTCCAGGCAGCTCTCTCCCTCCACATCAAGTCCACCCGATGGGAAACTGAAGCACATATTTCAAGTCATTCTTGATGAATGACGAGGAAGGAGCGATGGTTGATGGGATGAAAAGAAGCCCACTGCCGTCTGTCTATGCCGGCTTGACTTCCATGCATCCAAGCAAATGATGAAGGAGGACGAGCAATTAGGTGATGGCACAGGAACTGACTTCTCCAAACAGGGTCACAAGTGGCGCAATTCCTTGCATCCCCAACTAATTCACTGACTACTTCTTAACAACCTACCAACCAATATCACTTTCGATGGAAATTTCAACTGACATGATCCCTTCATATTAATCAATTGACCGAACTCTTCTGCAACAACTGCCTCATTCTCCGCCACCTCACTCAGTGAGGGTTTGCTGCCCTAGTGGTTGCCAATCTATCGGCGTTCGCGTCGTCCTCTCGTCAAGCTTTGGTCCGGTCCCACGCCATTGAATGTGCAACCACAAAAAATAGTCCACCACAACCTTCCAAAACTGCTCAGAAAAGTCCCAACAATCTTCAACTAAAATTCGGTAAAGTACTCAAAAGGAAGATTGTTATTTAAGAGCAAGTTCAACACTCAGGCCGATGTTATTCTGCATAGCACTTGCTGTTAAGCCACCCACATCCCATCGCATCGTCGGCCGGTGATGTCCACGCATACGTGGCAGTAGCAGCAGCTGCAGTCGCAGAAGCGGGGCTCTGTGGAGGAGGCGAAGCATAGAAAGGTTGAACTAGCGCCGTCGACGACTCTCCAAATCCCCGTCCTTCAGGCACCTAGAATATTGACAAAGAGTTTTAAGATGGAAATGCCTTTTCTTCCTAACAGCAAAGCACAAATCAACACTAACACCAAGGACCACCGCCAGTCTACCCAAGCAGTATACCGCAACCCCCTACCCCATTAAGCACACTCCAAACGTCGTTCAAGGCACAAACAACCCCACAAACCAACAAAACAGTCCCCATTTACCGCCTATCGTGCTATACAGTGACAAAAAAATGCACCACGTGAGTAGAAGGACTGATTCCATCGCTCCGAACAACACCTATTCGCCACACTTCCTCATCCAATGACTTGTTGAAGTGAAGGCCACAGTCTACCAAAAGTGCTCACCCATCCGCCTTTTTCTAACGCCAAGTTAGGCTTTCGCATTAGCGAGGAACCAGAATCCTTCTCTCCGTGATTACAACTGGCAAGAATAAAATCCACACCTTTGAATGCGTCTAAACCTTCTTACCGGTTAGTTCGACCGCAAATCCAAGTCGTTTCTGATGCAAAAAATCAACATTGGCCCCTTACCCAGTTGGGCAGCCAAAAAGGACTGATGAAACTGCTGTTGTTGCGATAGCCATCGTTGGATGAATGAATGAATGAATGAATGAATGAATGAATGAATGAATGAATGAATGAATGAATGAATGAATGAATGAATGAATGAATGAATGTCCCCGTCGGTGATGTCCAGGCATACGCACCAACACAGGCAGAAGCAAAGCTCTGTGGAGGAGGCAGAGAATAGAACGATTGAGTCGCCGCTTCAATCGATGTAGCTGCGTCCACCAACCGTCTGTGCCGTGCAGTATCACAATCCGAGGCCATCAAAACTGCTTATGTAGCAGGAGAGTGTTTAAGGCTTTGTGTCAGTCCTATTGATGCAATCAAATGGCTAGAAGCGCTAAAATATGACGAATCTTCTGCTCTAATTATGGACAATTCTAATGGGTGGTTGGAAAGGATGGAGTCCACTTGTCTCATACACAGTGGATTGATGGTTGTTAAGAAGTGATGTCAAATTCAAGCTCTCTTCAAAATCCTAATATTATGAGATAAATCATAAAAAACAATTTTATAGTTCTATTGATATACGAGTTCATGAATTGATCTGTTGATTAGAAGCTCTCTTGATGCTGCTTAACTCTCTTGCTCACCTGAGTTAGTAGCATTAGCCACACATCAATTCAATAAAGTCAATCGACGGAATTGAAAACGAGGTTTGTACTTACTTCTGAAAGCAGCATCAGATTCAGCATCGTTCCGCATCAGCAGGTCGACGAGCGTTGAGTCTTTGATGTGAATAAAATGATAAGATCCCCCATTTGATTCTTCTCACTTTCTATCTACTGCTATTTCAAAAAAATTACCGTATTTCGATAGTCGACCAGTCATATGCAAACAAGTTTCACTTACATACGTGAATACTCTGCCTCCTATTCATTTCCTCCGAATTCACATTCGACTGTAGTGTTGTTGCACGCATGAGCTGCCAATGTCAGAAACATGCTACTTCGCTCCATTCACTTTGCAGCTTTGAAGTCTTAAAACCATTCTCATTGAGGCTAAAAGAAAAGAAAAAGAACACTAATGTCCTACCTCAGTTTTTCACTTCTAAATACTTTGAGTTAAAATGATCTGAGTTAAACTTTTGGCGAAGACGTGGACAATGCGCAGTTCGGATCGAGGGGCAATGCCACGATCCGTATAACTGCTGCCCGAACTTTGATGTTTGAATCCAGATCTTTGAACAATGCAAATTCAAATTAAATTGCAAAGTTACAAATTTCCCATAATCGTCATTGTTTTGCTTGATGGCAGAGATAATATTTATTGATATAAGGTGAGAGCACTCCAAAAGAACGGCTGGGTGACATGAATGAGCAAGTGAGGTTGTCGTGGTGGATGCTGAGCACAAGACCGCCATTTACACGCCAGAGGGTAGGATTGATTGGCCATTTATTGTTGCTTCTGCTTCTCCTTCACGTCCGTGTAGGGTGGTTTGCTGGCCGAGGAACTGAGTGAGAGAAAATGTTATGACGAAGACTTGTTTGTGCTGCTACGATTGCTGGGCGACCAAAAATTGCATCATTGTTTTCTCCCAAATGGTCTTCCCACGGGCCTGGAGTGCGCATCATTCTATGACGAAAAGACCATGCTTTGTTCCTATTTGTGATGGGCTGCAGGCACAGTTGTTGACAACGAATCGCTTGCCTACAAAGCCCGAACGTTGGTGGTGCCCTCGATCTGTCTTTTCGATGGGGTTTCGATACAACTGGGAGCTGTTTGAGAGAAACTTCTTAATAAGTGTAAGATCAGTCAATCGGCGGAAGGGAAATGCTACGCCTAGAAGGCGATTGGAGACCATTCTTCGCTACTGCAATGCCTGCTTACGACAAGGCGTATCCACGAGGTTGTGGAGAAATTAGAGGGGACCGGGCTTATGATGTGTACTACTGAAGCAGGTGTCATCTACAGCATAGCAACAAGGCGCGATGCAGACACCGATGCATCGCTAAAGGGTGACGGAGCAAAAGTGGTGGTAGAGTTTGTAGTACGTAGCGAACTGGGTTAGGTGTCAGAGGTGCTGGAAGCCTTCATTTGGGCTGCCCCGGTGGTACAGAAAGTGAAGCTGGCAAAAATGGAGACGGAGCCTTAGTCGAGGTCAGACTATCGCCACTGGGCTGGAGGCGAGGGTGGCTGAGTTCCTAGCATTGACTATCGCCCTATGTACTCTACTTTTGTAAGCTTTTATCGCTCCCCTATTCGCCCATTCATGATACAAAGTACTCAGCCTCTTCAATTATTTTGCATCCCATGTTCACACAGCTATCCACCAGTTGTCCTTCATTGTTTTGTTTTCCTCATTCACTTCTTACTTTTGCACTTAACTCAACGACTTGGATTTGTCTGCACGATATCGCAATGGTTCTTCTGAACGGGTCATTTGGTGCATTTTAGATTGCCTTAGGATTTACATTCCCGCTTACATGCAGAGCGTCTCCATCGGTGAGGCATGTGGTCGAAGTGTAGAGGCGTTAATATGATTGAGATTGGAAGGAGTTGATTTGTTCTAGGTATGCGTAAGCATCACTAACCCAGTCGACTCCGGTGCAGTTGTCTAGTCTCTTGTAGCTGTCAATGACTTCGTCCCAATTTGTCACGTCGGCATATTTGCACAATTTAAAAGGACATCCGCACAACTTCCCGCTTCACTCCGAGGTACCTCGGTTAATGGTAGAGACCAAAGCTTTGCTCTACCTTTATCCGATATCTAAGTTGTCCAACGGTCTAGTAACTCACTATTGTGGGGGAAGAGATGGCATTCAAAGGACAAACGCCGTCACAAACTACTGGAGATTAGAAGATCTAGGTGAGTGGATCCTCTCTTCATCCTATTTTAGCCTGTGAATACCACTTTCTGCACATTAATGAAGCTACTCGGGATCACTTACGGGGTAGCTTCCTTCTCATTTGGACGGTAAACCCAACAATGACGTTGTCTTTGTCGAATTGATACACACCACTGGAGTGGGAAGGGCAAACATCAACAATATGAACCTTTCATTTTCCTCCTTGCATGACCTCAACAACTCGATCGACCCTATTTGCATCAGTCATTCATTGTCACACAAACACCTTCATTTTGAACTCAACGCGAGTAATAAAGTGTAGCCAGTAGTCGAATACAATCACGACCTAGCTGATGCACAAACCAAGCACAACTCATTGGGATCCAATTTCACAGCCATCAACTGTTCCATAAATTGATCTCCCAATTCATATGCTGCGCGACCAACCGCTCTCTTCTCGTTCAAGGTAGCCACACGAATTTTCGTACCTCTACCCACGAGAAGCCTCCCAAGTATTCAACGTTCCTCACAAGCACAAGTGTATCACCGCAGCTGCCGACCAGCATCTAGATAAAGGCACCTGCATGCATTGTTTGCTGCTATCTCTAGCGTGCTTTGCCTTCCACTTACTAGAGGGTGATAACAATGTGCCAGTTTGTAAATGCCGTTAACTGCTTCAAACAGGAAGATTAGGTGTTCCACGCCCTCTATTTATTCTATAGGGCAGATTTACACATGGAAGAGTTGGGTTAATGAAAAATGTTTTACTTTTTAGCTCCGCATTGCCTCACAATTGGTGCATGAAAGTTTTATAAGGAGAGTACGTGCTATCACAGTGTAATATTACAGAGAGAAAGGCGTATTGCAGGCAATAATTTCGTCATTTATAGGTGCATAATCTTCTAGATCAATTTGAGATAGCAATGATGGCTTGATGAGTACCGAATTGGTCTACGTCTGCATTGTTGAGGTCGTAGTTGTTAAGAATGAAGCAAGAATTCTGAGTCGAAATTGTGAAGCCACCGCTGATGGTGCACCACTCTGTCCTCCTCTCACTTTTGACATTGGCACATGTCTTGCAGTGATAATTAGGTACTGGAAGAGGAGGTAGAAATAGATGAGCGCCTAGTACTGGCCCCTGTCCTGGCATTGTGTGGAAGGATTGCGTGGTAGCTAGAAATTCGTGCAAAGTTTTATTACTGTGGGTTTTAATTAAGCAACAGAACAAAAGCGACTAGATTTGGTTGTGATCATCATCATCGCGAGTTCTGGTAGCTCTACTTCTAATGATGAAAGTGCTAATTTTGCTGGGTAGTGTCTGCCGTTAATTGCGATGGAGAGTGAGGAGCGAATGGAGTGGTGGCAGTAGCTGCATTTGTATTTCTGTCACATGGCTGATTCTAGCTTACTGCAGGGGCTTGCACTAGTGCAAAATGATGATGACAAAGGGTTAGGAAAGTAGCAATAAGAAATGAAAACAATGTGGCTTAATATGCGCTTACTGTGGATGCGAGCGCATTGCAAGTGCAAACGTGGGAATAGGAAGCGACGCCTCTGTTGAACTCCTTTTTGCGTGCATAGAAGTCGTGCGAAAAGGAATACACCTGACTTCCATTTTTTTTTACTTGTGGGTGTGAATGGAGCAAATATGAATCGCAAATGTAAATTACTCCATTGGTATGACGATCCCAATTTTCACAATTCTTTGACATCTTCGTATTTTTAATGGATAATGGATGTTAAGCCACAGAGACTGTCAGCATGTTGCGCACCATGTTCATGCACATTAAGCATGACTGACTGACCCAACAACTGGCAAATCCCATGACCTGTGGTGGTAAACATGCAATGGGGTCAGCGATTAGCACAATGCATTAGCCTCTTATCTCTGCAAATATGCCGCCTCAGGTCAATTCGCGGCTGACGGACGCACCTGTTCTCTCGCTTATTTACTTACTCTCCACTGATTCAACCGAAGGGAGATTCTCATTCCATGACGCAGTGATTGAGGAGGTTAATCACCTTCCTTGACCAAAGGCAAGGACGCTGGCATTTATCGTGCAGCATACCATTTCCTACCGTGTGTGGATTTCAACCAATCCTCCAAATTAACTACTCAGTGTTTCAAGTGGAGGTGGCTTAATTTCCTAGGATTTCCCAAGTCAAAACACAACTTTCAATAACACCCGTTAAGTAGACTGGAAGGCATGTCGGGACTCTAATAGGAGGCGCACTTGGCATGGGTTAGTTTAGATACCACGAACCCAAACAGCAGGCAATACTTTTGCTGCGTACATGAAACAGCAAATGGAGCAATGGTCCCTCTTGAATGGAGCGATTCCGTGAACTTCCTTGATATCTGTGGTGATGAAGCCTCTCGCAAATGCATTTAAATGGAACTTTATTAAGTTAAAACGCAACCAATTCATGGTTGAAATTAGGTGAGTAGATGGCGAAACAGAGCACAATTGTTATGTATTTTCTGAGGCAGGAAGGACTAGTCTCAAGTGACTGTGATGCAGTCTGCTTAAGACAGATCTTTAATGCATGTCTTAGTCTCTTCGACTCACACATTACTTGACTAAGCAAGCGTTGTGTGGGTTAGAAGGCTTCTGCTAAAATTCCCGACTTCTCAACTTTGTCGGAGTTACTGATTCGCCTTACATCACGTCTAGTGACTGTCTCTACATTAACAGCTGTCTTCGTGCGATTAAGGCGCAATATACTCGGTTGGATGCACGTGATGCTTGATAAACGTAGTTTTAAAGTAAATTATTTTCGAGTAAACGCAATTTGTGGCAATAATTTTGAGAAATGAACTGGCATGATTTTCCATCGTCTGTCTGTTAAAGGACCTGCACGCCTTTTGGATAAGCTCACCAAATATACAGAGGGACAATGTCACTTGCAATTAGCGAGACACTACCAAAGACAGCTTGTGCAGGTGCCATAGCTTCTCCCATTCGGAGAAATTCCAGCTGTGTTGACGGGATCATAAAAAGTATCTTCCTAATCAAGTTTGGTGGAAGACTCCCTCGGATTTGACACCTTAAAACAAAAATAGTCGCAAGATAAATACCAGAGATCTGCTTGGATGATGTATACACGAACCATGAATTTTGACGAAAATTGTATTCGGTCGTGCATCGACAGTCCAGAAAATGTTTGGGTGTCAGATGATACAAGTAGCTGCGGTCAGTAAGGAAAGCTATTCATTAATGCCATTATTAAAGAAAGTTGTAATCGCGATCGAGGAATATGAGTTCTTTGTTTCCTTGGTTTCATTTTTGCTGCTTAGCATTTTGATTTTGTTACGTTTTCCTCTGGATGACGCGAAAAGACCTATGTGCTAGCATCAAGGCAAGGTCATGCCGATCTCCGACCCGATTTGTAAGCTAGTATAAATATCAACTTCTCCGCCACACCGTCAGTCTCTACAGGAATCTCCTAATAATGGTAGGCCTCAGTTGACTTCACCTGTTTCTTCCTGTTTGCTCTTGCTCATATCTCTCTCCTCACTAGCTTTTTAACTTGTTCTCACATTTCGCACATCCAATTCTTACATCACCTTATATCGCGTGCATTTTTACACATTTGGGCACAAAACAACAAACATCAGAAGATCACAGATCTTCCACCGAAATCGCTATTACAAATATGCGAATTCCTTGATGCTCCAGACTTGGTAAACTTCTGTACTACTGTTCCACTGTTATGAACCAGCACATCAAGCAGTGGACGTGGTTAGACACGCATCTGTGTCAGTTATTGTCTCCGCCGTCTTCAAGAATCTCCTTTCAAAAAGCCTTTGAGGATATTCAATACCATACACAGCAAACTGTCCCCTGTCAAGCTCTCGTATCCACGTTGCTTCATGACCAAGCCCAAAGAAATATCCACTTTTGTCTGTCACCGTTCTTTAACATTAATAAGATGCCTTATTGCGAGTGCATACTGTTGTTGGGAACACCACGTGTAGAAGCTGGCAAGGACATTCCCCTAAACGGATATCCAGTGAACATACGTTTTGCGAGAACAAGTAATTTTATCATAATTGGAGATCACCATAAAAGTGGTGAGTATGATGTTATCCAAAAGAAAGCAAATGCAGGCAACGGCCTTGAATCTGACGACTGCAATTGCATTGTCTACCCCGTGTACACCTTGTGTGCCCTTAACGATTTCTCAAGGATGAAATAAGAGCTGTCATAGAAGGCCTTGCTCCTCACCAAACCTTAATCGTTGCACTCATCGTGAATGTGAGGAGGGATAAATCAAGTGAAATGAAATGTTTTGCAAGATTTTATTCACAAAATTGTTGACTTCTACAATTATCTGCTGTCTGCTGTACCAACGAATTGGAGACTGTGGTGCATCAGGGGTGAAGATGAGGATTTCATCAACTGGTCTGATCTATTGGAGTGGGGTTGTTACGACGCCATCTCCAAACGTAAGCAAGAACCCTCTTGACGGCTATTTTAAAGTGTAGCCCAAAAGGAATTACACCTATTAAACCTTATACGTTTTACTTCTACTTTTGATTTTGTGCAGCTGAGCTTTTAGTTACAAAATGCTTTTTGGAAACTACGGCTTCGTCATCAGCTTGTTTTCAGACCAGCTGATAAATTATTCTCGGTTCAAAAGTACTTCTTCTCTAGACTATCACTCTTGATTCCATTCCGTCGTAGACCATAACTCAGTGGTTCCTGCTGAAGTAAAATATGGTGAGGAGAATTAGAGAGGGACAGATTGGCTTTAAACAGAGCGATTTCGCTGAAACCTATTTAAGGTTGCTGCTGTTGTCGACTGTTTTAAGACCGTCTCTTCTGTTCCTTCTTCTTGCCCTGATATCCTACAAAACAACCCCACTTTCGTTTACGTCATATCCTTCGTGTGTGAAATACTTAAGCTCTCTCTAATATAGGTCTAGATGCAAAAACACGCATACATTTGTTCAAGATAATGATAGTACCCTTTGAATATCAGTAGCAGTTAATCCGCTTGAGTTCTCTGCGACAAGCACAGTAACGCATCACGTAGCATAAAAGCAGGTTAACGTCGAATAATTCTGCAGCCAAGGAACGCCTGCCAATTTATTAGGCTGGGATGCAGGTGCTGCAACTTATTTCCCAGCAAAATTCCCTTTCTTATGCCTCGTACTCCTTGATAAGTTAGGTGAGCAGTTTTGTAATTTTTGATTTCATATGCTGATAAGACAATGTTGACTGCCAAATTTAAATGATGGCATGCAATGTTACATTTATTTTAAAAAGTGATGTCGTGGAATAAACCGCATAACTTCCTGTGTTATGGCTGACATTTATCAAACCCGGATTTATAATTTTCTTTGGCAGCATTTCGATGATGCTGATGGACTCCAAGGATAAGAGAGTAATAAAACCTACAAAATTTGCATATATTTGTAGGTTTATTTAGAGATGGAGCTTTGTGGTGCCAAACAATTTCACCAACGATAAATCTGAGGCGAGTATGGCGATGAGATCCAGACAGACGATTCGCGGAACTAATAAAATTCTCGAGCTTTCACAACAGTATCTCTGTAAGGCACGAAAAGTTGACTCTACCTTCCTCAGGCTTATTATAGCCATTAACTATTAAAAGCATTTTAAGACACTGACTAATGCAGTAAATTGGAACCTTTCTCCTCAATGAAGGCCCCTCGATCCTCAAACCTTGCCT
The DNA here is from genome assembly GCA_036345935.2 of Taenia hydatigena. Classification (NCBI taxonomy): domain Eukaryota; kingdom Metazoa; phylum Platyhelminthes; class Cestoda; order Cyclophyllidea; family Taeniidae; genus Taenia; species Taenia hydatigena. The sequence goes on along the minus strand of JADWOT020000004.1, from coordinate 10,325,003 downwards.
TTATGCCTTACCTTCCCTTCATAGAAACCATTGCTCTGGCAAACACAATTCCTCTCGACCATATCAGCCAGATAAAGGCAACATTTAACATCATCCCCCCCTACAACTGTCCCTGTACTTTATTATCTGACACACCCTCCATCACCTCACTTCCTGCGGTGGCATGCTGACTAGACACATTGTTAACTCAAAACACTGCGCAGAGTTTTGCGACCTCTGGCATCCTATGTTGCTGCAAATTGAAATCGACTGCTTAGAATTAGGTATCCGCAAAAGTTTCCGCAATGAGTGTGGGGAAAATTGCGGCAAAATCAACCGCATGATTTTCTTGTTGTGACTGCCGCTTACCTAAGCCAAATTTACGGAAGCGACTTCTACGACAGCACTTTAAAAATGCTGATGAACTCTAACGACAAAATATTAATAATATTTACTGTACGTGCATCATATTGTCCCCAACATCCTACATCATCACACCACCGGTGGTGGCACGCTGGCTGGACATCGCCAACTCAAAAATGTCTTTTAGCAGAAAGGTGTACTGAATACAGAGAAGATGGAGAGATAACGCATGGGTGATGTTAATTCGATGACTATGTGTAGAGATAAGTCTAGTGAGCGCCCGCATTCCGCTAGTGATTGAGAGATGATCTGTTCATTTGAGCAAGTACCTTAGCGATTGAACGTCAGGTTAGTCAGGCGACTCGACCCAACCTCACTGACATTTGGTTCTCTGTTGTGGGTTGCATTTCAAAGTTCATTCCGTCAAAGATGTGCATAAAAGCAGAAGAAGAGAAGACTGCATGAACAGATATACCACAAGCCGTACACATTAATGAATGCAAGAAAAATAAATTCTGTGGAGGTGAGGCGATTTATGGAAGAACGGATGAAACGCGAGTAAGTGAATGAATACACAGTGGATGTTTACGTGTGTACAATGCTGCGTTTCGATTCATCCAGCTAAGTGGCAGTTGCTGTTTTGGGACAAAATGTGTCATGGCGGCAGGGTGGGCATCCAAAAGCTGCTTAGTCCTTTATAAGGTCTGACACATCGAACGGACCTAAGCTAATATTATCCGCTTAAGATCTATAACTAGCGCAATTTCGCATGCCAAATCCAAAATGCAGTGCAAAGGATTTAAGCGCACGAAATTTTCTTTGCAATAGCCGACATTTGTGTGTCCCATACTACTGTTGCATCCAACTGAAGGTAGTAATTTAGACTAGACAATATTCGTGATAAATTCTGTTATGCGATTGCGCACTCTCCCATTGTGTTAAAAAGTTGTTGGAGCTGGCAAGGGCCTCGATAAGGAGCTTAGGCAAAGTGCTGTCTGTCACACTAACCTGCAACTGTCTACCAAACATGTTCCCAGGTGTGAGACCTAACGCGTGAATGAAAGTCGAGTGAAACACATCAAATTAGGCCAGAGTTTTCGGTGCTCCAGTGGGCTAGTAGCTCAATATGCATGCGACAAAGTGACATAGCATTTGGGATATAAAAAAGGAAGCTGTCAGTCCGAATCCGGACTTTTGCGCTTTTTTCATGGAGCAAACATGCCCACAAGCTTAATGTTAAATGTTCATTTGCCTGCTGTAAATTAATTAATGTTTAAGTGAAATTTTAACTTACGTGGCTATCGACGAAATGGATTGACTTGTGAGATTCGCAAATCTACATTTCAGTATAATCGTCTGGACCAATTGTGGACTCGTTTCAGCATTAAGCTGACACCTGGAAAGTAGTTTCGTGGAAAAACAATTTTGCTGCGTTCCATTCATCATAAAATCGCTGGTTCCACTTTCGCATTGGAGCAGAAAACTTGTCCAATATTTGTGTTTTCAGTGCTTTAAAACAATGCAGCAAGGCTATTGTGCTTGCATTGCTACGATCTGCAATGTTTTGTCCTTCCACGCGGTAAGCTTCCTATGCTTAGCGATGAGCTATGCGTTAGACGCTGAGTGCTGTGCTGCAAGTGTTTTGATGCTCAGTGATGATATTGTGTTGCGAAATAACACATCATCAAACAATCGTAGCTCACTAGCGCAGGGTACAAAATCGCGCCAAGACTTCTAATCCTACTGCACAAAAACAGAAATTTTATCAGATATTTACGGGTTTGCATAAGAGGTGAATCTTAATGTTTTTAAACAATTAGCAGCGCACAAAAGCCGATGCTAATGACAACGACAGCAGCAGCAGAGGGATCTAAGTGCGTGATACTTGATGTGCTATTTCTATACTACTCAACGTTAGAGACTGGGAGATAGAATGCAGCTAACATTTTAACACAGGTTTGATTGGGCATAAAAACCAAGCGACCGTAGCAAAGTTGCTGAGCGCACCCTTCCGTATCAAGTTCACGTTACAGTATGCTTCTACCAGTACCAAGAGCAGTAACAAAGCCTGCGCTCTACTTAGACAAATCGACGATTCGCAGCAAGTCGCTTCCTGATTAACAAGGCATTAGATTGTTCGCGAAAGTAGGAAGATAAAGTGCAATTGCGTTTGTTAGTAGCTTTGATAATTCACGCATTCAAGCACCTTGTGACTGTGAGGTTGCTCTTATGCACTTGGCAGACTACTGCTATTTGGGAGTGTGTGCAACAACGGAAGCCTTTGTTTGTGTAAGTGACCCTCGTACAGGTGCGCTACAGATAATCTTAGGACGTAAGTGCGTTTAGATTACGAAATGTAAACAAAAAACCTTGTTTATGTGATATGGCGCTACCAGAGGCAGGAAGTTACTACATCCGACACACTTCGCTTTGTGTTTATAAGTCAAGTGCGGCTAATTTTCCTCTAATCATCGAAATAGGAAAGCAACCGAAATAATACTTGTACCTTCGTGCGCACACCATGCAACGGAAGCTTCATTCACACTTCTACTAGGTTGTCAGGCTTTAAAATAACGCTGATCCGCAGTCTTATTCCATCGACATAATTGCTCTGCATGGATCGGAGTCGATTTGATCGTGCAGATGGATGGAAATAGAGACGATGCCAATGAAGTTTCGCCCAAGGCGATCGTCATTCCATTTGTTCATTATGCATACTAGAACCAAAAAGAGGCTTCAATGCAGCCGAGTTACGCGTTTGTTCAACATTCCTTATTCAATTCACATTTCCGTCATGCGGCCGTCATCAGCGCGTCAGCACGATTGACTCGCTAAGCAAGTCAAAGTCCACGTTAATCAAAATACTCAATAATGACAATAATCCGGGTTTGTGGTCCCATTTTTTGCAGCCGCATGTAGCTTTTACACACCAAATACAACACCACATCTCAATTTTTATTTAAATTCGTGCTTTTAATTTTGTGCAAGCTTTATAATCTTGGTAACCACTAAGCATACCGATGTCGCGCTTGTGGTAGTGATTGATTGCAGAGTCCAAGTCATGCGATGTGGTTCATTGATGGTGATAGCATTGTGCTCACCAATGCACTTAATGCAGTGTAGCAAAAATCCCTTCCAACATCTGCAACAAATACCTTCACACATGTATAAATTTCCACCACGTCGATTTCCAGCATTAAATAACAGGCGAACATGCTTTGTTCGAGGAGGAGTGGGTTAACAGGCACACCTAGGTACCTGAATATACAATATTTAAAAACTATTTTGCCAATGGTAACTATGGCTCCAATTGGACAGTAAATCTTAACGTTATAAACAGATTCCATGAGACATAAACAAGTGCTTGATCCGCGTTCTGTGATTTAAGTCACTATCGTCAAACGATCGCTAGAGACCGCATAAGCATCCAAATCAATTTTTATCGTAAACACAGGGAAATAGTAGCCTGACAGCCACACAAAGTTGTAATGCATGGAGTATAAAAGGTGCTTACAACCCACACCCAGCCAATTCGCACTTTCGCGTCATGGATAAGAGTTCTGGAAATCACGTCTCCTCTCTGGGTATTGTGGCAGCAGCTATCGACAAGGGTCAACCGAAGGACGGGGTTCAGAATGGACCTAGGGACATCCTGAACTGTGGTCTCAAAGAGCTTCTGAGAAAATTGGGTAAATTACCTGTTGGCTTGACTTTACATCTCCCCAAATTTTCTAGCTCACTCTTGCAGAACCATCTATGCTCTACCTCATTAATATGATGTGTCCAAGTTCTCATTGCTTACCTGTTTCGACTATTTTGGTGTAAAATGCTAGATGCCAAAGTAAATAACTGTGGAGAAGTTACGCAGCCGAAAGACCGTGAAGCGGGTATTATTTTGAATTGCGAGAACCAGCGAGCACTGGTGAAAACCACTTTAGAGCTGACAGAGTGCGTCGCCAAAAGTGTGGAGGAGAACGACATGACACTCATACTGGGCGGTGACCACAGCATCGGGATCGGATCAATTGCGGGTCACTTGAAGAATTTCCCCAACTCTTTTGTTGTCTGGGTTGACGCACACGCTGACATCAATACTCCCAGCAGCTCTACTTCTCGTCACACTCACGGCATGCCTCTCTCCTTTCTTCTAAACGAAACCAGCAAACTAATATCACAAACCCAAGGCTTTGAAACCATCAAACCAGTGTAGGTCTGATCTCCTTGCATTACCTACAATTACTTACCTGACTGACGCTCACTCACCCAATGCATATTGCAGTCTTGAAGCCAATCAACTGCTCTACATCGGACTTCGGGATGTCGATGCACCAGAGCTGTAAGTTCGACCTTTAAGCCAATCGAATGGAGGAAAGGCAAGCTCACAATTTACTTCCTGCTTTAGGAAGTTCATAAAGGATCTCAATATTCCGTATTTTAATATGGACGATGTGCGAAGGATTGGCATTGAGAGTGTCATGGAGATAACTCTCAAGATCATAATGCGGTTTTGGTGAGTGATTGCTGAAAGATATGCATTTTGAGGATAATGAGTAACTAGAACAGTAAATTGGGAAACATGTTTGTTTGACAGTCCTAATTGTCAAATCCACCTGAGCTTCGACATTGACGGGATGGATCCGAAGTACGCCCACAGCACAGGAACCCCCGTTCCAGGCGGTCTCTCGTTGGACGAGGGCAAGTACATTTGCAAGACTCTTGGTCAGACAGGTGGGCTAGCAGTTTCGACTTTTATGGTTATGTTTTAACCGCATTGACAGCAGCGACCTTTCCTTGACTAAGAACAAACATATCAGAGCAGCTGCTAATACTACTGCAAGAGGAACATCTGCATGCCGGAATAGAAGCACATATTTATGGAATTTTTTGATGTTTTTTTCTGAGAAACATCAGACCAGCATTATTAGCTTATTATTCAGAAGGTTACATTAGGCTGTGGATTTCATCTAGTGGCGCGAACAAGTAGCAAAGCGATGCGCTGAACCTGTAACGTCATCGGAGTGCTTTGTGACACATTCACTGCAGCACACGTAAGGAATGGGGCTGCAAAGATCCTCATAGGGTCTTTATATATTTTCTTCACATCAAACTGAGGATGAAACCACTTTACTTTGCTGTCCAGGTCTGCTGAAATCGATGGTGGTGGCAGAGGTTAACACATCTCTTGGCTCAGCTGAAGATGCAAAGACTACTTTGAATTCCGCTCTTGAGATAATCAAAAGCGCTCTGCTTTTGGACTAGAGACACATCCAATATTAGCTGATTCGCCTACAACAACTTCCAATATTTATAACTAAGTACAATTTTTCCCTTGCTCTAATAAATGCCTATATTGGGAGTTTGCTATTTTCAAAAGAGCGTGTGCTATGTGTGATGCTATTCACATGCGCACGTAGGGGAGAAAAAATTTATAATTAGAAGTTGTACTAGCAATCATAGGGTAAGCTGAACTATAGTTTGCAGCCATAACTATAGACAATCTACTTGATTTGAGCCTACCTGCCGGTGCCGAGACAAAAATCAAATGGCTCGTCAGTAACGTGGTGTTCGATATAGCAGGCTCCACGAAGTAACTCAGATAGGAATGCATGGGTTTTGGCTCTAATTGAATGCATAGAGGATTTTCTACAATGATGTAGCATAAATTAGTCAGGACTGAAGGGCTCTGGCTCCTTTGCTGCAACCGATTGTGTTGACCAATAAATTCTGCTAATTGTTTGAGTGTAGCTGGCACATTTGGAGTAGCATCATACACTCCAGTGCACTTTTATGCAAATTATTAGCGCTCGCTGATACTTTTGCTGTTCGGAACGCTTTCATCAGAAGTTCGTCATGTTGCCTGAGAGCGCATTTATTGCGATAATGGATTCTCGTGGCTACTAGTAACATATGAGGCAGCATAATAACATGGCTGACAATTTATAAGTAGGCATGACTTCTTAAGCAGCAGCTGAAGTTCAAGTAAATTTACTTAACACAAAATTAACGACTTCCAAGACGACGTCCAAATACTTCACTTCACATATTCGACTAAAAAATGTCCCAGAGTATATGAATTTTTTCCATCCTAAAGTCCTGAGAGAACCCACATATGCTGCAAGAAATGTAGACATGAACATTAGACATTCAATAATAGTAAGCTCCTAGTGTTATTGTCACTCAACACTCACTTCTACTTACAAGCCACTGATAATTTGTGACTACAATAAATGTTTCATGCTGCGTGCTGCCGTGACTCACAGGAATACATTAGGCTCACTGCAAGGCACTTGGTTGAGCCTATGCTGTCTTCCTCATCGTTGGTGAAGTCTGCGCAATTTTAGGAAATGTTCATATCCTTTTTGCACTGTCAGCGATTGACGGCAATGACAGGATCGGAGTAACACGTCCGTTATTCAGCACAATTGAATGCTTCTGGCAATGTCATAGGTGGTCCGCAAAGGAAGCGTCCGCTCGTATAATAAGTATGCCTACTGATTAACAAAACATTAAATTGCACAAGAAAGGAGGAAGGTAAGCGCATGCGGTGTATACATTTAAGCACCGAGCTGACGCATCAGGCAGGCTACTATTTGCAAGTGTGTTTAATGAGGAAGATTTTAGTAAACGTAAAACACCTCGCGCAGGCGTGTGGATGTCGATGGTATGATGGTATGTAAACTAAATGCCCTTTTTGGCAATGGGGTGCCACGAAAACACGAAGCTTCTAAGCCTAACAAGAGTGAATAATTATTTTGCGCAGGCGAGGTGTGACCAACGTGAACAGTATATTTACATGAACTAACAAAATTAATAAAGGCAGTCGTAAAGGTGCGCTGTGTGTTGGTGACCGTGCTGGCGTTGACAGTAATGAAGCTGGTACTGATATACTCAGATAGCCTGTTTCACTGCCATCGATGTTCCATTATCACGCAGCAAAACAAAATAAACAAAGTTTATTAATGAGCCACCAAAGCATCTCAAAATTGATTTTGAAGACACTTAAGCGAATGGAAAAACATGTTGCCTACAATTCATGGCAAAGTTTGGGAGGAAAGAAATCTTCCTCCTAAAGCGAGAGGTCTAAATGACACTATTTTTATGAGGCACAGTCAACGATGACATAGCGGTCGACAACTATTGGGATCGATTGCTTCAACTGCTATCATCGTATTTGAGCAGTTGGATAAAATACCAAGTTGGTATACGGAGCATGAAATTTAAGATCGTTGAAATCACTTATCGCCTCGATGTTGTTTTCACCGTTGCCAAAAAAGGCGCCTAGTTCACAATGCGTGGTGCTTATGTGGTCTCGAGCGTAGGGGCGTCGAAGGCGATCGTTTGACGATAGTGACTTAAATCACAGAACGCGGATCAAGCACTTGTTTATGTCTCATGGAATCTGTTTATAACGTTAAGATTTACTGTCCAATTGGAGCCATAGTTACCATTGGCAAAATAGTTTTTAAATATTGCATATTCAGGTACCTAGGTGTGCCTGTTAACCCACTCCTCCTCGAACAAAGCATGTTCGCCTGTTATTTAATGCTGGAAATCGACGTGGTGGAAATTTATACATGTGTGAAGGTATTTGTTGCAGATGTTGGAAGGGATTTTTGCTACACTGCATTAAGTGTATAAAACATACAGCAGGTGACACAAACTTCCCTAATGCCGAATGTCACAATGTTCACAACTCCACTCTTTGGTGAGCACAATGCTATCAACATCAATGAACCACATTAATTGCAGTGACTTTCGGTTTGCATTGAATGACTCAAGCACTGTAATCAATCACTACCACCAGAACAATATCAGTGTGCTTAGTAATTACCAAGATTATAAAGCCTGCACAAAATTAAAAGCACGAATTTTAATAATATAGAGATGTGGTGTTGTATTTGGTGTATAGAAGCTCCACGTGGCTGCAGAAAATGGAACAATGTACCCGGATTATTGTCATTATTGAGTATTTTGATTGACATGAACTTGGGCTTGTTCAGCGGGTCAATCGTGCTGACGCGCTGACAACGACCGCGTGACGAAAGTGTGACTTAAATACGGAATGTCGAACAAACGCGTAATTTGGCTGCATTAAAAACTCATTTAGTTCTAGTATACATAATAAACAAATGGAATGACGACCACCTTGGGCGAAAGTTCATTGGCATCGTCAATGCTTCCAACATTTGCACGATCAAATCGACACCGATCCATGCAGAGTAATTATGTCAGTCAAATAATGCTGCGGATCAGCATTATTTTAAAAGCTCAACAACCTAGTGGAAGTGCGATTGAATCTTCCGTTGCATGGCTTGTGCTTTCCCAGCTCGATGATTAGAAAAAATTTCGACACACTCAACTTATAAACACTAAATGGAACGTGTCGGATGTGGAAACTTCCTGCCTACGGTAGCTCCACATTACGTAAAGAAGGTTTTTGCTTAACTTCCTAAGATTATCTGTAGCGCACCTGTACGAGGGTCACTTACACAAACAAAGGCTTCCGTTGTTGCACACACTCCCAAATAGCAGTAGTCTGCCAAGTGCATAAGAGCAACCTCACAGTCACAAGGTGCTTGAATGCGTGAATTATCAAAGCTGCTAACAAACGCCATTGCACTTTATCTTCCTACTTTCGCGAACAATCTAATGCCTTGTTAATCAGGAAGCGACTTGCTGCGAATCGTCGATTTGTCTAAGTAGAGCGCAGGCTTTATTACTGCTCTTGGTACTGGTAGAAGCATACTGTAACTGAGAATTGAGCATAGGCAGCCATCTCGAGTAACGTGAACTTGATACGGAAGGGTGCGCTCAGCAACTTTGCTACGGTCGCTTGGTTTTTATGCCCAATCAAACCTGTGTTAAAATGTTAGCTGCATTCTATCTCCCAGTCTCTAATGTTGAGTAGTATAGAAATAGCACATCAAGTATCACGCACTTAGATTCCTCTGCTGCTGCTGCTGCTGCTGCTGCTGCTGCTGCTGCTGCTGCTGCTGCTGCTGCTGCTGCTGCTGCTGTCGTTGTCATTAGCATCGGCTTTTGCAAGCTGCCAATTGTTTGAAAACCCATTAAAATGCACCTCTTACGCACACCCTTAAATGTCTGATAAAATTTCTGTTTTTTGCAGTAGGATTAGGAGTCTTAGAGCGATTTTGTACCCTGCGCTAGTGAGTTGCGATTATTTGTTAAAAGCTTGTCAGCGTTTGAATTCTCGCCGATGTCAGCAGGACACTAAAATATGGCCCTGCCACATCACGGCCCATTAGCTCTAAGTAGATGTGCAATTTAGAAAAACATTTGGACTTGCATTGAGCTCACTTATTCGCCGATATCACAAGCATTTATTTAAACGCCTTTTTGTGTCTTGCTTCCCCAATTAACCTGTTCATCGAAAATGCACCGTAGGCAAAGTGCAAACAAGAATGTGTAGTGGGCTAGCTTGTTCTTAGACAAGAATTTTAATGCTAATATAGTGTGTGCTGGTAAAAAAAATTATTTTTTTTTCTCTCGCTAGCACCTGGATATGGAAACTATGTGTTCTGTAAGAAGTTGTATGCTTAAATTTTGCTTAATTAGGTGATTACAAAAGTTTAGACTTTATTTTACATGGCAGTAACCTCTGGCGTGATATAATGCGGTCTTGACCTACGATTTTGCATATTACAAATCACAACGAAGCGCTCTACTTTTTAGTCCTAAAATTTTACTACTGGCAACAGGTTGGCAGTCCTCCCTAGGACACTTTGATGTGAGGGTAATGGAAAAGTGCGGATTTTAAGTGCTGCAGTAATAACATAGGTACTGCTGTTAGAAGGAATCAAGGCCTGCTCAAGAGGTTCCCAATGGGTGAACATTTCTATATGACCATTTGTATGACCATCTGCAGTCCCTGACAAACATTTCTGCCCCATTTTAATTCAAAAATTTAACTTTTGCAGTCATTTTTGCAAGAACTCTAGTAAGCGGACTACTCAAGCTTACTTCTTTCACATGGTTGCAACTCATTACTTCAAGTCGAGAATATCGGACATTAGTCCATCCAGATAACCGTGAGTGAGCCATCAATGTGAGTTTGTGCTCTCAACGTCTACCTTACTGCTTGATCGTCGATCGGTCCATGTAAACACTCGCTTAGAAATCATTGCGCATCGGTATAAGAGGAGACAACCTGAGAGGGTGCAGAGCAGTCAAGCACACAACTTGGTATGTGGTAGGTCAGCATCAGAAGGGAAGTCAGACACCACGATAGTGGCGACTGCGAGTAAATACAACAAATTGCCATCACTGAGCATCTAAACACCCGCAGATCGAAAACAAATTTTGTTTAACTATAAAATGCATTCATTTAAAAGTTTTTAATTACATGAAATAACCTTTTAATGTCAAAACACGGTGTAGTGATTGAACTTATTTTTATCAGGAATTGCAGCTTTCTAAAGCCGACTGAGCTATCACGGGAGAAACAACTTAGCCAGTACAAAGACGCCATGCTTAAAAAGACAGTTACAAGAGGCGGAGATTTTGGCATTCTTCAGTTCGGTTATGCTTGCCATTTGCAGTGAAATTCACATGATGGGCCCTCTTTTAATTGGAAAAGCTTATTTCTGGCTCCGCTTATAGTTGACTAGCTGCGCGGAAAATTTGACCGATTAACCCTCACCAATGAATGATTTAATGTAAATCGAGAGAAAATCAAGATGTCCGCAAAGTAGGTGGCCCAGTAATCCAGAAGAAACGACAACAGCATCGTCAACCCAAAGACAACGAAACAAACATCGTCATTCAAAAATAGCTACAACGCATAAAAGAGAGCCACCAATTAATGCCATAACTTGATAGAAGAATAAACAATGCAAATAGTGCCAGACATAAAAGGGTAAGCATGTGCAGAAATCAATCTCCAGCATGCTATCATCAAGAAGTCTTGACATCCACACCAAGAACTCGAACTTGTGGCAAAATCCACACTTCCTATTGAGAGATTTCACTACTGTTAAGCCGCAAAGGAGAGCGGCTGCATAAAGCCTTGGATGCTTTTACCGTAGATCCTAGAAGCATATGCTGAGGCTGCAGCATAAAAGTAAAGTAGTTCAAAATGAGCCTAGTCATTTGTCAATCATGCCATTATTCACCTCAAATTACACATGCCTTCGTTAAATTCTACATTTAGTTAGAATATGCATGAACATTGCAGTAACCTACGCCATCCTGTAAGTGATGACAGTAGTTTTGTAATAGTTGTTATTAGCTTTGGTGTTTATCTATTCCTCCTTTACTCTCGTTTGCGTCGTGGACGGGTGAATTTTGACTGAAATCTGCAGCTATGATTCGCATTTCACATACAATCTGCATGCATGCTGTCAACTTCTTTTGGTCTGGGAGAGGGTAACATGTGCACTTACCTTCTGCTGTACAGCAGCGGTGTGGTTTATTCCGTGTTTAAACTCACGTAGGCTTGAGATGATGCATTTTGCGTGCCCACCCTGTGTCACGATCTAAGGCTCATGCTGATAGTATTTTAGTCTTCGTGGTCCTTAGTCATATCTCTTCGTCTACAGTAATTTGGCCTGCTACTACTTGAGGACAGATTCGAGTTGTCGGGGTGCGACATCACCGAGACTTCATGCCGAAAATCATTGAGCAACTTTGAAATAATAGACCATTGTGCAATTTCTTTTACCATCGAACACAATGGAATCACCTTTTACAATTTTTTGAACTAAAAAATTTGTAAATGATCAAGTGGCTTATCAAAGGGAGAAATTGAAATAACCATAACATCAACAGTGAGGAAGCACGCACCCCAAGATGAGACGGATGCTGTTTGCCCTCTAACAACCATGTTCAACGCATCTCTGTTATAACGCTGCCAATACCGACTAAAATTGGCCTTCTCAAATCTGTCAGCGTAGATCAAGAGAATGAACACCGGAGCTAGGGAAATTCGTGACGTCGTACCATTCAAACTAACGGAAGCGTTATTGGAGCTATCGTCCTCCCAAAACAGCATGAAACTCCACCCTTTTCCATTGTATGGCTAAACAAGACAAAATTCGCCTTTTACTTCTACTACTGATGTCGAAGGACACTTTGACCTTAGCGTGCCCCTTACGGAACCCATTTCCAATTTCAATTTGGAGAACTGCTGCAGTACAGCTTAACCCGTCCTCTAGAAGAACAAAACAGTCACCGATCAGAGAGGCTTCCCCGCTACCAGCCGATGATAAGGACAACGAAGAGTAATATAAGAAAACTGCAACTGCTGAACAAATAGGGATTCCATGGCTTGCATAAAATTGACGTCAAATTCTGGAGAAAGGAAGACGTAATGTGTTTGGAGAGGAAGTGAGATAGACAGCGAGAGAAGTAGGATGTGGGATGATAATGATTAGATAAGTGGAGTGAAATGAAATAGACCTGTGAAGAATCTGGCCCTAAAGGATGGGAATCTGAGACCAAGTAAATTAGCCAAAGTCAAACCTTTAGTCCAACATTATTTACAATCTCCGTGAATAATCGGAAATGCTTGCTGTCAAACGCAAGTAGACGTGTATTCCCTCAAGATAAGTGCTGCAATTCTCAGTCTGATGCGATCTCCTAATACAGGTTGCCATTCTGTGGTGGCAGATTTATGTACGCGTGTTAAAGCACCTGCGTGCACTAGCCGACCGCCAGCAGGTTATCAGTCTGTGTGTAGCACATGTTCTGTGAAGGTTATGCGTTGGATGTCCAACCTTTGGTGTATTCCGTCGACGTGGGTGTATTAGCATGATCACACGCACGTGGGAATTTGAAATGAAACAACGACCCGATCCACGAGACGTTTATTTGCAATCGAGGATTCATATAAAAACTGGCTCTACAAAGCTGCGATGGCGTGACTTTCGCTACTGAGGGAAACGAATTGCACCTCATTGCTTTTCCATTTCCTATTTTAAAACCTCAATCTCCCCTCCATTCCCACGTCTCACATTTGCATCATCTATGCTCCATTTCAGTAGCACGACTTTGTTGAGTTCGCGTGATCAATGTACTGCTGCAGCCCGGTTTTCTAATCCTCGGTGCAATTGCGAATCACTACAGAGAAATTACTTAGTCATAGAACCACCACTGAGATGTGATTGTGTTCTGCGAAATTCAGCTAATACTGGTATAAGCCACAATAGAGCTGGCTGTGTGTCGCGCTTAGTGGGAGTGTAAAGGACATGACGCCTGCATTGGGTCATGACCACAGCAGCGGGCTTGAAGCAATTGTGGGTCACTTCAATGCTGATGCACACACTGATGTCAATTTGTCTGGGGAGGTCTGTTTCGGGACCCAATCACTGCATACCTCTCGCCTCCCTTCTCAGCAAAACTAACAAATTCATTCCGCAAGCCCATGACTTCAGAAATACCAGATTAGTGTACTTTCGATCTCCATATTTTAATTGGCATTATCTACGCCGATTACTTTCATTAACATTCCGGTCTTTAAGCTAATCAGCTTATTTGCGTTGGAATTCGTAGCTTTGCCTCACCACTACTTACCAATCTTATTAGATGATACAAAGGTTCCTCAACATTTTAACATGCAGAGTGTGGAAATATTTGGCATCTAAAAGTGTCATGAAGACCATATGCAGTCTTAAGTGCCGATTTCTATCTGAACCTTGACATTGACCTACTGGATCCCAACTACGCTTCCAGCACGTGAACCTCCTTTACCGATGAGCCCTTCGACAGAGGGGAGTAGGCCGGTTTGCAAGATCTGTAGCCAGGCAAGCAGACTAACATTTTGGACGTTTAAGCACACACCTCCAATGATTTGTTGAAGATTTTCTCGAACGTGTTAAGCGATAGAATTTAACCCAGTGTTGTGGCCATGAAGCAGGACATGCGCCTTCGAATTAAGGCTGATATTATTGTTTAACAATCCTTTTAGCTATCAGCCATTAGTTGGAAATGCATCAGCAATTTGGTTCAATAGTTTGCGAAAAGTTGTCCAAGGATCGCTCTGCTGGTGCAACCACAAAGAAGTGTGGCTTTTGGTTGGTTACCTAAATGAGTGACATGGATAATCTGAGACAATATAGCAATGTGTTAGGCCTCTAGCAAGTTGTGGAGCTGAGGACGCCACTGAAGCGCATTGTGACATGTCTAACAAAACACTTTTCAAGATGGACATAAAGACGATCCTTTTAGATCCATCACATATTTGCTTTCCACCATGGGGAAAAATCAATACATCCGTCTTGATGCTTAGGTCTGTAGGAGTCTATAATGATATTCGAGATCAGCACATCGCTTGGCACGTCTGAAGAAGCAAAAGCACTGGTGAATTCTGCTATGCCTCGTTCCTGTTCCCGTGGTCGTACTCGCTTATGCTTTCAGTGACACTTTGTCGGCCCTGAAGTAACTTCCACCAGAGCTCGCTGGTTCTCGCAGTTTACAATCACCTCCTCCACGATGGTCTTAGGCTGAGTTATTTTACCTTGCCTTAATAGCCTTGATTCACTCATCCGAAGTTCTCCTTTCTGATTGGTCAGCTTTCTGAATTGACCTCCCTGCAATCGATGAGGGCTAGTGCTCTCGCTCGTGTCCCAATTATTCAAAAGTTATACTCAGCATAGTGTATCGATCAATCCGCGTAGTCTTAACTAAAGAAGTAATGCCTATAATCCACAGTCCATGTTTTATTTGGCTTTATCATGGTATCATACAAATCGAGAATTTGGTAAAGCCGGCACCTCATACATGTCCGCATCAAATTACAAATATTGCATTTCTCACTTTTTTTCATCGCAATTCTTATGCATCCCAAGTGTCAAATTCTGTCTGGCCTTAAAAATTGACCAACTGGATCCCAAACACACTCCTAGCACATGAATCTCCTTTTCCGATAAGCTCTTTCATGGAGGAGATTTGCAAGGCTTGTGGTCAGAAAAGCAGACTGACATTTTGGACAGTTAAATGCACACCTTCAATGCATTCTTGGTGATGACTACGAATGTCTTAAGCAAAAGAGTGTAATCAAATGTTTGTGGCCATGAAGAAGGACATGCGCATTCAAAATAAGGCTGAAATTCTTTCTTACCATTCTTTGTGGTTATTTGCTATTATTAGAAAACGGATAGGCATCGTTAGCCAAATGGTATATCAAAAGTTGTTCAAGAACCGCTCCACTGGTGTGACCCCAAAGAACTGTAGTCTTTGGCTGGTGACGTGAATGTGTGGCATAACTAATCTCAGAGAGTGCAGCAATGTGTCAAACCTCAAGCGAGTTGTGAAACTGAGAACGCCACTGAAGTGCATTATGACACACCTAACGAACCACACATCGAAAATGGATATAAAAATTACTTTGATGGAAAACTACACACTCCCTTCCTCATAAATATTTAGTGAAAGGAGATTGGTCTCTGTGTCTCTGTCTGAAACAGGGTCTGGAATTCATAACCAGCTAATCTTTGAAGTAACACCTTCGCCTATTCGGTTGCGAAAGCGTTCGAATCCAGCAGCGAAAGCTTCCGATCAGGAAAGCCACAGCCACACTCTACTTGTTACTTATTTTAATGGTATCAAATTTGAAGGAAGAAGGGATTGAGTGCTAAATGAAGCCAAGCATCGTTGGTTCAGTATGTCCTACATTAACTGTGAATGCATGGCAAAGTGTCCACTATCTATCGTCCGTACCTCGTGCGTGTCTGTGTCCCTTTGAAGGTTTCCATCTCACCCCCATTCACATAACGGTACCGATACCACATAACCTCTAAGCAAGCTTACTACAATTTCTGCTGTGGAAAAAGTGTTTAATAAAATTGGATTATGAACTTATTTGCCTCGGATGTGGTTGCTCGAATACCCGAATCCCTCAAAAGAAGCGAACAATTGCGTTCCGTATTTTCCTCCATTTGTTTAAACGGCGTGAACAACTCGGCGAAGGGGAACATCAAGCTCAGGCCAACTGTTTGATCAAATGGGGAAACTATTCACACTTCACGCACACCAGCCAGTTCCAACCAACCTCTGGTAGGCTTCCATTCTGTTCTTATATTTCTTTAGACAACTTACGGCCGCTTGCAGATGATGATGGTCTTAGTACGTTTGCCACTAGTGTCACTCTCGAGTTCTTGTGCGGCAACAATGCGTTCCATGTATGTATTTCTGGAGTCATGAGAAATGAGTCTGCTCAAGTGCATCTAGTAAAATCTATGCGGAGCTGGTGTGCTACTGGAGATTGAGGTAAGTAGGCATGGCGTGATAGATAACTAGCTGACTAGCGCACTTAGTGCAAAAAAAAAACATTTTAAGCAAGAATAGTAAACTAAAAACCACCAATTTAAAAAACCAGTAAATCTGAAGTTGGCAAAATTATGCCATAAGAGAAATGGGTAAGGAATGAGGAATGTGGGAGCAGTCAAGCCTACCTGGGATGTGTCTCTGACAAAGGCGATTAATCCAAGGCTTTACCTGCAGCAAATAGCTCTAAAGATAATAAAACACAAACAAGAAAATCAAGTATTGTAGGTAGTTGAGGCTTCTTTAATTTTAAGACCAAGGAAAAGACAAAGTTCCACATCACCAAGGCCTTGTCCTCTT
>JADWOT020000004.1:10008042-10307980 GCA_036345935.2 Taenia hydatigena | reverse complement strand
ATGACCCTGGATCTGCCACAGTAGATTTCTTGCAAAATCGCATGTCCCAAATCACAATGACTTCTGCTTGCAGACTTAGGTATTTATTGTACAACTAAAAGGATTTTTACAGATTTCTCACAGATGACGTTTAGAAGAGGACAAGGCCTTGGTGATGTGGAACTTTGTCCTTTCCTTGGTCTTAAAATTAAAGAAGCCTCAACTACCTACAATACTTGATTTTCTTGTTTGTGTTTTATTATCTTTAGAGTTATTTGCTGCAGGTAAAGCCTTGGATTAATCGCCTTTGTCAGAGACACATCCCAGGTAGGCTTGACTGCTCCCACATTCCTCATTCCTTACCCATTTCTCTTATGGCATAATTTTGCCAACTTCAGATTTACTGGTTTTTTAAATTGGTGGTTTTTAGTCCACTATTCTTGCTTAAAATGTTTTTTTTTGCACTAAATGCGCTAGTCAGCTAGTTATCTATCACGCCATGCCTACTTACCTCAATCTCCAGTAGCACACCAGCTCCGCATAGATTTTACTAGATGCACTTGAGCAGACTCATTTCTCATGACTCCAGAAATACATACATGGAACGCATTGTTGCCGCACAAGAACTCGAGAGTGACACTAGTGGCAAACGTACTAAGACCATCATCATCTGCAAGCGGCCGTAAGTTGTCTAAAGAAATATCAGAACAGAATGGAAGCCTACCAGAGGTTGGTTGGAACTGGCTGGTGTGCGTGAAGTGTGAATAGTTTCCCCATTTGATCAAACAGTTGGCCTGAGCTTGATGTTCCCCTTCGCCGAGTTGTTCACGCCGTTTAAACAAATGGAGGAAAATACGGAACGCAATTGTTCGCTTCTTTTGAGGGATTCGGGTATTCGAGCAACCACATCCGAGGCAAATAAGTTCATAATCCAATTTTATTAAACACTTTTTCCACAGCAGAAATTGTAGTAAGCTTGCTTAGAGGTTATGTGGTATCGGTACCGTTATGTGAATGGGGGTGAGATGGAAACCTTCAAAGGGACACAGACACGCACGAGGTACGAACGATAGATAGTGGACACTTCGCCATGCATTCACAGTTAATGTAGGACATATTGAACCAACGATGCTTGGCTTCATTTAGCACTCAATCCCTTCTTCCTTCAAATTTAATACCATTAAAATAAGTAACAAGTAGAGTGTGGCTGTGGCTTTCCTGATCGGAAGCTTTCGCTGCTGGATTCGAACGCTTTCGCAACCGAATAGGCGAAGGTGTTACTTCAAAGATTAGCTGGTTATGAATTCCAGACCCTGTTTCAGACAGAGACACAGAGACCAATCTCCTTTCACTAAATATTTATGAGGAAGGGAGTGTGTAGTTTTCCATCAAAGTAATTTTTATATCCATTTTCGATGTGTGGTTCGTTAGGTGTGTCATAATGCACTTCAGTGGCGTTCTCAGTTTCACAACTCGCTTGAGGTTTGACACATTGCTGCACTCTCTGAGATTAGTTATGCCACACATTCACGTCACCAGCCAAAGACTACAGTTCTTTGGGGTCACACCAGTAGAGCGGTTCTTGAACAACTTTTGATATACCATTTGGCTAACGATGCCTATCCGTTTTCTAATAATAGCAAATAACCACAAAGAATGGTAAGAAAGAATTTCAGCCTTATTTTGAATGCGCATGTCCTTCTTCATGGCCACAAACATTTGATTACACTCTTTTGCTTAAGACATTCGTAGTCATCACCAAGAATGCATTGAAGGTGTGCATTTAACTGTCCAAAATGTCAGTCTGCTTTTCTGACCACAAGCCTTGCAAATCTCCTCCATGAAAGAGCTTATCGGAAAAGGAGATTCATGTGCTAGGAGTGTATTTGGGATCCAGTTGGTCAATTTTTAAGGCCAGACAGAATTTGACACTTGGGATGCATAAGAATTGCGATGAAAAAAAGTGAGAAAAGCAATATTTGTAATTTGATGCGGACATGTATGAGGTGCCGGCTTTACCAAATTCTCGATTTGTATGATACCATGATAAAGCCAAATAAAACATGGACTGTGGATTATAGGCATTACTTCTTTAGTTAAGACTACGCGGATTGATCGATACACTATGCTGAGTATAACTTTTGAATAATTGGGACACGAGCGAGAGCACTAACCCTCATCGATTGCAGGGAGGTCAATTCAGAAAGCTGACCAATCAGAAAGGAGAACTTCGGATGAGTGAATCAAGGCTATTAAGGCAAGGTAAAATAACTCAGCCTAAGACCATCGTGGAGGAGGTGATTGTAAACTGCGAGAACCAGCGAGCTCTGGTGGAAGTTACTTCAGGGCTGACAAAGTGTCACTGAAAGCATAAGCGAGTACGACCACGGGAACAGGAACGAGGCATAGCAGAATTCACCAGTGCTTTTGCTTCTTCAGACGTGCCAAGCGATGTGCTGATCTCGAATATCATTATAGACTCCTACAGACCTAAGCATCAAGACGGATGTATTGATTTTTCCCCATGGTGGAAAGCAAATATGTGATGGATCTAAAAGGATCGTCTTTATGTCCATCTTGAAAAGTGTTTTGTTAGACATGTCACAATGCGCTTCAGTGGCGTCCTCAGCTCCACAACTTGCTAGAGGCCTAACACATTGCTATATTGTCTCAGATTATCCATGTCACTCATTTAGGTAACCAACCAAAAGCCACACTTCTTTGTGGTTGCACCAGCAGAGCGATCCTTGGACAACTTTTCGCAAACTATTGAACCAAATTGCTGATGCATTTCCAACTAATGGCTGATAGCTAAAAGGATTGTTAAACAATAATTTCAGCCTTAATTCGAAGGCGCATGTCCTGCTTCATGGCCACAACACTGGGTTAAATTCTATCGCTTAACACGTTCGAGAAAATCTTCAACAAATCATTGGAGGTGTGTGCTTAAACGTCCAAAATGTTAGTCTGCTTGCCTGGCTACAGATCTTGCAAACCGGCCTACTCCCCTCTGTCGAAGGGCTCATCGGTAAAGGAGGTTCACGTGCTGGAAGCGTAGTTGGGATCCAGTAGGTCAATGTCAAGGTTCAGATAGAAATCGGCACTTAAGACTGCATATGGTCTTCATGACACTTTTAGATGCCAAATATTTCCACACTCTGCATGTTAAAATGTTGAGGAACCTTTGTATCATCTAATAAGATTGGTAAGTAGTGGTGAGGCAAAGCTACGAATTCCAACGCAAATAAGCTGATTAGCTTAAAGACCGGAATGTTAATGAAAGTAATCGGCGTAGATAATGCCAATTAAAATATGGAGATCGAAAGCACACTAATCTGGTATTTCTGAAGTCATGGGCTTGCGGAATGAATTTGTTAGTTTTGCTGAGAAGGGAGGCGAGAGGTATGCAGTGATTGGGTCCCGAAACAGACCTCCCCAGACAAATTGACATCAGTGTGTGCATCAGCATTGAAGTGACCCACAATTGCTTCAAGCCCGCTGCTGTGGTCATGACCCAATGCAGGCGTCATGTCCTTTACACTCCCACTAAGCGCGACACACAGCCAGCTCTATTGTGGCTTATACCAGTATTAGCTGAATTTCGCAGAACACAATCACATCTCAGTGGTGGTTCTATGACTAAGTAATTTCTCTGTAGTGATTCGCAATTGCACCGAGGATTAGAAAACCGGGCTGCAGCAGTACATTGATCACGCGAACTCAACAAAGTCGTGCTACTGAAATGGAGCATAGATGATGCAAATGTGAGACGTGGGAATGGAGGGGAGATTGAGGTTTTAAAATAGGAAATGGAAAAGCAATGAGGTGCAATTCGTTTCCCCCAGTAGCGAAAGTCACGCCATCGCAGCTTTGTAGAGCCAGTTTTTATATGAATCCTTGATTGCAAATAAACGTCTCGTGGATCGGGTCGTTGTTTCATTTCAAATTCCCACGTGCGTGTGATCATGCTAATACACCCACGTCGACGAAATACACCAAAGGTTGGACATCCAACGCATAACCTTCACAGAACATGTGCTACACACAGACTGATAACCTGCTGGCGGTCGGCTAGTGCACGCAGGTGCTTTAACACGCGTACATAAATCTGCCACCACAGAATGGCAACCTGTATTAGGAGGTCGCATCAGACTGAGAATTGCAGCACTTGTCTTGAGGGAATACACGTCTACTTGCGTTTGACAGCAAGCATTTCCGATTATTCACGGAGATTGTAAATAATGTTGGACTAAAGGTTTGACTTTGGCTAATTTACCTGGTCTCAGATTCCCATCCTTTAGGGCCAGATTCTTCACAGGTCTATTTCATTTCACTCCACTTATCTAATCATTATCATCCCACATCCTACTTCTCTCGCTGTCTATCTCACTTCCTCTCCAAACACATTACGTCTTCCTTTCTCCAGAATTTGACGCCAATTTTATGCAAGCCATGGAATCCCTATTTGTTCAGCAGTTGCAGTTTTCTTATATTACTCTTCGTTGTCCTTATCATCGTCTGGTAGCGGGGAAGCCTCTCTGATCGGTGACTGTTTTGTTCTTCTAGAGGACGGGTTAAGCTGTACTGCAGCAGTTCTCCAAATTGAAATTGGAAATGGGTTCCGTAAGGGGCACGCTAAGGTCAAAGTGTCCTTCGACATCAGTAGTAGAAGTAAAAGGCGAATTTTGTCTTGTTTAGCCGTACAATGGAAAAGGGTGGAGTTTCATGCTGTTTTGGGAGGACGATAGCTCCAATAACGCTTCCGTTAGTTTGAATGGTACGACGTCACGAATTTCCCTAGCTCCGGTGTTCATTCTCTTGATCTACGCTGACAGATTTGAGAAGGCCAATTTTAGTCGGTATTGGCAGCGTTATAACAGAGATGCGTTGAACATGGTTGTTAGAGGGCAAACAGCATCCGTCTCATCTTGGGGTGCGTGCTTCCTCACTGTTGATGTTATGGTTATTTCAATTTCTCCCATTGATAAGCCACTTGATCATTTACAAATTTTTTTAGTTCAAAAAATTGTAAAAGGTGATTCCATTGTGTTTGATGGTAAAAGAAATTGCACAATGGTCTATTATTTCAAAGTTGCTCAATGATTTTCGGCATGAAGTCTCGGTGATGTCGCACCCCGACAACTCGAATCTGTCCTCAAGTAGTAGCAGGCCAAATTACTGTAGACGAAGAGATATGACTAAGGACCACGAAGACTAAAATACTATCAGCATGAGCCTTAGATCGTGACACAGGGTGGGCACGCAAAATGCATCATCTCAAGCCTACGTGAGTTTAAACACGGAATAAACCACACCGCTGCTGTACAGCAGAAGGTAAGTGCACATGTTACCCTCTCCCAGACCAAAAGAAGTTGACAGCATGCATGCAGATTGTATGTGAAATGCGAATCATAGCTGCAGATTTCAGTCAAAATTCACCCGTCCACGACGCAAACGAGAGTAAAGGAGGAATAGATAAACACCAAAGCTAATAACAACTATTA
The DNA here is from genome assembly GCA_036345935.2 of Taenia hydatigena. Lineage (NCBI taxonomy): Eukaryota > Metazoa > Platyhelminthes > Cestoda > Cyclophyllidea > Taeniidae > Taenia > Taenia hydatigena. Next base: position 10,302,497 of record JADWOT020000004.1, on the reverse strand, counting down.
CAAAACTACTGTCATCACTTACAGGATGGCGTAGGTTACTGCAATGTTCATGCATATTCTAACTAAATGTAGATTTTAACGAAGGCATGTGTAATTTGAGGTGAATAATGGCATGATTGACAAATGACTAGGCTCATTTTGAACTACTTTACTTTTATGCTGCAGCCTCAGCATATGCTTCTAGGATCTACGGTAAAAGCATCCAAGGCTTTATGCAGCCGCTCTCCTTTGCGGCTTAACAGTAGTGAAATCTCTCAATAGGAAGTGTGGATTTTGCCACAAGTTCGAGTTCTTGGTGTGGATGTCAAGACTTCTTGATGATAGCATGCTGGAGATTGATTTCTGCATATGCTTACCCTTTTATGTCTGGCACTATTTGCATTGTTTATTCTTCTATCAAGTTATGGCATTAATTGGTGGCTCTCTTTTATGCGTTGTAGCTATTTTTGAATGACGATGTTTGTTTCGTTGTCTTTGGGTTGACGATGCTGTTGTCGTTTCTTCTGGATTACTGGGCCACCTACTTTGCGGACATCTTGATTTTCTCTCGATTTACATTAAATCATTCATTGGTGAGGGTTAATCGGTCAAATTTTCCGCGCAGTTAGTCAACTATAAGCGGAGCCAGAAATAAGCTTTTCCAATTAAAAGAGGGCCCATCATGTGAATTTCACTGCAAATGGCAAGCATAACCGAACTGAAGAATGTCAAAATCTCCGCCTCTTGTAACTGTCTTTTTAAGCATGGCGTCTTTGTGCTGGCTAAGTTGTTTCTCCCGTGATAGTTTAGTCGGCTTTAGAAAGCTGCAATTCCTGATAAAAATAAGTTCAATCACTACACCGTGTTTTGACATTAAAAGGTTATTTCATGTAATTAAAAACTTTTAAATGAATGCATTTTATAGTTAAACAAAATTTTTTTTCGATCTGCGGGTGTTTAGATGCTCAGTGATGGCAATTTGTTGCATTTACTCGCAGTCGCCACTATCGTGGTGTCTGACTTCCCTTCTGATGCTGACCTACCACATACCAAGTTGTGTGCTTGACTGCTCTGCACCCTCTCAGGTTGTCTCCTCTTATACGGATGCGCAATGATTTCTAAGCGATCGTTTACATGGGCTGATCGACGATCAAGCAGTAAGGTAGACGATGAGAGCACAAACTCACATTGATGGCTCACTCACGGTTATCTGGATGGACTAATGTCCGATATTCTCGACTTGAAGTAATGAGTTGCAACCATGTGAAAGAAGTAAGCTTGAGTAGTCCGCTTACTAGAGTTCTTGCAAAAATGACTGCAAAAGTTAAATTTTTGAATTAAAATGGGGCAGAAATGCTTGTCAGGGACTGCAGATGGCCATACAAATGGTCATATAGAAATGTTCACCCATTGGGAACCTCTTGAGCAGGCCTTGATTCCTTCTAACAGCAGTACCTATGTTATTACTGCAGCACTTAAAATCCGCACTTTTCCATTACCCTCACATCAAAGTGTCCTAGGGAGGACTGCCAACCTGTTGCCAGTAGTAAAATTTTAGGACTAAAAAGTAGAGCGCTTCGTTGTGATTTGTAATATGCAAAATCGTAGGTCAAGACCGCATAATATCACGCCAGAGGTTACTGCCATGTAAAATAATGTCTAAACTTTTGTAATCACCTAATTAAGCAAAATTTAAGCATACAACTTCTTACAGAACACATAGGTTCCATTCCCAGGTGCTAGCGAGAGAAAAAAAAATAATTTTTTTACCAGCACACACTATATTAGCATTAAAATTTTTGTCTAAGAACAAGCTAGCCCACTACACATTCTTGTTTGCACTTTGCCTACGGTGCATTTTCGATGAACAGGTTAAATGGGGAAGCAAGACACAAAAAGGCGTTTAAATAAATGCTTGTGATATCGGCGAATAAGTGAGCTCAATGCAAGTCTAAATGTTTTTCTAAATTGCACATCTACTTAGAGCTAATGGGCCGTGATGTGGCAGGGCCATATTTTAGTGTCCTGCTGACATCGGCGAGAATTCAAACGCTGACAAGCTTTTAACAAATAATCGCAACTCACTGGCGCAAAAAACAGAAATTTTATCAGACATTTAAGGGTGTGCGTAAGAGGTGCATTTTAATAGGTTTTCAAACAATTGGCAGCTTGCAAAAGCCGATGCTAATGACAACGACAGCAGCAGCAGCAGCAGCAGAGGAATCTAAGTGCGTGATACTTGATGTGCTATTTCTATACTACTCAACATTAGAGACTGGGAGATAGAATGCAGCTAACATTTTAACACAGGTTTGATTGGGCATAAAAACCAAGCGACCGTAGCAAAGTTGCTGAGCGCACCCTTCCGTATCAAGTTCACGTTACAGTATGCTTCTACCAGTACCAAGAGCAGTAATAAAGCCTGCGCTCTACTTAGACAAATCGACGATTCGCAGCAAGTCGCTTCCTGATTAACAAGGCATTGGATTGTTCGCGAAAGTAGGAAGATAAAGTGCAATGGCGTTTGTTAGTAGCTTTGATAATTCACGCATTCAAGCACCTTGTGACTGTGAGGTTGCTCTTATGCACTTGGCAGACTACTGCTATTTGGGAGTGTGTGCAACAACGGAAGCCTTTGTTTGTGTAAGTGACCCTCGTACAGGTGCGCTACAGATAATCTTAGGAAGTTAAGCAAAAACCTTCTTTACGTAATGTGGAGCTACCGTAGGCAGGAAGTTTCCACATCCGACACGTTCCATTTAGTGTTTATAAGTTGAGTGTGTCGAATTTTTTCTAATCATCGAGCTGGGAAAGCACAAGCCATGCAACGGAAGATTCAATCGCACTTCCACTAGGTTGTTGAGCTTTTAAAATAATGCTGATCCGCAGCATTATTTGACTGACATAATTACTCTGCATGGATCGGTGTCGATTTGATCGTGCAAATGTTGGAAGCATTGACGATGCCAATGAACTTTCGCCCAAGGTGGTCGTCATTCCATTTGTTTATTATGTATACTAGAACCAAATGAGTTTTTAATGCAGCCAAATTACGCGTTTGTTCGACATTCCGTATTTAAGTCACACTTTCGTCACGCGGTCGTTGTCAGCGCGTCAGCACGATTGACCCGCTGAACAAGCCCAAGTTCATGTCAATCAAAATACTCAATAATGACAATAATCCGGGTACATTGTTCCATTTTCTGCAGCCACGTGGAGCTTCTATACACCAAATACAACACCACATCTCTATATTATTAAAATTCGTGCTTTTAATTTTGTGCAGGCTTTATAATCTTGGTAATTACTAAGCACACTGATATTGTTCTGGTGGTAGTGATTGATTACAGTGCTTGAGTCATTCAATGCAAAGCGAAAGTCACTGCAATTAATGTGGTTCATTGATGTTGATAGCATTGTGCTCACCAAAGGGTGGAGTTGTGAACATTGTGACATTCGGCATTAGGGAAGTTTGTGTCACCTGCTGTATGTTTTATGCACTTAATGCAGTGTAGCAAAAATCCCTTCCAACATCTGCAACAAATACCTTCACACATGTATAAATTTCCACCACGTCGATTTCCTCGTCGAGTTCCAGCATTAAATAACAGGCGAACATGCTTTGTTCGAGGAGGAGTGGGTTAACAGGCACACCTAGGTACCTGAATATACAATATTTAAAAACTATTTTGCCAATGGTAACTATGGCTCCAATTGGACAGTAAATCTTAACGTTATAAACAGATTCCATGAGACATAAACAAGTGCTTGATCCGCGTTCTGTGATTTAAGTCACTATCGTCAAACGATCGCCTTCGACGCCCTTACGCTCGAGACCACATAAGCACCACGCATTGTGAACTAGGCGCCTTTTTTGGCAACGGTGAAAACAACATCGAGGCGATAAGTGATTTCAACGATCTTAAATTTCATGCTCCGTATACCAACTTGGTAATTTATCCAACTGCTCAAATACGATGATAGCAGTTGAAGCAATCGATCCCAATAGTTGTCGACCGCTATGTCATCGTTGACTGTGCCTCATAAAAATAGTGTCATTTAGACCTCTCACTTTAGGAGGAAGATTTCTTTCCTCCCAAACTTTGCCATGAATTGTAGGCAACATGTTTTTCCATTCGCTTAAGTGTCTTCAAAATCAATTTTGAGATGCTTTGGTGGCTCATTAATAAACTTTGTTTATTTTGTTTTGCTGCGTGATAATGGAACATCGATGGCAGTGAAACAGGCTATCTGAGTATATCAGTACCAGCTTCATTACTGTCAACGCCAGCACGGTCACCAACACACAGCGCACGTTTACGACTGCCTTTATTAATTTTGTTAGTTCATGTAAATATACTGTTCACGTTGGTCACACCTCGCCTGCGCAAAATAATTATTCACTCTTGTTAGGCTTAGAAGCTTCGTGTTTTCGTGGCACCCCATTGCCAAAAAGGGCATTTAGTTTACATACCATCATACCATCGACATCCACACGCCTGCGCGAGGTGTTTTACGTTTACTAAAATCTTCCTCATTAAACACACTTGCAAATAGTAGCCTGCCTGATGCGTCAGCTCGGTGCTTAAATGTATACACCGCATGCGCTTACCTTCCTCCTTTCTTGTGCAATTTAATGTTTTGTTAATCAGTAGGCATACTTATTATACGAGCGGACGCTTCCTTTGCGGACCACCTATGACATTGCCAGAAGCATTCAATTGTGCTGAATAACGGACGTGTTACTCCGATCCTGTCATTGCCGTCAATCGCTGACAGTGCAAAAAGGATATGAACTTTTCCTAAAATTGCGCAGACTTCACCAACGATGAGGAAGACAGCATAGGCTCAACCAAGTGCCTTGCAGTGAGCCTAATGTATTCCTGTGAGTCACGGCAGCACGCAGCATGAAACATTTATTGTAGTCACAAATTATCAGTGGCTTGTAAGTAGAAGTGAGTGTTGAGTGACAATAAAACTAGGAGCTTACTATTATTGAATGTCTAATGTTCATGTCTACATTTCTTGCAGCATATGTGGGTTCTCTCAGGACTTTAGGATGGAACAAATTCATATACTCTGGGACATTTTTTAGTCGAATATGTGAAGTGAAGTATTTGGACGTCGTCTTGGAAGTCGTTAATTTTGTGTTAAGTAAATTTACTTGAACTTCAGCTGCTGCTTAAGAAGTCATGCCTACTTATAAATTGTCAGCCATGTTATTATGCTGCCTCATATGTTACTAGTAGCCACGAGAATCCATTATCGCAATAAATGCGCTCTCAGGCAACATGACGAACTTCTGATGAAAGCGTTCCGAACAGCAAAAGTATCAGCGAGCGTTAATAATTTGCATAAAAGTGCACTGGAGTGTATGATGCTACTCCAAATGTGCCAGCTACACTCAAACAATTAGCAGAATTTATTGGTCAACACAATCGGTTGCAGCAAAGGAGCCAGAGTCCTTCAGTCCTGACTAATTTATGCTACATCATTGTAGAAAATCCTCTATGCATTCAATTAGAGCCAAAACCCATGCATTCCTATCTGAGTTACTTCGTGGAGCCTGCTATATCGAACACCACGTTACTGACGAGCCATTTGATTTTTGTCTCGGCACCGGCAGGTAGGCTCAAATCAAGTAGATTGTCTATAGTTATGGCTGCAAACTATAGTTCAGCTTACCCTATGATTGCTAGTACAACTTCTAATTATAAATTTTTTCTCCCCTACGTGCGCATGTGAATAGCATCACACATAGCACACGCTCTTTTGAAAATAGCAAACTCCCAATATAGGCATTTATTAGAGCAAGGGAGAAATTGTGCTTAGTTATAAATATTGGAAGTTGTTGTAGGCGAATCAGCTAATATTGGATGTGTCTCTAGTCCAAAAGCAGAGCGCTTTTGATTATCTCAAGAGCGGAATTCAAAGTAGTCTTTGCATCTTCAGCTGAGCCAAGAGATGTGTTAACCTCTGCCACCACCATCGATTTCAGCAGACCTGGACAGCAAAGTAAAGTGGTTTCATCCTCAGTTTGATGTGAAGAAAATATATAAAGACCCTATGAGGATCTTTGCAGCCCCATTCCTTACGTGTGCTGCAGTGAATGTGTCACAAAGCACTCCGATGACGTTACAGGTTCAGCGCATCGCTTTGCTACTTGTTCGCGCCACTAGATGAAATCCACAGCCTAATGTAACCTTCTGAATAATAAGCTAATAATGCTGGTCTGATGTTTCTCAGAAAAAAACATCAAAAAATTCCATAAATATGTGCTTCTATTCCGGCATGCAGATGTTCCTCTTGCAGTAGTATTAGCAGCTGCTCTGATATGTTTGTTCTTAGTCAAGGAAAGGTCGCTGCTGTCAATGCGGTTAAGACATAACCATAAAAGTCGAAACTGCTAGCCCACCTGTCTGACCAAGAGTCTTGCAAATGTACTTGCCCTCGTCCAACGAGAGACCGCCTGGAACGGGGGTTCCTGTGCTGGGGGCGTACTTCGGATCCAACCCGTCAATGTCGAAGCTCAGGTGGATTTGACAATTAGGACTGTCAAACAAACATGTTTCCCAATTTACTGTTCTAGTTACTCATCATCCTCAAAATGCATATCTTTCAGCAATCACTCACCAAAACCGCATTATGATCTTGAGAGTTATCTCCATGACACTCTCAATGCCAATCCTTCGCACATCGTTCATATTAAAATACGGAATATTGAGATCCTTTATGAACTTCCTAAAGCAGGAAGTAAATTGTGAGCTTGCCCTTCCTCCATTCGATTGGCTTAAAGGTCGAACTTACAGCTCTGGTGCATCGACATCCCGAAGTCCGATGTAGAGTAGTTGATTGGCTTCAAGACTGCAATATGCATTGGGTGAGTGAGCGTCAGTCAGGTAAGTAATTGTAGGTAATGCAAGGAGATCAGACCTACACTGGTTTGATGGTTTCAAAGCCTTGGGTTTGTGATATTAGTTTGCTGGTTTCGTTTAGAAGAAAGGAGAGAGGCATGCCGTGAGTGTGACGAGAAGTAGAGCTGCTGGGAGTATTGATGTCAGCGTGTGCGTCAACCCAGACAACAAAAGAGTTGGGGAAATTCTTCAAGTGACCCGCAATTGATCCGATCCCGATGCTGTGGTCACCGCCAAGTATGAGTGTCATGTCGTTCTCCTCCACACTTTTGGCGACGCGCTCTGTCAGCTCTAAAGTGGTTTTCACCAGTGCTCGCTGGTTCTCGCAATTCAAAATAATATCCGCTTCACGGTCTTTCGGCTGCGTAACTTCTCCACAGTTATTTACTTTGGCATCTAGCATTTTACACCAAAATAGTCGAAACAGGTAAGCAATGAGAACTTGGACACATCATATTAATGAGGTAGAGCATAGATGGTTCTGCAAGAGTGAGCTAGAAAATTTGGGGAGATGTAAAGTCAAGCCAACAGGTAATTTACCCAATTTTCTCAGAAGCTCTTTGAGACCACAGTTCAGGATGTCCCTAGGTCCATTCTGAACCCCGTCCTTCGGTTGACCCTTGTCGATAGCTGCTGCCACAATACCCAGAGAGGAGACGTGATTTCCAGAACTCTTATCCATGACGCGAAAGTGCGAATTGGCTGGGTGTGGGTTGTAAGCACCTTTTATACTCCATGCATTACAACTTTGTGTGGCTGTCAGGCTACTATTTCCCTGTGTTTACGATAAAAATTGATTTGGATGCTTACGCGGTCTCTAGCGATCGTTTGACGATAGTGACTTAAATCACAGAACGCGGATCAAGCACTTGTTTATGTCTCATGGAATCTGTTTATAACGTTAAGATTTACTGTCCAATTGGAGCCATAGTTACCATTGGCAAAATAGTTTTTAAATATTGCATATTCAGGTACCTAGGTGTGCCTGTTAACCCACTCCTCCTCGAACAAAGCATGTTCGCCTGTTATTTAATGCTGGAAATCGACGTGGTGGAAATTTATACATGTGTGAAGGTATTTGTTGCAGATGTTGGAAGGGAATTTTGCTACACTGCATTAAGTGCATTGGTGAGCACAATGCTATCACCATCAATGAACCACATCGCATGACTTGGACTCTGCAATCAATCACTACCACAAGCGCGACATCGGTATGCTTAGTGGTTACCAAGATTATAAAGCTTGCACAAAATTAAAAGCACGAATTTAAATAAAAATTGAGATGTGGTGTTGTATTTGGTGTGTAAAAGCTACATGCGGCTGCAAAAAATGGGACCACAAACTCGGATTATTGTCATTATTGAGTATTTTGATTAACGTGGACTTTGACTTGCTTAGCGAGTCAATCGTGCTGACGCGCTGATGACGGCCGCATGACGGAAATGTGAATTGAATAAGGAATGCTGAACAAACGCGTAACTCGGCTGCATTGAAGCCTCTTTTTGGTTCTAGTATGCATAATGAACAAATGGAATGACGATCGCCTTGGGCGAAACTTCATTGGCATCGTCTCTATTTCCATCCATCTGCACGATCAAATCGACTCCGATCCATGCAGAGCAATTATGTCGATGGAATAAGACTGTGGATCAGCGTTATTTTAAAGCCTGACAACCTAGTAGAAGTGTGAATGAAGCTTCCGTTGCATGGTGTGCGCACGAAGGTACAAGTATTATTTCGGTTGCTTTCCTATTTCGATGATTAGAGGAAAATTAGCCGCACTTGACTTATAAACACAAAGCGAAGTGTGTCGGATGTAGTAACTTCCTGCCTCTGGTAGCGCCATATCACATAAACAAGGTTTTTTTGTTTACATTTCGTAATCTAAACGCACTTACGTCCTAAGATTATCTGTAGCGCACCTGTACGAGGGTCACTTACACAAACAAAGGCTTCCGTTGTTGCACACACTCCCAAATAGCAGTAGTCTGCCAAGTGCATAAGAGCAACCTCACAGTCACAAGGTGCTTGAATGCGTGAATTATCAAAGCTACTAACAAACGCCATTGCACTTTATCTTCCTACTTTCGCGAACAATCTAATGCCTTGTTAATCAGGAAGCGACTTGCTGCGAATCGTCGATTTGTCTAAGTAGAGCGCAGGCTTTATTACTGCTCTTGGTACTGGTAGAAGCATACTGTAACTGAGAATTGAGCATAGGCAGCCATCTCGAGTAACGTGAACTTGATACGGAAGGGTGCGCTCAGCAACTTTGCTACGGTCGCTTGGTTTTTATGCCCAATCAAACCTGTGTTAAAATGTTAGCTGCATTCTATCTCCCAGTCTCTAACGTTGAGTAGTATAGAAATAGCACATCAAGTATCACGCACTTAGATTCCTCTGCTGCTGCTGTCGCCATTGATAGCGTCGGCTTTTGTGCGCTGCTAATTGTTTAAAAACATTAAGATTCACCGCTTATGCAAACCCGTAAATATCTGATAAAATTTCTGTTTTTGTGCAGTAGGATTAGAAGTCTTGGCGCGATTTCGTACCCTGCGCTAGTGAGCTACGATTGTTTGATGATGTGTTATTTCGCAACACAATATCATCACTGAGCATCAAAACACTTGCAGCACAGCACTCAGCGTCTAACGCATAGCTCATCGCTGGGCATAGGAAGCTTACCGCGTGGAAGGACAAAACATTGCAGATCGTAGCAATGCAAGCACAATAGCCTTGCTGCATTGTTTTAAAGCACTGAAAACACAAATATTGGACAAGTTTTCCGCTCCAATGCGAAAGTGGAACCAGCGATTTTATGATGAATGGAACACAACAAAATTGTTTTTCCACGAAACTACTTTCCAGGTGTCAGCTTAATGCTGAAACGAGTCCACAATTGGTCCAGACGATTATACTGAAATGTAGATTTGCGAATCTCACAAGTCAATCCATTTCGTCGATAGCCACGTAAGTTGAAATTTCACTTAAACATTAATTAATTTACAGCAGGCAAATGAACATTTAACATTAAGCTTGTGGGCATGTTTGCTCCATGAAAAAAGCGCAAAAGTCCGGATTCGGACTGACAGCTTCCTTTTTTATATCCCAAATGCTATGTCACTTTGTCGCATGCATATTGAGCTACTAGCCCACTGGAGCACCGAAAACTCTGGCCTAATTTGATGTGTTTCACTCGACTTTCATTCACGCGTTAGGTCTCACACCTGGGAACATGTTTGGTAGACAGTTGCAGGTTAGTGTGACAGACAGCACTTTGCCTAAGCTCCTTATCGAGGCCCTTGCCAGCTCCAACAACTATTTAACACAATGGAAGAGTGCGCAATCGCATAACAGAATTTATCACGAATATTGTCTAGTCTAAATTACTACCTTCAGATGGATGCAACAGTAGTATGGGACACACAAATGTCGGCTATTGCAAAGAAAATTTCGTGCGCTTAAATCCTTTGCACTGCATTTTGGATTTGGCATGCGAAATTGCGCTAGTTATAGATCTTAAGCGGATAATATTAGCTTAGGTCCGTTCGATGTGTCAGACCTTATAAAGGACTAAGCAGCTTTTGGATACCCACCCTGCCGCCGTGACACATTTTGTCCCAAAACAGCATCACATGCTACAAAATAAAGGGAATCAGATCAACTGCCACTTAGCTGGATGAATCGAAACGCAGCATCGTACACACGTCAACATCCACTGTGTATTCATTCACTTACTCGCGTTTCATCCGTTCTTCCATAAATCGCCTCACCTCCGCAGTATTTGTTTTTCCTGCACTCATTAGTGTGCACTGTTTGCGTTTTATTTGTTCATGCAGTCTTCTATACTTCTGCTTTTATGCACAGCTTTGACAAAATGAACTTTGAAATGCAACCCACAACAGAGGACCAAATGTCAGTGAGGTTGGGTCGAGTCGCCTGACTAACCTGACGTTCAATCGCTAAGGTACTTGCTCAAATGAACAGATCATCTCTCAATCACTAGCGGAATGCGGGCGCTCACCAGACTTATCTCTACACATAGTCATCGAATTAACATCACCTATGCCTCATCCATCCATCTCCTCTGTATTCAGTACACCTTTCTGCTAAAGGACATTTTTGAGTTGGCGATGTCCAGCCAGCGTGCCACCACCGGTGGTGTGATGATGTAGGATGTTGGGGACAATATGATGCACGTACAGTAAATATTATTAATATTTTGTCGTTAGAGTTCATCAGCATTTTTAAAGTGCTGTCGTAGAAGTCGCTTCCGTAAATTTGGCTTAGGTAAGCGGCAGTCACAACAAGAAAATCATGCGGTTGATTTTGCCGCAATTTTCCCCACACTCATTGCGGAAACTTTTGCGGATACCTAATTCTAAGCAGTCGATTTCAATTTGCAGCAACATAGGATGCCAGAGGTCGCAAAACTCTGCGCAGTGTTTTGAGTTAACAATGTGTCTAGTCAGCATGCCACCGCAGGAAGTGAGGTGATGGAGGGTGTGTCAGATAATAAAGTACAGGGACAGTTGTAGGGGGGGATGATGTTAAATGTTGCCTTTATCTGGCTGATATGGTCGAGAGGAATTGTGTTTGCCAGAGCAATGGTTTCTATGAAGGGAAGGTAAGGCATAAAGGCAAGGTTTGAGGATCGAGGGGCCTTCATTGAGGAGAAAGGTTCCAATTTACTGCATTAGTCAGTGTCTTAAAATGCTTTTAATAGTTAATGGCTATAATAAGCCTGAGGAAGGTAGAGTCAACTTTTCGTGCCTTACAGAGATACTGTTGTGAAAGCTCGAGAATTTTATTAGTTCCGCGAATCGTCTGTCTGGATCTCATCGCCATACTCGCCTCAGATTTATCGTTGATGAAATTGTTTGGCACCACAAAGCTCCATCTCTAAATAAACCTACAAATATATGCAAATTTTGTAGGTTTTATTACTCTCTTACCCTTGGAGTCCATCAGCATCATCGAAATGCTGCCAAAGAAAATTATAAATCCGGGTTTAATAAATGTCAGCCATAACACAGGAAGTTATGCGGTTTATTCCACGACATCACTTTTTAAAATAAATGTAACATTGCATGTCATCATTTAAATTTGGCAGTCAACATTGTCTTATCAGCATATGAAATCAAAAATTACAAAACTGCTCACCTAACTTATCAAGGAGTACGAGGCATAAGAAAGGGAATTTTGCTGGGAAATAAGTTGCAGCACCTGCATCCCAGCCTAATAAATTGGCAGGCGTTCCTTGGCTGCAGATTTATTCGACGTTAACCTGCTTTTATGCTACGTGATGCGTTACTGTGCTTGTCGCAGAAAACTCAAGCGGATTAACTGCTACTGATATTCAAAGGGTACTATCATTATCTTGAACAAATGTATGCGTGTTTTTGCATCTAGACCTATATTAGAGAGAGCTTAAGTATTTCACGCACGAAGGATATGACGTAAACGAAAGTGGGATTGTTTTGTAGGATATCAGGGCAAGAAGAAGGAACAGAAGAGACGGTCTTAAAACAGTCGACAACAGCAGCAACCTTAAATAGGTTTCAGCGAAATCGCTCTGTTTAAAGCCAATCTGTCCCTCTCTAATTCTCCTCACCATATTTTACTTCAGCAGGAACCACTGAGTTATGGTCTACGACGGAATGGAATCAAGAGTGATAGTCTAGAGAAGAAGCACTTTTGAACCGAGAATAATTTATCAGCTGGTCTGAAAACAAGCTGATGACGAAGCCGTAGTTTCCAAAAAGCATTTTGTAACTAAAAGCTCAGCTGCACAAAATCAAAAGTAGAAGTAAAACGTAAAAGGTTTAATAGGTGTAATTCCTTTTAGGCTACACTTTAAAATAGCCGTCAAGAGGGTTCTTGCTTACGTTTGGAGATGGCGTCGTAACAACCCCACTCCAATAGATCAGACCAGTTGATGAAATCCTCATCTTCACCCCTGATGCACCACAGTCTCCAATTCGTTGGTACAGCACACAGCAGATAATTGTAGAAGTCAACAATTTTGTGAATAAAATCTTGCAAAACATTTCATCTCACTTGATTTATCCCTCCTCACATTCACGATGAGTGCAACGATTAAGGTTTGGTGAGGAGCAAGGCCTTCTATGACAGCTCTTATTTCATCCTTGAGAAATCGTTAAGGGCACTCAAGGTGTACACGGGGTAGACAATGCAATTGCAGTCGTCAGATTCAAGGCCGTTGCCTGCATTTGCTTTCTTTTGGATAACATCATACTCACCACTTTTATGGTGATCTCCAATTATGATAAAATTACTTGTTCTCGCAAAACGTATGTTCACTGGATACCCGTTTAGGGGAATGCCCTTGCCAGCTTCTACACGTGGTGTTCCCAACAACAGTATGCACTCGCAATAAGGCATCTTATTAATGTTAAAGAACGGTGACAGACAAAAGTGGATATTTCTTTGGGCTTGGTCATGAAGCAACGTGGATACGAGAGCTTGACAGGGGACAGTTTGCTGTGTATGGTATTGAATATCCTCAAAGGCTTTTTGGAAGGAGATTCTTGAAGACGGCGGAGACAATAACTGACACAGATGCGTGTCTAACCACGTCCACTGCTTGATGTGCTGGTTCATAACAGTGGAACAGTAGTACAGAAGTTTACCAAGTCTGGAGCATCAAGGAATTCGCATATTTGTAATAGCGATTTCGGTGGAAGATCTGTGATCTTCTGATGTTTGTTGTTTTGTGCCCAAATGTGTAAAAATGCACGCGATATAAGGTGATGTAAGAATTGGATGTGCGAAATGTGAGAACAAGTTAAAAAGCTAGTGAGGAGAGAGATATGAGCAAGAGCAAACAGGAAGAAACAGGTGAAGTCAACTGAGGCCTACCATTATTAGGAGATTCCTGTAGAGACTGACGGTGTGGCGGAGAAGTTGATATTTATACTAGCTTACAAATCGGGTCGGAGATCGGCATGACCTTGCCTTGATGCTAGCACATAGGTCTTTTCGCGTCATCCAGAGGAAAACGTAACAAAATCAAAATGCTAAGCAGCAAAAATGAAACCAAGGAAACAAAGAACTCATATTCCTCGATCGCGATTACAACTTTCTTTAATAATGGCATTAATGAATAGCTTTCCTTACTGACCGCAGCTACTTGTATCATCTGACACCCAAACATTTTCTGGACTGTCGATGCACGACCGAATACAATTTTCGTCAAAATTCATGGTTCGTGTATACATCATCCAAGCAGATCTCTGGTATTTATCTTGCGACTATTTTTGTTTTAAGGTGTCAAATCCGAGGGAGTCTTCCACCAAACTTGATTAGGAAGATACTTTTTATGATCCCGTCAACACAGCTGGAATTTCTCCGAATGGGAGAAGCTATGGCACCTGCACAAGCTGTCTTTGGTAGTGTCTCGCTAATTGCAAGTGACATTGTCCCTCTGTATATTTGGTGAGCTTATCCAAAAGGCGTGCAGGTCCTTTAACAGACAGACGATGGAAAATCATGCCAGTTCATTTCTCAAAATTATTGCCACAAATTGCGTTTACTCGAAAATAATTTACTTTAAAACTACGTTTATCAAGCATCACGTGCATCCAACCGAGTATATTGCGCCTTAATCGCACGAAGACAGCTGTTAATGTAGAGACAGTCACTAGACGTGATGTAAGGCGAATCAGTAACTCCGACAAAGTTGAGAAGTCGGGAATTTTAGCAGAAGCCTTCTAACCCACACAACGCTTGCTTAGTCAAGTAATGTGTGAGTCGAAGAGACTAAGACATGCATTAAAGATCTGTCTTAAGCAGACTGCATCACAGTCACTTGAGACTAGTCCTTCCTGCCTCAGAAAATACATAACAATTGTGCTATGTTTCGCCATCTACTCGCCTAATTTCAACCATGAATTGGTTGCGTTTTAACTTAATAAAGTTCCATTTAAATGCATTTGCGAGAGGCTTCATCACCACAGATATCAAAGAAGTTCACGGAATCGCTCCATTCAAGAGGGACCATTGCTCCATTTGCTGTTTCATGTACGCAGCAAAAGTGTTGCCTGCTGTTTGGGTTCGTGGTATCTAAACTAACCCATGCCAAGTGCGCCTCCTATTAGAGTCCCGACATGCCTTCCAGTCTACTTAACGGGTGTTATTGAAAGTTGTGTTTTGACTTGGGAAATCCTAGGAAATTAAGCCACCTCCACTTGAAACACTGAGTAGGTAATTTGGAGGATTGGTTGAAATCCACACACGGTAGGAAATGGTATGCTGCACGATAAATGCCAGCGTCCTTGCCTTTGGTCAAGGAAGGTGATTAACCTCCTCAATCACTGCGTCATGGAATGAGAATCTCCCTTCGGTTGAATCAGTGGAGAGTAAGTAAATAAGCGAGAGAACAGGTGCGTCCGTCAGCCGCGAATTGACCTGAGGCGGCATGTTTGCAGAGATAAGAGGCTGATGCATTGTGCTAATCGCTGACCCCATTGCATGTTTACCACCACAGGTCATGGGATTTGCCAGTTGTTGGGTCAGTCAGTCATGCTTAATGTGCATGAACATGGTGCGCAACATGCTGACAGTCTCTGTGGCTTAACATCCATTATCCATTAAAAATACGAAGATGTCAAAGAATTGTGAAAATTGGGATCGTCATACCAATTTAGTAATTTACATTTGCGATTCATATTTGCTCCATTCACACCCACAAGTAAAAAAAAATGGAAGTCAGGTGTATTCCTTTTCGCACGACTTCTATGCACGCAAAAAGGAGTTCAACAGAGGCGTCGCTTCCTATTCCCACGTTTGCACTTGCAATGCGCTCGCATCCACAGTAAGCGCATATTAAGCCACATTGTTTTCATTTCTTATTGCTACTTTCCTAACCCTTTGTCATCATCATTTTGCACTAGTGCAAGCCCCTGCAGTAAGCTAGAATCAGCCACGTGACAGAAATACAAATGCAGCTACTGCCACCACTCCATTCGCTCCTCACTCTCCATCGCAATTAACGACAAACACTACCTAGCAAAATTAGCACTTTCATCATTAGAAGTAGAGCTACCAGAACTCGCGATGATGATGATCGCAACCAAATCTAGTCGCTTTTGTTCTGTTGCTTAATTAAAACCCACAGTAATAAAACTTTGCACGAATTTCTAGCTACCACGCAATCCTTCCACACAATGCCAGGACAGGGGCCAGTACTAGGCGCTCATCTATTTCTACCTCCTCTTCCAGTACCTAATTATCACTGCAAGACATGTGCCAATGTCAAAAGTGAGAGGAGGACAGAGTGGTGCACCATCAGCGGTGGCTTCACAATTTCGACTCAGAATTCTTGCTTCATTCTTAACAACTACGACCTCAACAATGCAGACGTAGACCAATTCGGTACTCATCAAGCCATCATTGCTATCTCAAATTGATCTAGAAGATTATGCACCTATAAATGACGAAATTATTGCCTGCAATACGCCTTTCTCTCTGTAATATTACACTGTGATAGCACGTACTCTCCTTATAAAACTTTCATGCACCAATTGTGAGGCAATGCGGAGCTAAAAAGTAAAACATTTTTCATTAACCCAACTCTTCCATGTGTAAATCTGCCCTATAGAATAAATAGAGGACGTGGAACACCTAATCTTCCTGTTTGAAGCAGTTAACGGCATTTACAAACTGGCACATTGCTATCACCCTCTAGTAAGTGGAAGGCAAAGCACGCTAGAGATAGCAGCAAACAATGCATGCAGGTGCCTTTATCTAGATGCTGGTCGGCAGCTGCGGTGATACACTTGTGCTTGTGAGGAACGTTGAATACTTGGGAGGCTTCTCGTGGGTAGAGGTACGAAAATTCGTGTGGCTACCTTGAACGAGAAGAGAGCGGTTGGTCGCGCAGCATATGAATTGGGAGATCAATTTATGGAACAGTTGATGGCTGTGAAATTGGATCCCAATGAGTTGTGCTTGGTTTGTGCATCAGCTAGGTCATGATTGTATTCGACTACTGGCTACACTTTATTACTCGCGTTGAGTTCAAAATGAAGGTGTTTGTGTGACAATGAATGACTGATGCAAATAGGGTCGATCGAGTTGTTGAGGTCATGCAAGGAGGAAAATGAAAGGTTCATATTGTTGATGTTTGCCCTTCCCACTCCAGTGGTGTGTATCAATTCGACAAAGACAACGTCATTGTTGGGTTTACCGTCCAAATGAGAAGGAAGCTACCCCGTAAGTGATCCCGAGTAGCTTCATTAATGTGCAGAAAGTGGTATTCACAGGCTAAAATAGGATGAAGAGAGGATCCACTCACCTAGATCTTCTAATCTCCAGTAGTTTGTGACGGCGTTTGTCCTTTGAATGCCATCTCTTCCCCCACAATAGTGAGTTACTAGACCGTTGGACAACTTAGATATCGGATAAAGGTAGAGCAAAGCTTTGGTCTCTACCATTAACCGAGGTACCTCGGAGTGAAGCGGGAAGTTGTGCGGATGTCCTTTTAAATTGTGCAAATATGCCGACGTGACAAATTGGGACGAAGTCATTGACAGCTACAAGAGACTAGACAACTGCACCGGAGTCGACTGGGTTAGTGATGCTTACGCATACCTAGAACAAATCAACTCCTTCCAATCTCAATCATATTAACGCCTCTACACTTCGACCACATGCCTCACCGATGGAGACGCTCTGCATGTAAGCGGGAATGTAAATCCTAAGGCAATCTAAAATGCACCAAATGACCCGTTCAGAAGAACCATTGCGATATCGTGCAGACAAAGCCAAGTCGTTGAGTTAAGTGCAAAAGTAAGAAGTGAATGAGGAAAACAAAACAATGAAGGACAACTGGTGGATAGCTGTGTGAACATGGGATGCAAAATAATTGAAGAGGCTGAGTACTTTGTATCATGAATGGGCGAATAGGGGAGCGATAAAAGCTTACAAAAGTAGAGTACATAGGGCGATAGTCAATGCTAGGAACTCAGCCACCCTCGCCTCCAGCCCAGTGGCGATAGCCTGACCTCGACTAAGGCTCCGTCTCCATTTTTGCCAGCTTCACTTTCTGTACCACCGGGGCAGCCCAAATGAAGGCTTCCAGCACCTCTGACACCTAACCCAGTTCGCTACGTACTACAAACTCTACCACCACTTTTGCTCCGTCACCCTTTAGCGATGCATCGGTGTCTGCATCGCGCCTTGTTGCTATGCTGTAGATGACACCTGCTTCAGTAGTACACATCATAAGCCCGGTCCCCTCTAATTTCTCCACAACCTCGTGTATACGCCTTGTCGTAAGCAGGCATTGCAGTAGCGAAGAATGGTCTCCAATCGCCTTCTAGGCGTAGCATTTCCCTTCCGCCGATTGACTGATCTTACACTTATTAAGAAGTTTCTCTCAAACAGCTCCCAGTTGTATCGAAACCCCATCGAAAAGACAGATCGAGGGCACCACCAACGTTCGGGCTTTGTAGGCAAGCGATTCGTTGTCAACAACTGTGCCTGCAGCCCATCACAAATAGGAACAAAGCATAGTCTTTTCGTCATAGAATGATGCGCACTCCAGGCCCGTGAGAAGACCATTTGGGAGAAAACAATGATGCAATTTTTGGTCGCCCAGCAATCGTAGCAGCACAAACAAGTCTTCGTCATAACATTTTCTCCCACTCAGTTCCTCGGCCAGCAAACCACCCTACACGGACGTGAAGGAGAAGCAGAAGCAACAATAAATGGCCAATCAATCCTACCCTCTGGCGTGTAAATGGCGGTCTTGTGCTCAGCATCCACCACGACAACCTCACTTGCTCATTCATGTCACCCAGCCGTTCTTTTGGAGTGCTCTCATCTTATATCAGTAAATATTATCTCTGCCATCAAGCAAAACAATGACGATTATGGGAAATTTGTAACTTTGCAATTTAATTTGAATTTGCATTGTTCAAAGATCTGGATTCAAACATCATAGTTCGGGCAGCAGTTATACGGATCGTGGCATTGTCCCTCGATCCGAACTGCGCATTGTCCACGTCTTCGCCAAAAGTTTAACTCAGATCATTTTAACTCAAAGTATTTAGAAGTGAAAAACTGAGGTAGGACATTTATGTTCTTTTTTCTTTTCTTTTAGCCTCAATGAGAATGGTTTTAAGACTTCAAAGCTGCAAAGTGAATGGAGCGAAGTAGCATGTTTCTGACATTGGCAGCTCATGCGTGCAACAACACTACAGTCGAATGTGAATTCGGAGGAAATGAATAGGAGGCAGAGTATTCACGTATGTAAGTGAAACTTGTTTGCATATGACTGGTCGACTATCGAAATACGGTAATTTTTTTGAAATAGCAGTAGATAGAAAGTGAGAAGAATCGAATGGGGGATCTTATCATTTTATTCACAGCAAAGACTCAACGCTCGTCGACCTGCTGATGCGGAACGATGCTGAATCTGATGATGCTTTCAGAAGTAAGTACAAACCTCGTTTTCAATTCCGTCGATTGACTTTATTGAATTGATGTGTGGCTAATGCTACTAACTCAGGTGAGCAAGAGAGTTAAGCAGCATCAAGAGAGCTTCTAATCAACAGATCAATTCCTGAACTCGTATATCAATAGAACTATAAAATTGTTTTTTATGATTTATCTCATAATATTAGGATTTTGAAGAGAGCTTGAATTTGACATCACTTCTTAACAACCATCAATCCACTGTGTATGAGACAAGTGGACTCCATCCTTTCCAACCACCCATTAGAATTGTCCATAATTAGAGCAGAAGATTCGTCATATTTTAGCGCTTCTAGCCATTTGATTGCATCAATAGGACTGACATAAAGCCTTAAACACTCTCCTGCTACATAGGCAGTTTTGATGGCCTCGGATTCCAGTCACTGTTCACGTCAATGGTTGAATGCCACTCCTGCTACTCTCCTTCCTACTATTGGACAAAATCACTTCCTACGCAATCATGTGCCAATTATTTGAGTTGTGCTGCTTCATAAAGTCGGTCTTGTGAGTGTGAATTATCGTCTGCTTGAATAAAACAGCATTGGGGTCAATCAAATCACATGGGTAGGAGGAGAAAGGAGTGCATCAATTCTACCACTGCGATGGAAACCTTCATTTTCGTAAAGGGAAAAGCAGGGAAATTAAAATAGATTATTAGTTAGAGATTTCTTAAGCCGCTAATGAAATGTAGCACATGTAACCGTCGAGTTCAGCAAACGTCCTGTTTCCACCTCCCTCATGTCATGGAAGCAAAAGGAATAGCTTATCGTATCCTATCTCAGTATCAACACGTGCCACAAACTGAACCACGTAAATGACACCCACCCCAACCATCACTAGTCCTTCTAACATCGTGACGCCTATGCCTTCAATGCATCCACTCAATATTTCATCATCTTGTGCTGCAGTTTAGAGTCATGCGAGGCTTAGATTGCCTTAATATTGGTAAGGCAGTACAAATTCATGCTTTTCCTCTAATGAAATTAAGAAGGATGGAAATGCCCTATGTGCTGCAGCTCTTTTTGCCGCATTTTTACGATTCTCATTAGAAAACTCCTTATTCCCATATGTCGCACATTGAATAGTTCCGCATAAGTTAGTAGGGACCAAATCAAGCAAACTTCACTTTAGCTACCTGAGTCTAGCTATCACTTTTTTGCCTCAATGCTTGTGTTTGTTACTTTGACAATGATTGCTTCGTTAAAAGCTTACCTACATAAGCTTCCATGTACTTCTACAAATAACACTTTTCGCTTGGGTAATGACTTTGCTCGGCTCAATGCGACAAACATTACAATACGTTCAAATGTTAAAAAAATCGATGCAATTTCTTCCCTGGGAGACAACTATGCGAAAGAGTGAGATGAAGGAATATATTTTGCGGTTCCATGTAGAACCCACCCGTCAAAAATAACCTCGAAATGTTGTATCAAAGGATTTTAATGAGACAGAAGAGCAACCACCCTGATCAACAGCCCAAATAAACTGGAGGAGACAGGCATGAACAGAACCGCCCTCATCACTTCCGTGCCTATAAGCAAGCACATGTTTTTGACGATCCCTTAGTCAATGTAGCACCCTACATGAAGTTAACTCATCTCTTCCATCAGTCAAGATGCATCCGCACAAAGCCACATCTGCTATTGGCAACGAAGACGGCCTTGGGCTTAAACGAAAGAAGGGGGACTGCCGCTGAAGACACCACCAGAAATGGTACGCGAGAAGTCGAGGGACCACTTGATGACTGTTTATGGATGTGTGAGATGCGTTCGGTGAAGACGAATTAAGTGATGGGTCGCCAGAACCGTACGAGGCGAAGAGTGCTCCAGGCACGCATAACTCTAATTCCTGTTCCCCGCCACAAGTTCTGTCAATGTAGGTCCCCTTTCGCAGTCAGTCTACTCGCATAGGGGAGAAAAGACTAAGAAAAAAGTAAGTATAGAGAACTTGCAGTATGATTTGTAAAAGCTTAGTTGCGATACCAAAGCAAACTATTTTAATTACCATAATTAATGAAGGTATTATTCACGCGCTTGCCTAATAGAAGCTCCTAAGGCACAAGTCCTTCCTTCAACTTCAATGCATCAAATTGCTTTAATGCTCCAGCAACCAGTGAGCTCGACGGTTCATGCTTTAGAGAAGAGGTCCAGTTATTTCTTCGAGCATCGTTAGTTGCTACATGCAACACTGCAGATGTTCATACTTGCGAGCAGGCGGGATCGAAAATGAAAGGCTAACATGATGTTAGAGCATAATGCAGTGGACCAGAATATGAGCATAGTGTGTGGTTGATGCAATGCTTTTGAACGGGTGATTATTCCACCGCCTGATGCCCTTAGATGAATGACTTTTTTAATTAATCCATTTCACTGAACTAACCACCGATCATTTCTGATTTTAACGGAATTTTGGTGTTTTATGTTTCATTAAACGCTGTACAGCCCCAGAAAGTCAAATCCATTTTGAGGCTTTTACTTCCTCTTTATTTGGTTTCTGTACTTGTGAGTAAATTTATCACAATGCTTAAGCGAAATTTGCATGTCAAACCACTAGACGCGTTGTCAATTCTTTTGAACAAATTCGTGGTTTTCCGACCAGCCGATAATATTTTATTTTCAAACTAAGAATTGAGAGTCTACATCGCGTAAGTGGTAACAACAGTAACATTGGCGTTGTCATTTCCAAAGCATGATTGTGGTATCTGTGCGCATGAGGTTTATTTTTTCAATTTTGTCCACAACAAGAGTCCACTTTGCGTTGAATGCGACCGAATTCGTTACTAGTATCTGTCCATGATTCCCAGATGTAATTGAGAAAAATTGCCTTTAATCTCTCATAGAACTTCAACCATTCCTAGTAGTAGTTATACGTTAGTGCAATTCTTAATACATCTTACGCAGTATCCACTCTACTACACTTAGCAGCCTGGCACCGAAGGTAGAGGGGGACAATAATGCGGTATCTTTGCGATGTTCAACAATTGATCATTAGTCAAGCAGAAGGGATTATGCGCTGCCTAAGAGTCTCCTCGCAGTTCATTCGTGCACTTGAAACAACATCCACTCCCACTCAGCTTTGGCGCGTGTCTAGCACTTCATTGCTGTCAAGCATTGCAGCGCTAGTTTCATCGGACCACTGGTGCTCCATGCCATACAAACCATCTCAGGCTGGCAAATGAGAGCTTAGAGCCTAAGTCAACCATTCTGCACACAAGCATTAGTGAAGTGGATCAGCGTTTACCAATGGCCCGCGTAATCCCATAGCAAGGTCGTGATGGTGTCAATTAATGCAAGTCACTTTCCATAACAAAGATATGAACATCAAAACGTATTTAGATATGGTAAAGCAGGATTATTTACGAATGAACTTTTAAGTGTTTGTGAGCAACTGCTAGGCGTCCTTCGCGTTTACACAACTCGATGCTGGCATATTTGAGGTGTACTTTAGAGACACTACGTGTTTAGTCCATTTATCACTGACATTACTTATTCCCTGACTTAGCGTTTCCACACAAACTGCATTATCGCATCGACACCGCATAATTTGGAGTTGATTATGTCACCGGGACATGCGCATTATGTGCTTCTCTCATCATGGTAATGCAGTTGCAAGTACATTCACTGTTTCCTCGCTAGTGCACAAGTGTCCGTCTGAAGTGCTCGCAAAAACCCATTCATTGCCAATTGCAAAGCATTTGCTCTATTCCAACGTATAGCACGCCAACAAATTTTGTAACCTTCGTGGACATCACTCCAGAACCATTAATTCTTTGTTAAAAACCTCACAAAATAAGAGAAAAATGCCTTTCCATCCAAAATCACTGGCATCGAGAAAGTGTTCTTTGGAAGCCGCCCCGTAAAATGTCATTTGGAACAAATTGAAAGAAGGGTATGTGTTTATAACCACTGGAGAAATGTTTCACAGCTCTAAATTGTGTCTCTTGTCAATTGGCATTTCATGTTGGATGATATGCTTCATGCCGAGTGCCATGATGAATTTGATGAGCACTTGATTTGACCCACAAACAAATGATGTGATAACAAGTGTGGGTGACTGAAAGACGACTCTTTAGTAACACCAACAGGAGAGGTGCGAATTCTTTTCACCACCTCCGATGGTTGTAGGCGAATAAACAGCGCAACTGATTCAAGTGTAATTAACTTCTTTTCCATTTTGCCAAAAGCAATGTCAGTACCGAAGAGGCCGTTGGTCATTAATAGGTATACGATGCTAAAATTGGCCTTCAAACGGCACTGTTAAATACCACCGCGTCGCATCAACTATCCCCATCGAGGAATGTCGATTTTCTTGGCTATCCTTAATAATGTACTCGAAACATGACTTGTCAAACTGAGGTCACCGCCGCAAAACAATGGCTCCACTGCTCTCTGTTGGTCTTGTGGATTCCCTATACTCCTCTCACTTTCCATCAACAAGCCCTTAATAACTTAAAAGGTTCTAAAAACCAAAAAATTAATAAGTTTTAGCCGCTGATGGTAATACCATTGTTTATCGATGATGAGGTTCACCAAAGAACGTGATTTCTTATGAAAAACTTACCATAACTTCCAATCATTTCATAATAATTCGTTTACAAATCATTTGGAATCATCGGCATCATTTATTCGAAGATAATGATTCACAGTTTATCATAATTATACGTCCGCCTCCGTATTGTATCGCGCAACTTCGCCCTGGTTATTGAGGTTTTCTGCTCAACAGCTTCTTCTGCCCCAATCATCTACGTTCATATGCTCAAAGCTGAAGCCATCATTTCACGATAGCTACCATATGACTTGTGACCGTTGTGCTAAGCCCGTTCTGCATCACCAATCACCAGCAACTGCAGTTCATACTACAAGATTGGCATTATACTAGTGAGTGAAGACACGACCTCATTGTGTAAATCCATATCTCGTTGAGCGATCTTAAGAGTTATGGGATGGAGAGACGGTTGATCAGACAATAAAAGATGCTTTATGTACAACAACCCTGCACTGATGAAGTCTTAACTTGCACGTCCCCTCTCCTCCTCACCACAAATGATTCTCGCATTACAGTGACATTTTTATGCTTTTTTATTTTAGCAATTGATAGCTCAAGAAGGTATCAGGCAAATGACGAAAAAACCTTGCATTCTACGGTGATAACTACTGTTCACCGCATTCGGAGTTGAATCAGTTCAGTGTGTTCCGTTCACTGCCATCTCAGCCCTTCTTCTGCCAAAGATATAAAAAATAAAAGAAGCGATTTTAGTGGTTTTCTTGCTTGTAAGTTGACTGATTAAAGAAGATAAGGGCATCCAATTTATAAGTGGGAACTGAAGAAATAGCCCTCTACAGTAGCAACGAATGCACCAGCTTAAATGATAGCGTTGGATAATCTATAAGGGGCAAGTTGAATGAGAAATTGAAAGACTAAAGGAAAAGGTCGTCAAGCCTTTCATCTTGCGGGCCCTTAACTGCATTGCCAGTACATTCAGTGGTGTCACATGCCAATAACACACTTTGTGACAACACTACCAAAAACCTTTGACAGAAGTGAAGTGTTTGTGCAGTAAGGAGGGAGAAAGGTTTACTGGAGATACCTTCCGATCCCGGAGAAACGAAGGTGTTTTGATTTGGTTAAGAATCAGCATTTGTAGGACTGAATTTCTACACATTCTAGAGATCGTGCTTATCCTTCATTCCATTTTTCATTTGTGGAGATCCACATGGACCGATCCTGTCCACAGCCTGGCCATGATGTTTGTGATCACACACCTTAGCTTCCACTCCAGCCTTGTGATGTAGAGCACCTTGCTGAAGTCATTTTTAGCTACACAACGCTAAATCTAACATAAAATTGGTCTGATTTTTTTTGCGTTAACAAATAGTGGCCATCTGTCACCTTGGTAAATATCATATTTCCATAAATTACATTTTTCTTTACGAACCATAAGTTTGGCTGATTGTGCCTGACGCGCACAAACACAACATAACTTAAACTAGGCGTTTGCTAATTCAGTAGCATCAACGGAGTGAGTAAAAAGCTATCTTTTGCTCCCAGTGTCGGAGTATTGCCTTTGAATGACTGAGTGGAAGAGACCGTTGTACACCTTGTGGTGTGGTAAAGTAGAGGAGTGGTCATGGAGGATGAGGCAGGGTATCCCGTCGCTGTTATCTTTGCATGAAGGCAATAATGCTCGCACAACTTCAATTTCGCTGCAACCTGATCGTCTGTTACTGAAATGGTCTGCTGGAACAAGAACTACGAGAAAGTTGCAAAAAGTGAACGTAGTGCTCATGGATTACATAATCAGGATCAGAACACTTGGGTCCCTTCAATCAGCAGATCTGCAATTCAACGTTGGCTTGACCTGGGCCATGAATGACGCGATTATCTCTACCAATGTGATGTCTTAGTCTGTCTATCACGCCACGTCCAACCACATCACACCACACCATGTTTCACAAATAAATATGTGCAATCATCTCGTCCTCCTAGTCCCCTTGCCACGATGACGTGCGCACGGAATGGTGAGTTGTTCATTACTTAGCATTTCTCACCATGATCATGCTCGACTGTTGCTCTGCACACATTTTGCGTTGTCAGGTCTCTTTGTGAAGGTGGTATTCAGTCTGATCACTGTCATCGCCATGGTGGTGTGTGAGCCACCCACGAAGACTGAACAGGCACAACTTCTTGAGGCTCATTTGGAGGTTCGCGAAAATGTGCAGCCTACTGCCAGCAATGTGCGACTAATGGTAAGTCCCTTCCTAACACCTTCGTGGTTGACTAGACATGTGTTGACACCATAATATGTTTCGCGTGCATAATGTTCTTTGCCTAGACTTATTCCGAAAAATTGGAGAATCTAGCAGATTCATGGACAGGTTGTGCAGTTTAAAACTGCCCGTTTCGGTGGCGTACCGTGGAGTTGTACAAAATACCATCGTCACCAGTGGCATAAAGCCACCTATTACTGAAGGCGTGTGCGCCTGGAAGAAAGAAGCCAAACAATACAATTATTATTACAACGATTGAACAGGGGTTTGTAGTCACTATACACAGGTGAGTAAATTGTGTGTAAGTGTGTGTGTGTGCTATTCATGATATGCGGAGTGTGGGTGCAATCCGAGCCACACAGCGAAGCCACTCACTCCTTATTACTGAGTGTCAACTTGAAATGCTGTGTGGGTAGAAGAGGTGTAAGCGAGTGAATTCATGTGCATGTTGATGTGGTATTGAATAGTCTGGTACGAGATGGTACGTCTTGTCATGCCTTTTTTCTCTCCACATGAACAGCCGGTTTGGGCAACAACAAACGAGGTGGGCTGTGCAATGCACCAATGTGATGACATCATGCCTGGTTTACAGAATCCACAATGTCTGATTGCGCGTAATTACAGGCCTGGGTAAGTTTTGTTTCGTCTGATCATGGGACTAATGGAAAGCCTGTCGATACACTGCCGTGTGCTCACTGCTTTAGGGGGAACCACAAAGGGCAGCGGCCGTTTGAGGAAGAAGCCAGCTGCGACCACTGCCATAAAAAAACAGAATTGTTTCCGCAACCAATGCGTCAAAAAGCAAAAGGCCATCACGAAAGAATAACTGTTCTAGCCTGTGTGGTGTATAAGGACTAGTTGTGTGCCGCATGTACTGGTTGTGACCAAAATTATTTTATGCAAATTAATCGCCATCTCTCCAAACACTCTTGCTACACTTCTCTACCTTTCCACCCTTTAAACTGTCACCTCTCGAGCATGTTTTCTTCATTTCCCACTCCTTCTTTTAGCAGAATAAATGCATACAGACACACACATCTTGATGAATGTTGCTAGAAGGAGATGGTGTGTACGGCGTTTGGTGGAAAGGGCATCTTTTGAGGCGTAAGGTCGGGAGTACGGAGAAGGAGGTGATGAAGAGTTGAGGGTGCCAATGCTTTCAATTTGTCTCCATATTGCAGCATCAAATGAAAATACATTGCAAACAGGCCTGATGCTCAGAAAATGTCCGCTATGGAGAGCAGGGACTGGCTCAACTAATGAGTCGGCAGAGAGCGGTCATGGAAAGTTCGCTGCTTTCGGGTTCATAGATGAATTACGTCTCAATGCATTGTTGATAGGGAGTAAAGCTTATCATTATTAGAAAGGATCTAGGCAGTGGGCTATTGAGAACTGTGGTTGGACTCCAAACGGCTGCGTAAGCAAGAGTGTTTTCAGTCAGTTTTCGCCTTACCCGCCTTTGCATCGAATGGAATGTTAATGCTCACATGAGCGTGAATTGTCGAGAAATTACTAAGTGAGGAGATTTGACATGTGTGCCCGTCAGAATGACAATGGAATAAGTTTATCAATGTGGTCATTTTTGCACTATTAAATTTCTAATTTTGCCGCATTTTGTTTAACAAAATTAGGCCATAAATTTGTCATTTCACATCTAGCCTGATGTGTAGATGTTTTGTAAAATGAGCGGATAGATGGTTACATGGATGGCCAGTTGCAATATCCATGCAGAAGTATGAGGATGTGAGGCCTTGAGAACAACTTCCAAGCGTCAAGTCGATGTGCATATTTTAAGCAGTTTTAAATGTGGCGATGCTCAGATGATATGAGGTGAGGAGCAGCTTGGTTCTGCGATGTCGGCAGAGGTCCTCCTACAACCCTTTACCAACACGCTGTTGGTCCACTGTTGTGTCAAGGACAATAAAGATGTCTCGGAGCAGTCAATCTTCTCGCTCTGGGACAAGTTGCAAAAAGGAGGAGGCGAATGAAGTGATCCTCACATGAAAGTGTTTAATCAACGCCAGTAGCCATTGCCTGTTTATTCGAGTTTTAATAGTTGATTAGCTTATCCAGAATGTCGGTCGCATTACTAATATGACTTGTGTAGAAATTTTGTTTATAAGCAATCAAAGAGTTAATCTAGCGGGGTATAAAAATGATTAAATAGCTGTAAAGTGACGACTTGCCATAGAATAAACACAAATTTTGAGCCGCCTACATCCATCCCACACAAAAGTCCATAAATGAGCCTCAAGCAGTAACTGTTGCCAAATTTATTGCTATGACACCACTTTTGCTATCTAAACACCTTTAAATGTGCTCGCATTCAGCTACCACTCTCTCGTCGAATAGCACATCAGCAGTACGATCACTAGGCCGTGTCTCACCTACTTATATCGCCTTACCCACCTAATTCGACTGTCCAATTAATTTTTAGTGCTCTCAATAATCCACTAGTCAGTCAGCCAGCCAGCCAGCCAGCTAGCCATGTTAACGTTCAAGTAAGAGGATTGATTCGGTTTTAATTAACTATCATCAAAGTTGTCAACTGACTAGAAGAAGGTGTCGGTGCAAGTGGGCTTCCTTGAAGGTAGTCATACACAGTAGATTGGATAGGAGAGACTTTGGTTTTTGCTTACTTCGGTAGCGTTTCCATATCACTACAATCAAGATTGCCCTCTGCTGCAGTCTAACAGCCACCATGTGGTATGCTAAGCTGCTGGAGAACCAAGGCAGACCAAATGATCCACTCAGTTTTCTATCCAACCAAACAAGCAACAGTTTAATAAGGATCACCTGTAGACAATACATAAGTGTTCTACCCACACATAGGTGTATCAGGTAGAACTGCGGCTTATAAACACACTGTGAAAAAAAATAGATTTCGACAAATGGAGCTTAATCAATTTACGTGTCATGTTCATGAAATTTGCTTACTGCAGTTGTTTAGAAAGCATTGGTAAAAGCACCCTGTGAAGGAGGGAAAGGTAGGTGATTCGAAGTGCGTAAAGTCTGAAGCAACTGCCCATATCTCGTAAAGTATTTTATTGCCATGCAATCATCATGCCACCATTTGGGTTGATATGGAACAGCCAATAAACGGGTAGCCTCATACTTTAATTGACACGGACAGCTATCACCGGAGTTATCCTTTTGCTTACCTTTCGCTGCCATGCACGCACGTGACGTTCAAGTCGTCGTCATCGTTGCTGCTCAAGTTGTTGAGTGGCTTAGCAGTCGGACCGCCCACTTGACCAATAAACTATCCAAGTGACCAACAGTTTGAATAGGGATTATTCCTTGCCAGCAGCTATGACACGTTGCCTACGTTCTCTGAAGTGCGTAGACAGACTAGCATCTCGATTGTTTGATGATGTCTATAACGAACGAATTGTTGGAAGTGACTGTGACTCCAGAATGATCAGCTCTTTAGCATATTGGTTCATTTAATGGTAACAACCTCCTTCACTTGGTTATCCAATGGGTACGTTACGCTCCCAAAAATCTAGTAGCCAGTCAGTCATTTGGATCGGATTCAAAAGCTGTTGTTGATAGTCTGACTAGGCGATCAACCAAATATCCATCTAACCAACAGCCCAAATTGGGATATGGATAGGCCATGGAAATGGGTTAACTAAAATGACCTTTCGAGTGTGCTTCATCGCTTCTTTTCCTATATTCAGACAAGCCCTTTATTAGTAAAAATGAAATGTTTTGGAGTGAATTCCTTCACGCCGGATTGTAAGCTCGGAAGCCAGCGATCAAAGAATGTCGTTGTTGTTAATACCACTTTAATTCCAAATGATGACAGCTGCGGGAATCCTCTTTACCGTGTCGGCAATTTTGATCTAAGTTACATGAGAGAGCAAACTACACTTCTCTCAACTAGTTCCGAGCACCGAACGGAGCAAATAAAGCAAAATGTAGTTCAAGTTGCTCTGATGTGGAAATGCAACAACTGATGCCAATGTTAAATGACCTCTACCTCGTTTATCTATTCGTCGGCACTCATGCAGATTTGATGCCTGGCCAATCACCCTACTTTTGCTTGCCATTAATGTCATTTCGACGACCCTGTTCAAGGGCTGATGTAGTCGAATATAGGAGCAATTTGCAGGTGGAAGTGATCAAATGAGTTGTTGAACGCCCTTTCTTCACAATGTACTATACAAGTCAGAATAGAATTATACTCATTGTAGCATTTGAATTCGGGATACCGACAAGTCAGTGTGAATCAAGCAGCGTGGCCTAGATGAATAATGTCGACGAAATTAAAATGGTGAGGTATTCTTAACGCTCGGACACATTAAAATGCTGGAATGGTCCCTCGTACTCTGCAACACATCTACCATGTCTTACTGATGTTGGCATTTAAAATAAAAGGATTTGATAAGTCCACTCTAACGAAGTTGTTTTGTCAGGCTACAGATAGTACGTACGAGGGAGAGCCAATGGTGGTAGCTGTAAGTAGAGGTTTCTGAACGGTGCTGGACTTTTACTGAAATGACAGCTTTGAGCAACTGTAAGAGATCAATGGGGCAAGCGGGTATAAGCGCATGTCTTGGCAGTTTTCGATGTCTTACTGACCGCAAGGCCAAATCATGACACCAGCTGACCGAAACACACGGTTCTGGTCTTGCGCTTGTCGTGTGAGGGTCAATTGCACATGCTTCCCTCTTTCTTGTCAAGCAGCTAAGGTCATTTAAGGACAATTTACGCCATAACAGTTATAGCAAGAGCAAGGGGTGAAGTAAAGTTGCAGAATGCTATTACTGCAAAGCATCAATGCGCATTGGCACCCTGTGCATGGTTTGCTGACTGGAAGCAGTCGATGAGAGCGGACGCTAAACATTTCAAGTCCTCTTTGGAGACTGGTTCATGGCACACTAATTTCATTTCCCCTTCGCCTTCTCCCGCTTGCTGTCCTGCTGAGAAAGGGTGGCGAATCGCGATGGTAATTGCCTCAAGGCCTTAAAGATGAGAGCAAGGAGGAGGTTCACAAAACTGCTCTTCAAAGTGGACTGTGCGTTCACACAGGATGCGGGCAGGAGCACGGTATTGTGCTTGAAGGACCTGCACGGAAGACCGGGTGTGGTGCGTGGGTGCTACGTCGGTGAAGGAAATCGACATGAATTTCGCACTGCACTGCTTACCTGTAAGTGTCAAAGTCAAAGGGACGGATTACTCACCCTCATCACCCTAACCAACCTTTTTACACCCATCTAACCACCTCTAGTCCGCACAAAGCCCGTCTCTCAGTTGCTGTTGCCACATGGCGTAGAGACTTCTCCAGTGTACGTACATCGTTATGCACTTGCCCACAGTAACTGCAATGCCTCGAGCCGTGTCGAATGCGTGGCTAAATCACCATCAGGTAGCCACCACACCTTAGTCAATTGATTAACTCGCCATATGTTCAGGGTTAGGTAATACGTCATTTGTCCCAGATAATCACTTAGACCCCTATCCAGAGGTCGATTCTTACGGCACTTAACCCTGTAATTCAACTTGAATCCAGACAATGGGTCCAATTTCACGTCTTTTTACCTGCATGTTGACCAGGGGTCTAGCATTGCTCCGTTCTTCTCCATTCGCACTTATTATCTTGCTGTGAATAGGCGGCGGATTGCAACGGTGACTGAACGAAAGTCCTGCTTGTAGGTTTCATTTTGAGCTTTTCTGACCAGAGATGACCCCTTGTGTCTACTAAGTAAAAATTGCAGCTTGTTAAAATGGAGTCCAAGTTCAGTGCTATAGACCCACTCCGATCTCATCTTTGTCAATGCCCACCACTCACGCTTCACCATGGAGTGCAAGGAATAACACAGTGTGAATGTGGAGATGGGCCCACTTCACCAACATATCAACAGGTAATTCCTTTGCACCTTGAGTCCATACTATTTTGTAAGAAAACAAGACAGTGACTGAGATTCGCAAAGTTTGTTGCTAAGAGGACGGAGGCATTTAGCTGCACAATCACACAGCAAAGTACAATTAAATGTCTGCAATGCTAATAGAGTGCAACACTACACCAATGGAAGAGGTGGATTTCGCTGCAAGTCCACAAAGGGGCATTATGTATATTACAGCAGGCATAGGAAACACAGCACAAATAGTGAAAGTGTTAGAACCTTACGAATGTGGTGGGAATGACACGTAGACAGAGTAAAAGCTGCTGGTGACGTGGCAACGTAAGTGGAGATTGACAGTTCGAAGTAATTGTGGCGTCACGGATTGTTTGCCTTAAGTGAGGAAAGAAGTGATACTTTCTGAGGCAGATTTGCAATCAGGATGAGTGAGGTTAGTAAGACTGTCTGCATCTTAAGCTGTTTTAAATCAAATAATAACATGCGTCGCGAAGTGAGCGTAGAAAGCGTACAAACACTAATTGACTAACGAATGGCCTCGAAACCATGAGGTAGCCAAGGGCTTATTAAACTTACCACTTTTTTAATATAAATGAACATCGCAATAATTATAATAATCGGAACAAAATGCCTAGGTTTTTGCGGCTTTTTGGACAAAATATTGTATTCTGATCTCCTAAAATGCACTATTGTGCCATTTGTTCGACATTACCAATTAAGTTCTGTGTGATTTGGTCCTTGCTCTTCATAGAGGACATTTCTTGAACATCGAGCCCATTTGTCATGTGCTCCCATTTCATGCTACATTACAGAGACGAACTCTCAACGTTGGCACTGGATCTATAGCTCGTGGGCTTCTATTCTTAAAGCAAACACGTTTCATTTTTCTTCTCCTTCACCGCGCACATTGCTATCTCTTAGACCCTCACCTTCTCATCACTCTTTGCTCCTCACTCCCATCATTACGCCCCACAAGTTGCCCTCTCCTCATAGCCACATTCATCAAGACATGTGAGTTTGTGTGCATTTATTTTGTCAAAACGGCAAAGTGGAAAACAAAGAAGACATACCAGAGAATTGGCAGAGCTTAAAAAGTGGAAAAGTGTGCTGAGAGTACTTGGAGAAATGGCGACCGATTCGCAGCACATAATTTTGGCTGTAGCCAGTACAGATAGCACGCAATTACTCCTTATACACCACACAGGCTGGAACAGTTACATTTTTGTGATGGCTTTCCAGCTTTTCGATGCATTGATTGCGGTAACACACCCATCCACTAGGGCATTCGCTGCAGCTGGGTCCTTGCTTGTATGGTAGCCGATACCATGAGTATCTAATTCTAAAGGGATGCGCACGTAGCAGTGTATCGATAGGCTTCTCATCGGTCACACGATCAGATGAAACAAAACTCACGGAGGTTTGTAACCACACACAATCAAATCTTGTGGATTCTCTAAATTAGGCACAAGATTATTACATCGCTGGATTGCACAGCCCACCTCAGTCGTGGTTGCCCACACCATCTGTTTAGGTAGAGAGAAAGGCATGACAAGACGTACCATCTCGTACTAAACCATTCATCATCACACCATCATGCCCCTGAATCTACTTGCTTACACTTCTATCCACACAGCAGTTCAAGTAGACACTCAGTAGTAAGGAGTGAATGGCTTCGCTGTGTAGATTGGATTGTATCCACACTCTGCATGTCATGAGTAGCACACACGCACGCACACACAATTTCCTCACCTGTGTGTAGTGAATACAGGACCCTGTGTAATAGTTGTTGCAATACTTGTAGTGTTTGGCTTGTTTCTTCCAGGCACACACGCCCTCAGTAATGTTTGGCTTTTCGCCACTAATAACGACGAAATTTCGTGCGGCTATATGGTAGGGCCAGGTGAAGGGAGTTTTGAAGTCGTACAGCCTGGTCCAAAATTCTGCCAAAAACTCCAATTCTGTAGAATACCTCTAGACAAAGAGCATTTACACGCAAAACAGATTATAGTGTTAACACATGTCTAGTCAACCACGCAGGTGTTGGAAGCGAACGTACCAATAGTTGCATATTGCTGGCAGGTGGTTGTACATTTCCGCGAACTTCCCAATGAGCCTCAAGAAGCTGCTCCCGTTCAACCGGTGTGGGTCGATAACAGTCCACCATGGCGAAGACAGTAATGAGATTGAAGACCACCTTCACAAAGAGACCTGACAGAGTAACAGATGAGCATGATGATGGTGAGAGATGCTAAGCAATGAACAACTTACCATTCCGTGTGCGTATCATCTTGGCAAAGGGATTGAAAGGGCGAGATGATTTCACCTATTTATTCGTGAAACATGGGGTGGCGTGACAAAACAGAATATGCCATCACATTGGCTGAGGTATTCCCGTCACTCGTGGTCCAGGTCAAGCCGACTTTAGATTGCAGATCTGCCGACTAGACTTGCCCTCATTTCGCATTTTTAATGCAATAGTAGACACAGTTTGCAGAGTAGGCGGATTTGAAAGGGCTCAAGTGTTCTGATCCTGACCATGTAACCCTTGGATACTGCAATCCCGTTTTGCGACTTTCTGGCAGTTTTCGTTCCAGCAGACCAAATCAGTGACAGTCGATCAGATCACAGCGAATTTGGGGTTGTGCAAGCACTACCACCTCCATGCAAAGATGACGGCGATGGATGATGCCCTACCTCACTCTTTCAAATTTTGCATTTCGTCAACGCCCCACCCTCCATGATCACTATTGCACTGTTCCATGCCATAAAATGTGCGATAGTCTCTTCAACCCAGTCTTTCATTTGCTCACTGAGTTGATTCCAGTTATTGTTTCTCATTTGTATCAATGCATTGAATTTGACGACCTTTGCCTTCAGTCTTTCAGTTACTTATTCAATGCGCTTATTAGGGAATATCCAACCCTATGGTTTGCGCCGATGTGGCCTTAACAGCGTTTACCGAAACACAAAACATCAAACTTCCGTAAGAAGGGCAAACGACGAGTAGTCATTTTAGAGGAATGGAATAGTAAAAGCAGTCATTCTTCCAAATGCATTAGGCAGTGGAACAATCGCCTGTTTTAACGCTATTCATCAACCACACACTATGCTCGGTACATCTCAAAAATGCCAGTGCATTAATGTTGACAGTCTGCATCGCTTCCCATATTCTTACTTTATCGCTGCATTAAGTAAGACGTAGCAATACGTACTGGAACGATGGAGAACTCTGTGCATTCCGAAACTACAATTGAATAAAGCTGACAGTGCGGTGGTGCTATAGTCGTCTTGGAGGACCTGTAACTTCAAACTTCTCAATTGATCGCATTGCTTTGGCCACCAAAGCGGAACTCTCCTTAACAAACCTATCACGATAATTTTCTGGATTTCATAATTTATCTGATTTTGTTTATCTAGGAAGCATTTTTACGAGGCACTCAGTCACGTACGCATATTCCGCTCACGCATTGAGATTAACTGCACGTGATCCGAACGACAAAATTTGCTACCAATAAAACCTCAACAACCCTCTTTGCTACCATTAAATTCGCAAAATGTGACCAAATCAATTCCGGTAGAGAAGTGTGACGCAGAGTGCAGGTGTCTGAGAAAAAAATAACAAGGCAAATGAGACGATGGTAGCATGCGATACCGTCTTTGCCACTTAAGCTCAATAAGTAGCGAAGTACATTTGATAGCGCGAACAATTACGTCCATCCTATCCTCCTTAATTTCCTGCTACAAATGATAGCGCTTTGCTGCTTCTTTGTGTCAAAAATGATTATGCATATACCGCGGAAGGTAAAGACTTGATGAGCTGCCGCTCGAAGCATTTGTACCACGGAAGGCATCGTGTTGCTTTTGGCCGTTATGGCTTCGCTATAGGCAGTGCTGGTATGTCTGGGGTAGTGAATATTTGCGAATTTTTCATTCATCTGCATGGGAATCATGCTCTAAAATGAGGCATCCAAGGGCTATTATGCTTACTAATTCATTTCATTTACTGAAACACTGTAATAACCATAACGAGAACATTAAAAAGGCTATGGCTTTGACGACTTCCTTTGAGCAAAATATTATATTCTGATCTCCAAAAGTACTATCGCCTCATTTGTTTAACGTTACCGATCAGGTTCTGTGTAATTTGGTCACGTAGTTCTATGGTAATTAAACTAACAATTGAGTAGAGTGCTATTGAAATGCTTTACACTGCCCATCATTCCTAGTAAGCTGATACGTAAGGCTCTCTTTGACGATGAGTTTGCAAAATAATAAGAGCTTTTATGCACGGAAAGATTCCAAAGTTGGCCTAAACTAGGCATTGGTGCCCGAATGCATGCTATGACTAACTCCAAATGACGACTCACATCTCTCATCCTTCTGCCGAATGTAGCCTTATAGAAAGAGAAGTAATCGTGGTTTTGTTAAAACAGGTGAGCAAAACCTGAATGTTCATTATGGACAATTTTCGCTGCCGAGTTAAGCTAGGAAACTGCATAGACGTTCCCCAAATTCGTCTGCAACTTGCAAAAATGAATGCAAGGCATGTGGAAGCAAGGAGGATGAGGGCACTGAGGATAATCTAACAACAGGGTATAGCGTGAGCCTGGACGGGGCACAGTGGGAGAGTCTTGAGTCCGACCGACTGCATGATCAGCTGGCGGGGATAATTTGCCTTTATGCCGCAGAACATCTCAACCATACTGGGTGGTCAAACTGCGCGACCACACTGGATGTTTGTCCAGTCATGACTCCATGTAAGAATAAGCCATGGCAAGCTCCTTCCATTACAGTTCCCTAGCATACTTCTCGTCATTCTGACTCGCTCTGTGGCGACATGAATGAAGTTATGGTCGAGAGTCCTATCTTTTTCGCCGATGACGAGGTGACAGCACTGAACCAGGTCGGTATTAGTGATGAAACCAGCATCTCTCACTGCTAAACACAGAAATTGGAGGGAGTTGGCAAGGCGTTAAGGCTTCTGCCTATACTTCGGCGTCAGAACTGAAGGGCATTTGTTTTGAGGATTGCTATTTACTTTGTCACAATGCTTCATCGAGACGTTAAATTAGCGGATGCATTGCTTTAATGTCAGTGAAATAATAAAATAATAGTATAAAATAACCGCTATTCAATTAATTGACAGTTTTGATTAACTCATTGAGAATGTCATGTCGGCAGTTAATGTGCGTCGGAATCGAAGCGGCTAAGAGCTGTCGATGGTTTTCGTCCACTTGCAGTTCCTTCTCGCCTGCAGCTCACCATTCTGTTCATAGAGCTTGCTTCTTGGCGAACCATCAGCTCATCTCCTCTGACGCTCTACAAAACACCCGCTTGCCTACACTATTTGCGCCTGATATGCTGTAGAAAATGAGATGACAACTCAAAATATCTAATTTCTACTTTTTGAGCAGACCCACATGTTTGGGTGATTACAGCGTTGTTAGTCATTCCACGTGAAGTGTAGACACAGTTGGTATGGAGAGAAGAACATTTGAAATGAGCAACTGGAGAGAAGCACAATCCGTGAATGCAAATCGCACTTTCAGCTACGATGTTATGTTAAATTCTACCTCAACCGTCCGAAACCAAATCTGTGTAATCAGACATTTTGATGCACTAACTTCCTGCCTCTGCATTGTTCGAGATTTTGTGTCTCAAAGAAACGTGGAATTATCTACTTGCCCCGGCTTTGCAGACTACAGGAGCGTTAATCTATACCTTGCAAAAGAAATAAAAACAAGGATTAATCAGAAAAGTTGAAAATACACCTCAATATTACTACAGCAGTGTGCATTAGGCATTCAATTTAGTGATCAGTAGGTCTGTTTGCATTACCGATGTATTACTGTAGCGGAGATAACAAAACTGCAATGACTCCTCTACAGTGCTCCTGACTGGAGCAGTTCCTAGCCAAGTCTTTGTTGTTCTTTGTGCATCCTTGACCACGATTTAGGATATTTGTGAGTGTGCGAGGCTTGTGACGTTGAGAGGCACTTATTATTCCTTTATTCACAAAAAAACACTTTTGTGACTTTGCATGTAGAAAAACTCGACAATTATGGACGATGTGTAATTTGAAGACTCATTGTTTTATTCCAGTTCTGCATCCTTTTGAGGTAATCCTGGTACCAACTTAAATGTGTTTTATTGTAATTTCGTTAGTGAAAAGCAAGGAAAATGAAATATTCCACATCACCAAGATTTTATTCCCTTTTTAACGTCTTCTGTGGGAAATCTGTAAAATTTATTTCGGTTGTGCAGTAAATACCTAAGTCAGCAAACAGAAGTCATTGTGATTTGAATCATGCAATTTAGCAGTAAGTTTACTTTGGCAGGCACAATGTCGCCGTTAAGTATCGTGCCATTAAGGAAACGATACCTCTTATCTTCGTAACTTGTAAGCATTCCAAGTGTGTACTCTGATTATCTTCTCAACAGAAGTGTCGATTTTTGGCAGCACTTAAAAGATTTTTGATGGATTAAGTCAAGTGTTGGCTTTTTCGACTTGGGGAGGGTTTATCTTTGCATAGGCCCATGATGAGGAGAGAAGAGAGCCGTCACTACTGCGTTCGCTTATTTTATCTAAAATAAATCTTTAGTGTGACACTTCGGGTACGTAACTCTTATGCTGGCAAAAGTGCGTCTTGGGCATCTTCGCTACGCTGATCACTTTGAAACTGCTGGAAGGAATGAGGGCTTATTCGTTTCATTCTACAAGGCATAACAGGCAACTTTCGCGGTCATTCTCCCTTCGTTGGATGTCTAGTTATGATTAGCCATTTCCACAACATCCACAAATTAAACTTTCACGTTAAGAAGAATGAAATAAACAATGCCAAGTGTACCCATTTACGGTAGCAAATGCAACTCAAATTGCATTTGCAACTAGTCGTGGTCGATGCTAGCGGCCGCTGACAGGCCTGAGATGAATGGCGAATAGGATGTCATCATTGAGAAAGGCATCGTAACAGAATTTTACGTCAGTGACAGTGAAGTTGCATATTGTGGTTCAAAGGCGCAATTGGAGAAGGTTGTCTGGTGGTAGGTTCATTTTCGTCATACATAAAGGATCGCGCGGAATTGTAGGGCATTAAAAAGTCCCACGCACTTGTTGTGTCGTTAAGACCCCTTTATCTGCTTTTCAACATCCATTGTGGATGATCTTTTGCGTTGAATAGCGCAACGCATTGGGGCCGTCTAGGGGACAAAACGCGGAATTGCACCAGCACATCCCACAGCAAGCACGCTCCGGCCTCAGTTACAGTGGCTTCATTCATCGCTGTTGTCATTGCAATGCGTCAGCCACTTCAAAAAATGGACAAAGGGCTGGGTGGGGAGGGGAGGGTAAGGGACTAGTGTGACAGCTTCATGTTACTAGCCTGGGGCCAACAGAATGCTCACCTTCGCTTCCTTATCGATCAATGTCTTATTTGCCGAGTGGACTAATTTAGGTGTAAGAGAATTTCAAGGCTGTGTTCTCTTACACTACTCCCTGAAATTGTGCGCTGTCAATTTGCTAAGGTGGAATAATAAGTAAAACATATGATGATCTGCAGAAGTCTGCCGAGGTGGTTCTTTGTTGAGACTAACAACGAGTAGGGTAAAACCATCTGTTCATCTGTGAATTGTGGGCTACCAAAGAGTCTGGAAAGAGCTGTGTGGCAATCGATGTGACTGGAGAGCCATGGCACCAAGATGGGATTGACAGACTCTCCTCATTAAACTCTACATTTGAATGGGAGCATAGTCCTGCTGGCTGGCCCATTTCTTTATTTGGGCATCACATTAATTATAGTAGAGGCTGTAGGACCGATCATTTTTCCTCAATTGTTGTGGCCTCTAAAGGTGAGCTGTGCCAGAGACGGATATAATTGATGGTCGCTTGATGCACCGATTCCTTACCGTGGCATATGTTCCCCTTTGAGGCTGATTTGGATCCGTTTGAATCTAACTTTGCTCCATTAGCAGTCAGTTTGGGGTTTGAAATTTGTCAAGAGTA
This sequence comes from Taenia hydatigena, assembly GCA_036345935.2. Taxonomy (NCBI): domain Eukaryota; kingdom Metazoa; phylum Platyhelminthes; class Cestoda; order Cyclophyllidea; family Taeniidae; genus Taenia; species Taenia hydatigena. The sequence goes on along the minus strand of JADWOT020000004.1, from coordinate 10,262,467 downwards.
GACGGTAGTGATTGAGCTTCCGGACAGTTATTTGCTGCGAAAGTTCGACACCACTCTTCCGCCACCACAAATAAGGGATTGCGAGGTCGGCACAGGATTTATTGCCGTACGAAGCAACACAGCCAGATGTTCGGGCCATTAGGATAGTGCTTCCAGCGGTCAAATGTGCAGGTCTATTTGTGCTAGCTAGGAATCGCATGAGTGAGCCCGAATGACCGCATCCATTGCCTTGGGAGTTGACTTCAAACAACCCCTTTCGCGTGTCATTAAACATGTCGAACAGCTGTTGTTGTTCTCCTCAAGCCCAGTCAATGCGGAATTCAACCGTTTTAGCAGCAAAAATGTGCGATACATCGTCGGCATTTCCTCCATCTACGTAACAAAACTCTTAGTCACAAAACAAATCCTGTATCCAATTTTAAGTTTGGTAGCTTGGCAAGTCCACATGCAAAAATCCGTAAAACCTAGAGATGAGGAGAGGGGGAGAGAAGGCGATTCACTCCATCATTACAAAAAGACCTTTCATTCGTTCTGGATGAAAGTCATGAAGAGTCTGGCTTTTGGTTTGCACATTTCATCCCTTCTGTACGAATAAAAATAGCAGAGAAAAGAGTTTTGCAAGGCTATACCCACGCAAAAGACGAAATTCATTCCTACATGAGAATGAATGGAAATAAAATGATGCTTACAAGTTCGCGAGACATTTGGAGCATCAGAAGGCTCCAAGATGGTCAAAAATGAGGAGGTGGAGAGAAGAATTAGGCCGCCTCTTATGATGCGCTAATTGCCTAGGATAGATGGTTGGGTGGATTCGCTGATCCACTGCATGTTTGGTCGCTTAGTCGGTTGCTTACTTAGCTGGATGAATAAGCACAAACAAACAAACAAGCGAATTGTTGCAATATGCAAACTCTGTTCACTTGGCACTTATGTCGATGTGCAATGCCGCGTAAATGTCACCTCGTCCGAACGAGCTGCCGAAGTTGGCCCCAGGAACACACTTTCACAATCCCAATTATTGCGCCAGCGGCTCCGGTTGTTGCTGCTACGGTTATTTTTAACTGCCACAAGTGCACCTAGACACCTGATTTGTGGGAGCAGCTACGCCTTACTTCACTATGGCCCTTCCTCACTGCCTCACTTCCTCCCTTCTACCTCCTTCCTTTCTTTCTTCCTTTTGCTGCTGTTGGCGGATTTTTTATCTTCGGCATCTCTCAATCTGATTTCAGCGTTATTTTAGTTGTTGCCGGTGTTTCTAGATCTTCTTCGATAGGTGTTCATTAAATAGCATGAGCCGAAATGATAATCTAGGAAGGAGAATGGAATGCAGGTGTTAGTCACATTTCAAATGTCTCTCCTCTGTGTGCGTCTGCACACGTGTCTATGGGTGCGGTCGCTGCTGCCAGCAATCTGGAATAGTCAATCGCCTCCTGCTTTATTTCTCAAATGCAAAATTAATCTGGCAGTGGATGGTTTGACATCCATTTGACACGCGGTGGGTCACCTCACGCTCATTCTTTCTTGATTAGCTTGTGAATGAACACTGGTTACCCTTATTCACCCATTCAGCTTGCGACCACAGTCTACTCGACTTCGGCGTCTGAGCAGCGCTGCAGCCTTCACATCAGTAGTTTACTTGCCTCGAAACTTAGAGTCTGCAGACAGATGGTCATTCCAGGAAGGAGACAAATGCACACTCCTTGCATCCACGCACACCTTTCTCTTCTTCTTCTTCTTCGCCTTCCGTTCCTCCTTCTCCTCCTCTCATTTTGCTCCCTCTCTCATTCCCTTCTCTCTCTTAAAGGTAGCCGACTTGGCAGGCGAAAATAGGCACACTTGGACATCATCCACCTACTACTACTGCTACCTCGTCTAGATCTCTTTCGCCTATCCGCTATCACATAATAGGACTGTTTGAGGCCCATGCCTGACATACCACAATGAGTAGATGGTCAATTCGCCATTATAGTCCTATCACGTCTAGGCGCAATTTCATCTCACCCTCTTGGTTTTCATGCTAAACCAGTTAAAATCAAAATCAGAGGATCGAGGTACATTGTCCTCTCCTCCTTCTTTTTAATCCATCCTTTCTTTTGCTGCCATCCGCTATCAACAGTAATTGCATTGATCATGCACTTCCATTATCATCACCAACATCATACTTTCTCCTTCTAACTCTTTTTGCATGCCTGCAGCCTCGAAGTAAAAGGCTCTAGATCAAAAAGGATACTCTCTATAGTGGCCCTCTACTGGTGGTACTGCTGCCACATTAATTATCGCCAGCACGTGTTGTTGGGGCTGGAATGTCGCGTAATATTTTGTGATATTCACTCTCAGAATATGGTTTATTCAACCCTTAATTCATGGAATCATCGCGATGGTTCATACTTGATCTCCATGTTTGCTTTAACAGGCTGGATGCGTCCCTATCGCCAGAGACAAATAGCCGCTTCTGGTGCGTATTCGCAAAATCATGCTTGGATGAATCCTTGCCTTGTATTACGAGCGACATTATTGACGCATGCGGTTTTTCCGTGAAAGTGACGAAACATGCATGTCCAGCTGAAAGGGACAAAGGAATGAATGCGCTAGAGAGGAAGGGAAAAGAGGCTGTGGGCATGGATAGAGAGAGAGTGGAAAAGGGGACAAGAGGATTGGAGGTAGGCACTGTAGGATCACATTAATTTCTCTCTTTCTTTCGTTTTTTTCATGTTACGATGCATTCACCACTCATTTAGCCACTTGACAGAGTTGAATATGAAGGATTCAGCTTAATAGAAGGAATATGAATGTCTATTTTAACCACTCGAAGAGGCTAAGCACAGCTTTCCCTCTTTCACATGGGACACCAAATGTAATAATAGCGACATGATGCACGTAAATAAAGCCCGATGGAACAGTTGTCCGGTTTGATTTTTTAAGTGCGGTGGTGCGTTACTGCTTTTTATAAATTGTAACTTTTTCGTTTCACTGTGTTCCTGATGACGTATGTGGTGTGTTCAATGTGTTGGCTAGAGTGTGGGGTGCCAATTGTGGACGTAGGTGGCTTTTGAGCCGAACACATAGCGCGTTGCAGTAGATGTGATAGTGGATCGTAATCGGTGTGGGTGTATCAGGGGTGGGGCGGTTCGTTAAGGCATTGTATGATGAGTAACAAGAGATAGACGCGGAATGAGTTGTGCTGCCATTACCGTAGGTTGAGTGTGCTATATCAAATCGCGTTTCCTTGGAAGCAATCCGCAGGTAGTCCATGCGAGTAGATGGATGTAAGGCAAGTTAGTAGATGCACGTTTCCTCGGGTAAATGGGAAATCAAATCTTGCGCAACATTGAACCTAACTCTTATCCGTCTCTATGTAATTGATGTTTTCATATGAGCAAGCATGAGATTGCATTAATGAGGACTGCGAGCTAAAGACTAGTCTACGTGGAGTGAGCCGTGGGTGTTCCATCACATTCCTTGCCAAATGCTTATTAGAATTTCGTGAAAAGCAGTTAAAATGCTCTTATTTAAGTAAAGTTTATCACATTTAGTAGACAACCCATTGGCAATTGTGTGGGTAAACTTGTTGCAATCGCTATGGTGCACTGCGGATGGGAAGTCAGATCTTACGAGCCGCACAATGTGGTAATTTTACCATCAGTCTCTTGGAGACCACGCCTTTTCTCGTCCGTCTAATGCGGGTTTAGCTTGCATCAAGGTGAGATGTCGATGTTGTATGGGTGCCTAGTGTAATTGTGCTTTAGAATTTGACAGTTATTGTGTGCTCAATAGAGACGTCTTAGAACATATTGTGTCCTTAGGCATAGATTCACCATGAATGTATGGAAGGACTAGTGAGTTGCGGACAGAAGTGAGGTTGGTGCAACACGATGAGAACTGTAAGTCTGAGTCAGTAAATTACTATGGGAATCGAATACTATGCTTCAGTAGCTATAAATAAAAGGACTTGGTGGGTGAAGTTGCAAATTTGCAGTGATTGGTTGTTCTGGGTGGGTTGCGTTGACTTCCACGGTTTTGTTTTCCCACATCAAACTAGGAATAGTTTAGAGTGTGGGAGCGACTGCGAGATTGCTGATAGCGGTCATCCTGTTTGAGCAGTGTAAAGAAGGCGAAAGAATTCCTACCCAAACCAAAATCTCTAGGCGCATTGAAGGCGGAGGATGTAAAGTACAGAGAGAGACAAATAGTTTTTGTCACAGGAGCCTGCAGTGGGAGAGGGTAGTAGACGATAAGTAGTCGTGGATGGTGATCTTTCCTTGGTGGGCGATGTGGAAGCCAGTGGGGCAGCGTGGTGAGGAGAATGTAGCGAGTGCAACCTACCAAGCAGGTTTCAACTGATTCCATCAATGAACGTTGCAAGCAAAGGTGGCTTCACGACGCATTCCTTCGCTTACTTTCATTTATGTGGAGGGTCGAACCAGACAAACCGGTAGTTGGGAAAAGGTTTGCACACTGTCTAGAATCATCCACGATCTCTATGATTGTTGTGAAAATCTGGGTGTCAAGCGCAAGTAGACGTGCTTATTTACTTAACATCGGTTTGCGATTTTTGGTTTTTGAACAGGCCTTCCAAGTTGGGTTGTATTCTTCTGCATGTAGGTTTACCTACGTGTGTTAAAACACCTCAGCAAGGGGGCTGACCACCAATTAGTAATCAGCCTGTGTGCAGCACGTGCTCTGTGAAGTTGTGCGTTGGTATTACGCATCATCATTACAAGTGGGACGTTTGGTGTGTTCCGTTGGCTTGGGTGTAATAGAGTGTTTGTACAAATGAAGACATTAAAAATGGAGCATTAGTCTCACAGATTAGACGTTTATTTATACGTCTAAGAATAATATAAATAACTGGCTCTATTAAGGCAAAATGGTGTAACTTTTGCCACTGAGGTAAATATTGTGGAGTCCGAGTCCATATTTTCCATTTTCTAATTCTCTCAATCCGATAAGCCATCTGCTGATGTGAGTATCGACCTCCTCTCCATTTGTGCTTTTGATACTAGAGGCAAAAGCGAATGACGACGGTAAAATAACTCAACCGAAGACCATTAAGGAGGAGGTGATTGTGAACTGCGAGAACCAGCAAGCTCTGGTGGAAGTTACTTCAGGGCTGACAGAGTGTCGCGGAAAGCAAGGGGGAGTACGATCACGGGACCAGGAACAAGACATAGCAGAATTCGCCACTGCTTTCGCTTCTTTAGACGTGCCAAGCAATGTGTTGATCTCGACTGCCATCACAGACATCAACAGACCTAAACAACAGGACGTGTAGATTAATTTTTCCCCATGTAGGGAAGCAAATGTGTTAGGCATTCGAAACGATCTTTTGCATGCTCAAATTTCAATGTTTTAATAGACGTGTCACAATGCACTTCAGTGGCGTCCTCAGTTCCACAACTCGCTAGAGGTCCAACACACTGCCATTCTCGGAGAATATTTATGCCACTCATTCATGTCATCACCCGAAAACCACAGTCCTTTGTGGTGGCACCGGCAGACCGACCCTTGCACAACATTTGATAAAATGTCAAGCTAACAATATAAACCACTTTTACTGGTATCAAATAAGCACAAGAAATGTTAAATAAGAATTTCAGCCTTAATTTAAGGGTGCATGTCCAGCCCCATGGCCACAAACATTTGATTAAATTCTTCTGCTTAACACATTCGAGGTCCTCACCGACAATGCATTGAAGGTGTGTGCTTAACTGTTCAAAATGTCAGTCTGCTTGCCTGACTACAGGTCTTACAAACCTGCCTACCCTCCTCCGTCAGAGAGTCCGTCGGAAAAGGGGGTTTATATACTAAAAGCGTATCTAGGATTTAGTTGGTCAGTGCCAAAGTTCAGATAGAATTCGACATTTGGAGCTGTATATGAACCGCGGTTAAAAAATAAGATTTTTTTGCTTGCTCATCCTTTAAACTGATTAGCATTTAGCATTAACTCACAGAATTTGTATCATGTTCTTGAGGGTGGTCTTCATGACACTTAAATTCCCGAAATTTTCACACTATCCGTATTCAAATGTTGAGGTACTTTTGTACCATCTTATACGATTGGTAAGTAGTGGTGAAGCAACGCTACGAATTCCGATGCAAAGAATTCGACTAGCTTTAAGGCCGCTATATGAATGGTAGTAATGGACTTAAATAATGCCAAATAAAATAAGGAGATCATACGCATACCAATCTGGTATTTCTGAAGCCATGGGCTAGCGGAATGAATTTGTTGGTTTCGTTGGGAAGGAAGGCGAGAGATAGGCGGTGAGTGGATGCAGAAACAGAGCTCTTAGACAAATTGACATTATTGTGTGTGGATCAGCTTTGAAGTGACCCACAATTGCCTCAAGCCCGCTGCTGTGGTCGTCACCCAATGCAGGCGTCATGTCCTTCTCACTCCCACTAAGCGCGGCACGCAGCCAGCTCCATCGTAGCTTCCACCAGTGTTAGCTAAATCTCGCAGTTCACAATTGCATTTCATTGGTGGTCCTTTGGCTGAGTATTTTCTCCGTAGTGATTCCCAGTTGCGCCTAGGATTAGAAAATCAGGATACAGCAGTATTGATCCAGACGTGACTGCAAATTTTGCTCTTAATGAGAGCGATTTGAAGTATTGGTCGACACTTGTCTGCAAGGCTTGCTTTCCATTAATCTACACTTAAAGGGTATTTCCACTTAAGACTTCGAGCTTCGCTGTCAACTGTTTTAACTTTGATAGATTTGTCTACCCACTACTGCGATTTTCGCTGTCTTGAGTGTATATTTTTAGTATTGACCGACATGAGATTTTGAATTTGGCTCTCATTTAGTGTGCATTTGTAGGGTTGATCTGCACGAGACTGCGAATCTCGCAGTTTTCCTTTTATTAGTTTTTAAAGACCCTTCTTTTTGCATTATAATTGAGATGTGAAAAGAGATCTTAGGCCAGCGGATATCGTGCACTCTCTTGCAGGCATTTACAACTTGAGGAGCTCACTCTGTTTATAGGGTCTCAAATGTTTTCCTTTCATGCCTATTTACCTTATGGAAAAACCTTATTCACCATCAGCCATTCCAAGAAGCGATTGTTATAAAGACTGTTACTTGATCAATGCGGTGTTGTTTTCAAAGCACGTTTAGCAGCACCGCAAATGGGGTAGCCACCGAATACCATTATTCACAAGGCGCAAGTACAGACATTAGAGCCTATACCGTATCTACAGTCCAGATGCACTGTGGCATTGGCAGTGTAGAAATTATTTTATATGCGCGGCGAATGGGACTACACACTTGTAGGAGATTATGCGTAATTTGGTCATAGGTGAGCTGCATTTACCCATTAGATGTGCACACGGTCCAGTTCTTTTATGCTCGTGTTGCGGCAGCGGCAAGAAACATACCTACGCGTGCATAGATGTGCGCAAGCCATGGTACCAAGCTTCAGAGTGATACCAGGATCTTAATTCAATTATTTAATGTGTGTATGTGTGTGAACATTGAATATAATGATTCCCCATCAACTAGTCAAATCAAAGTACATTTGCGTAATTACAAGCACATTTTTGCAATTTTTTCTTATATTCTTAAAGCCCTAAAAGCATGACCTCATTTGTTCTTGTTAGGAGAAGCTTAGAAATTCCGACTAATGCTTACGCAGCTAGATAACTGCCTGAAGTCGATTCATCGCACATTTTAAGAAACAATTTGTTATTGAAATAATGTTGAACTTTAAGCGGAACCACCAGCTTATGCTGATTTTACTTAGACGAATTTCCTCCTCTTCCACAAGATTATGCTGTACTTTTGCACTAAACTACTTCGCATTGTCCTCATCAGTGCTTGAGTCCAATTCGAAGCGCGCAAATTAAGGCAACTTTAAAGTAGGTCAAGAGTTTATTGTGCAAATGAGATTAGTTACAATACCTTCTTTAAGTTAAAATGAGGAACCTTGACGCTCAACATAAGTGCCTATCTAATTGGTCATAGGCTCGCAGGGGTTGTTATATCTTCATATCGGTCTGCACGCAAACGATAACCGAAGTGGCTGCTCAACTCTACTCCATCATGTGTTAAAAGTGAAATTCAAAAACCTTTTAAAGCAGCAGGAGGCGCAAAATTTTCAGTGAAGGACTGGGCATCACAGGAGCACGCAATTTGTTTAATGCTCAATGGAGGACCGCAACGATCTTCAATGAAAATAGAGAAAGTTTAGATTTTATTTTTGAACGAGCTTCCACACGCGTTCAGCGAAATCGCATTATTTTAAACCAAGAGATGAAGAAATTATAGGACATGGAAAGGCTATTCATCATTGACACCATATCAGGCTTACCATTTAGACATTTGGATGTTGGCAAACTTTGAATAGGCTGAGGCTGCGCTCACACTGTCGCCGTTGAGGATGCTTCCAGAATGCTATGGTACTAAAGGAGCTAGTCGACGGTGTGCGAATTCTCCTCTGCTTCCCTTTTAATTTGAATCCGTAACAAATGCTGCTAATGCTGGTTGTCTACAAAATTCGCATTCAAAATAATTTGAAACGTGTTCTTCATGAGCTATTGCGATTACCGTAGCGGTTGCATAGGGCTTCCAAGTAGACTTGATGAATACAATCAGAACAAACTTGGCACAAATGGACAGTGCTTTACATTGGGAAATTGGCAGCGGTTATCAGTGTTGCACCCAACTATGCAACTTTTGTGGGAGAGTCAATTCATTTAACTGGTTAGATAGTTAAGCGATTACAATCTGACAGATAAGGACTGTATTGAGCTGAGCCATATGCCCTCGAATCTGCCAAATGACAAGAGGTATGTGAGTGCAAGTCACTTGAATTCACCCATGCGACAATAGCGTTTTAGTTATGCTTTGCCATCGCCCATGCAAACCCTTTTGTCCTCATCCGTCTGTTGCCCACTTCAAACAAAATTATTGAATTCTAAAATCATTTGCACTCCAAATTTGCATGTTCATTTATTTGCTTACTCATTCATTAGCATTTTGCAAGCCAGTTTTCCTCTTAGCTGTCTACTAAATGCTACCGATGCTAAACGCCGCTATCTAATAACAGCTTAAATAGGCTTTGGTTGTGTGACTCTCCTGCCGCTATTAGGTCGAACTGTTTGCCTTTTGCAATCGATTGATGGGCTTCATTCTGCTTAACGCCTCTGTGTTACCTCTATCATCTACCAACAGAAGCGCAATAAAGTTGTGCCAAGTTTTACGCACTTTGTTTCCACTGTTGTTGTATTTTAAACGCTCACTACCTTCAACTCATAACACTTATAATTTCAAGACAGAGTCCAAATTTAAGGTGTTTATTTAAAAATTACTTCTGGCGCATATGATTTCATCTGGTTGATGAAACGGGAGTTGTTAGTGTGGGTGAAATAAATATGCTCCGATTTAGTCTAGAACTGGAAAATGAGCGAAAATGCACATTCCAAGTAACGACTTATGTACTGGCGTTGAAATATTCAGAAGAGATAGTAGAGCACAAAAGAATTTCAGCCAGGCATGCTCAAGTATTCTCCACGACCTCTTAGCTGTTCAAACTGCGCTTAGTTCTAGCAGGCTGAAAATTGTAAGGACAAAGCCGACGAGGAAGAGGAAAACAAGGTAGTAGTAAAGGAAGGTCATATTCCCGCTATTGCAGGACGATCAGCTCCCAAGATTAGCGCCCGTTTGACTTGTGGAGATAAGCATTCATTAGTCATTTAAATAGCGCAATGTTGCAACCGCTGACTAGCATAACGCTGCACCAGGCTCAGACCATGCCCGCATGCACGTGATTCAAAGGAAATGGAAAATCACTTGCCTAAACTCAGTGATTGGGAAGTTGTTTTACGCTTTTATAAACCACGTGACATCCTCGCGAAGGCCACGCTAGGTGGATTCCCAACGTCCAACAAAAAAAAAGAAATGCACTTAAAGCTGCCCTTTATTTCAGAAGATTATTCAAGTTTGTTTTAATCCTGTAAAGTTAATTCAGCCTCATAGCATGTGCACTATCTGTTTTATAATGACTGATTCATATCTTTTCCAAGACTATACACGGCAATTTCTAAAGTTTAAATATTATTCTAACAATTTGCAGGTTTTTTCCAAGTCGGAAACGCAACACAAATTTACCTTGTAAATGTTGGGCTTATGGGATTTAATCGTTTCTGGTTTCTGTAAGAAGTTAGAAGATCACAGATGAGGCAGCAATTTGTACCCATCAATAGGAGAAGCACCAAATCACAACTTTAAGGAAGACCCTAGAAAATTTAAAGTGATAATCAGGTCACTTGTATCCGCCAGCATTTATGCCACTCTTTTGGCATCGCGTAATGAGAGGAGCTTATGTGGTTATTTTATCATGCAAACTCCAGAATGAATTTGGAAGAAAACGAGAAAAACAGATGGGTGTGACAGCCGATTGGAGCATGATAACCAGTCTGGGACTTACAATCACCCATCACTGTCGCTTCCGACGATGAGCAGGCATGTCTACTGTTGGCTACCACAATTGGGAGGTCAGCAGTTTGCTAATCGAGTGGCCAATACTTTCTTACACAGGACAAATGTCCAAATCACATAGCTCTCTAAGACACCAACGATTTCGCAATTTATATTCCCAATCAAGCCCAAATCCAAAAGAATCGCCATTGATATACACCAAGTGTATCTGTTGATCTCTGTCCTTGGACCGCATCTTCATTATTTGCTTGATGGTTCTGCTTTTAGCGCTGCTTTCTGCCATTAGATTTTGGTTCAACAAATGTGCAACCCATCCTGGTCGTTGACATTCTCCTCCTGACAGTGGATGCAGAACCCAGGGATAAAGCGCAATGACTCGATTCGTGTAGCCACAGCTACTGCTACAACGGTTGTGACCACCACTATAAAGGAACCCTTTAGATATGGAAACACAAGAGTCTTCCTTATCGCAGCACCAAATAGAATAAACAGACCACTAGCAACTGATTCAAAGAAGGCTACGCATCCACTTTTGCCGTTTTATCATTAAGGGCAGTAGACATTTTCAAATTGACTTCCACTACGCAGCACAGACATCTACCTTCCGCACTCTACCCCCTACCCTTTAGCTGAAGCCCACTGCTTCTTCTTCTTGTGCTTATAACCTCCCCAATGCAGTCACATTATTTCGTCCTGTCACGGAATTTATAACTGTGGTCCATCATAATATTAACCTTTTACTTGACCAGATCTCATTTTTCCTTCGTTGCTGATAATTATGTCAATTTCTTCTTGTACCTACGTTCGAAAGGGTAGGTTCTTAGTCAGATCTCCTAACCATTGTTTTAGCACATTATTCAACCAATAAATTGCTCACATTGAGGCTCATAATGGACTAAAAGCAATTACTTGCAGCAGCGCATCATGTAAATTTAGTCCCCTTTACCACATTCTGTTAGTACCCCAGCAAAAAGCATTTTTGTGCGAAAATGAGACTTTAGACCTTTAAATCCAACGCCCCGAAGTGCTCTCATTGGAATGGAAACACTTTTCGTTTTTTTGTTCATCAACTATTGCGGCGGTTAATCAACCAGAATGATATGCTGCTCAAGTTTAGGCAATGCGTGTGCCTCAAGATTTAGCCGCAAATGGCGCATTTTGTGTGCGAAATCTTAATTAGACCCATTAAAATCCCAAAATAATAGTTATAGGCAAATTCGCTTGAGCTCAACGGAATTAAGTTGTATTTAAATCAATTCATTCCTCAATCAACACTTCATTTTCTCTCACACAAATAAACATACATGCGATCCTTCATACAAGCTGATAGAGAGCACATAAAGAGGTCTGCTACTCCAAATTTTGCCACAACCAAAGCTTAAGACACTTTTGATTTAAAGGGGCGAGCACTTCAAAGTGGATTAATTTACATTTCCCCGTCATATGGCTGTTAAGATTCCACCCAATTTCGTTTTCTCGAGGATGTAGTGAGTTAAGCCATGTCGCGTTAGAAAGGCAGTCAATCTCTCATTTCGCGTAGTATCAGTTCATGCAATTAATGCACAGGATTCCAGTACTGTTGACGGGACGGATCCATTCGTAGACAAGTTGCAGATCTCTCTTTGACACCGTATTAGCAGCTGCAGTGAGGGCAGTCATTATGGTGCTTCCTTACACTGCAATGTCTCTTTTGAGCAGTACAGATACCAAAGCTTTAAAAAAGGGTAGCTAAGGAGATGTGTTCTGGTTAGTTCATCTCTCGAGAATAGCTGCGCTTTTGTGTTAACTTCTTGCCGATTCCTCGTGGCACATGGAAAGTGACAAAGCTGGTGAGCCAAACCTGGCCAAAACTAATACGCAAGACTTGGGATTTTTTATGCTTTACTTTACCAAAGGCGATATTGCGAACAGATAGGGTCAAACAAAGTGTAGGGTTGCCATCGCGTACGAAACTGCTACACCCCTCAACGTGTTCTATTTCAGCTAACTCCATAGACAAAAGAAACTGACTTAAAAGTTAATGCAGATTTACCCAATGACGTGAGGAAGTCATAGGAGTAAAGCTGCAAGTAATAGCAGCATCGTTTTCCTCGATACCTTTTGGCTCTCGCACATGACATGTTAGCTGGATGGCAAATTGTTATGCAGCAAAAGCCCTTGAATAAATTGCAAACACTCATAGACTGGACCATGCCTTTATAAAAAGATAAACCGTTATAAAAATAACAGCCTTATCAAATTTGAAGTACGTGCATTGGTCATTCAGGAGGAAAAATGCCTTAGTGAAGGTAATGCGGTTTAACCCAGTGTTTAGCACAAAATTGTGATTTACACTTTTGTTGGGCTGCTGTTGGTAAGAAACACATATTTCCTCTTGCATGTCAACATGTTACAGCGCCTTTTTAATTACCACTTCTAAAATTCACAAGGATTATGCTAATTCGACCTGGAAATTAATAAAATGCACAGGCATATAAAGGTCTTAAAATGACATCGTAATGACAACTGATCTCGCAACAGCCAACTTGTCGTGAAGTAGATGGGAGAGTCAAGCGCTAACTTGCCATAACAACTAAATAACCTATAGAGTTGTCTTGCAATTAAAGATGTTCTGCATTACATGGTCAAGTCAATTCACTCGTCTGGATCCATCGTATAACTGAAGTCAAAAGTACTACAGTTATTGCGCCAGTGATATCCTTTAGCTGGCATTTCAATTTTTGAAATGCTTATTGCACGTGGAGGGTGCCAACAGATGTTTTTGTACTCAACGTGGGGTCAGGAACCCAAAATACCCTAAAGCACGTGTCACGGTTGGAAGAGATACTACAAACTTTGGACAATTGGCAACTGCAGATGCTAAGGACGAATTTTTAATGTGTTTTTGATCTTCTCCGTCTATTATTTAATTATTTGGACACGAAGAACCTATTTGAACATTATAAATCTTGCCCATTCCCTCCTTTGTCACCAATCATCTTGAACAATGTCTAATTCGCCTTTTTATTGCATTTTACTGGCGTTTAGGTGCTCTCACTTTGGATGGACAGCAGGTGGTAAAGCAGTAAAAGAAGTGCAGTTGAGATACGCAATGATGCGATATGCAAACTACAAGGGCATTGTTGCTGCGGTAAAATTCATCCCACTCCACGCAATGAAGGACAGTGCGAAGCCATAAGATGCGAAGCGATCTCGCTGCATAGGATTACACAAATGGGTCGCGAAGTAGGCCGATGACCTGAAGTAAGTGGAATGTAGACTAGTAAAATGCGATGAAGTGGGTCTAGCAATCCGGAGGTGAAGGTATACCGTATCAACATGGCTCATTTTCACCATAATAAGTTGACACATCAAGATAAGAACTAGACTGAAAAAGCGTCACAAGCGACTACTTTTTACCGCAGCCTTCATGAAGTTCTCTTCAAAATGCTCGTGAAACTATTTGATATCATAAGAAGCACGTAAGCCTTTAACATCGATTCGTTTCCCTTGCTTTTTCAGGACTGGAACCAAGGCCGCAAACCTATACATTGATATCCTGTGCGTTAAAGGGTGTGTGCAATAAAAAAAATTCACTACAAGCTTTCTATTGATCAACTATCAGTTGCGCATGCATAACGAAATCAGTCATACATAAAATGTAGCTGAGTGACTGCATAATCAGTCTAATTAATGACCACAGAACTACTGCAATTTGTCATGCATCCGACGTCACACTCGTCGTGAATGGAAAGTGGTAGAAACCGTTGTGAACATCCAAGTCAGATGCGTGTGCATTGCCTATGCAATCAATGTATTCCTAGTGCAAGCAAACTACAGTAATGATGAAGAACTTTATGCAGGCGCAAACTATGCTTGTATATTGAAAATGATTAGTCGGTTTAGTGTGTAAAGCTACACTCTGCATTGAAATGACTTGTAGGAACTACTCATGCGGTTGATGAAGGCCGAACCGATATTATCGGCACGAAATCCTTATCTGGCGAAGTATGAGCAGAGCGGCAAGTGTTGTAGTCGAAGGGTGTCTTTGATGTGTAAGAAGAACTAAAGGAACATCCAGGAGCTCCATAGTGGCAAAAACTATGCACTGGAGTGAATCTGATTAAAGTCTGTTACGGGCTTCAACGACGGGCTTTTGCATGGGGTCAAGGCCTTGGTGTGCTGCCATCCCGCTAAGTTGAGTTATTTGAATGAATATAGTCTATCAGTGTCGTACGATGAAATAGCGTGATAAGAGGCAGAAAATTTGAATTGGCAACTCGTGGCTAACTCAGTGCTATTTCCACTTAAGTTGATAAGTGGCTCGATTTGGGTGAAAGGTCGCACAAAATAGAATGGTGTGGTGCCACCTAACGTGAAATTAAAGGTGTGGGAATGGTATAGATAAAAAAATGCTAAGGTGGGGGTCAGAAATTGCGTTAATGGGAGGAGGAATGGTGAGGAGGAGTCGCACAATGACATTTGATTATCCGGGCTAGGCTCAGAGCGTTCTCAGAGTCTGCAATTGAAGCGTGAAGAATAGCATGCGACAAAGTGTATTTTGGGGGTGACGATGCACCTGACAGGAAACGATTACTAAAGATAACTAATTTTTCTAAAAGAAGATTGCCTCAATGTTTTTAACAAGGCTAATCCTTAAAGCCATTTCGTACGTTCATGGCTATAAACAGGTTTAACATGATTTGATTTGCTGAGCATGAGGTAGTTAGCTGGTCGGTTTGGCAATGAAAAAAGGGCTGTGCTCCATGTCAGTGACATTCTGAACGGTTAATGAATCTATACCCTCTTTTCCCTTTGTTTCGCCTCGTCCACACTACGTCGCACATATTCCGTTATGCTGGACTAGGCTAATGTAACCCGTGCCGCTTAACCGACTTGCACTAGCTCACTCTACCCTTATACAAGTCATATTTAGTCAACAGGATAAAACAGTAGAACATTGCAGTATAGGAACTACCGGAATTGGCGAATCTTTTCATGTACCCTCTATACAGGAAACTTTTGGGTGCAGTGTTCAAATAACCGTATTCGAAGGCTACGGTAGGGTAGCAGTATAAGACAATGCAGACACGATTAATCCTGGCCTTTTAAATGTGTGCGGAGAAACAGATGCGCCTAATACACTTCAGCTCAAATTGCGTCAAATATTTAGCTGCTTGAGCTTGTCGGGGAAATGGCTCACTTGACTGCAGAAGTATTCTTGAAATTCGTAGATTTTAATGAATGTATACAATCACGCTAATGAGTACCCATTGACCAATCATACATTGTGAAAAGATTTTAGAATTTTCGCTGATGCGTCGTCTACTTTTCCCACATAAAACACCTAGTTTGGATAATCAAACATCCACACGGGAATGCTATAGTAGGGTGAGCAGCGGTGGCGAATGCGGCTGGGGTTAATTTCGCTCTCCACGGCTGGTGGGAAGGATTAGGTGTGTCTGATGTTTTCCACCTACACATCTTCCTCCATACCAAAAATGCAATGAAACTGCGATCGCAACCACATGCGCCATAGCAGCTGCAAGCCCAACACTGACATTCTACAAAATATTTAAAACTCAACCAAATATCGGTTCCAAGAGCACACTTTTCTCCCTGCATTTAACCCCAGGAATGGTAACCAGCCAAGATCATATTGGTACACCCATCATCTACATGCAGTACATGCATGGAACAGCTCTAACACATTATCTCAGCCCAATAACGCACTTTTTACTGTCAAATAGCAAGTGGTAAGCAACAAGCACTGACTATTTCACTTTCAAACTATCAGATGGGTGCTAACGGATAATTTCACCACCCTCACCCTCTAGTTTTTAAACGCCACAAACTCACCCCTATGCGACCAACGAATTATCATGGTTGTAGAAGCTGTAATCCTCTTCCACTGCAAAACACGCCCCAGTCGCTTTACATTATTGTTAAACCTCAAAGCCCTATGCTTATGATGTACAAGCTCTCAACGTGAAGTGAAAAAAAATAACCTCAAGGGATCATTTCTTCCCTTCCCAACGTCAACGAACATCACATCATGCATTCGTGGCAAGAAAATGAAGGGAAGAATTGTTGTTCATGTCTGTAATAAATTTGGCGCATAGCAGTGAGACGTCATTTTAATGCAGCAGAAGGTAGGCGCGGCAGCCCTACATAAAACGCTACAGCTTTTATATTCACTGACAACAAATAACAAGAATTCACGGATGCATATGTTGGTGTTCGTCATCATGTAGAAAGAGTGTGCATTGAACTTAAAAGCCCACCCATTTGAGTTGTATATTTCACCATCAGCTGTATCTTAACATGAGCAGCATATGCATCTGGTCCAACCCGAGGAGCCATTCAAAACTGAGGATTTCAGCTATGACGGCGGCAAACGTTCACGCTCGCGTGATTTAGTTGGCCGTAAACTTGGTTCGTTCAAGCGATGCTTTGGTCCGCTCTTCTCATTTGGGTTGGTCATCAATCACCACATTGGCAATAGGTGGTCAGTCTATCAATCACAAGACCTAGACTAGCCCTCTTTTGGGCTTTGGCGTATCAACTGCTCTCAGTAAGCCTATGTCGATCGCCTTGTGCACTCACACACAAGCACCCAATATGGGCCCAGTTTAACACGTAAAAGTGTCATGAAAAAAACACATGTTTGCATATCTGAGAACAGTAGAAGTTAGAGTGTCAATTATGGTGTCTGATCTCTGACGAACTCGGTCTGCCCTGCAATCCGACACTTTTGTCTCCTCAGGCCAACTTTGTTCACATCAACTACTACCACCCGCCGCTTCACTGTTGGATGCTACACCAACCTCTCCTCACATGACACATCGAAGCCACTCCTCTACCGATAAGACACTTCTCACTGCATCATTTTACGCGGATAAGGCTAAAGTTAGTGAGGAAATGTAATTCGCCAATGAGATTGAGTAAATACGAAGCACACGTAATATGCTGTAATAGTTTGAATAAGCTGCTGCGTAAGATAATGAAAGACCTAGTTTATTCAGCGAATTTTACGTAATTAATGGGAACTTCAAATCCCATGGATACGATTTGAGTCTCACCCACAAGACACGAAGTTCTCTGTGTAAAAAATTGCAGGTGATGACTCTCGGTTTATAACATGGAAGCAGGCGCATAGAGACGAATTCGAACAATTTCGAATAGGCGAATGAGGGGGGTGATGCCAGTGACAGAGCCGAGAGGATAAGGGAAAGGAAGACAATGTGTGCTGAAGCAATGAACCAATAAAAGATGACAGTGCTTCGCATTGAAGAGTGCAGTAGGAGAAGGATACGCAGAGAGTAATAAGGCGTAAAATGAAGGAAAGTCAACATTGAACACTATCACAAGGGATCCTTAGAAACGAACATACGTCCAATCGCTGGAAGATCCATGCAAAAGTCGTCAGGAAAAAATTAATCTAATGAAAACCGGATATGGCAAAGGCAACGGACATAGACACCGTTTAAATTAGAGTTTTACAAAGATAGAATTGACAGGTATTCCGTCCTGTAGAGAAGGACTCAGCATTGCTAAAATCAGGTAGACGGTGACGGTAAAAAGTGGATCCTGTTGACAAGCAGGCCAATTCCCATTCTCAGGTACGCAGCCTTTGCCAGCAATTCATTACCCTGTGTCAAAGTGTCTAAGTTAGTGCAAAACCCAACAATGTGCTGCAAGTTTATAAATATGCTATTGGACAAGCAAGCGAATGGCAAAATTTGCCTCGAAAAACGCGAGTGTGCAATTTGTACAACCTAACTTTACTTACCACACCATCCACATTTTGTTGTGTCATCAGTAGGTGCTACGCTGACCTCTTCTCGCAGAACACGCCAAACCTACCCCACCACTTGTTAGTCTCTGCGGTCCTGGAGATCATGGTCATGGAGAATGAATGCTGCCGTCAGTAGTAGCTTCTGCTACGACGGTGCTGTGTGGTTAGCTGTACATCTAGCGTCTGTGCTGACTTTCATTTATTCATCGCGCCTGCGAGTGCAGGTTGGTGGCGTTCTCCATCGTTAGTGATGTAATGAAAATGACAAACTGGTGAAGGCTACGCCCCTCACAGTAACGAAGGAGATTGATGAAGGTTGTGCTGACCTAGAGGGTACCCTTCTCCCCCGAAGGCAGTCGATGACGATTCCATGGCAAGAAGCGTGTTCATCGAATGCTTTCTGTTGAATACTGAGAAAGAAACTCAGTCAAGCGCACACATAACAGGTGTGCCAACGCGACAAAACCGCTTCAACTTGTTTTTCCCGCCTCACCAAAAGCAACGCCATAATTGAAGGAGTTGTTGACCATTGGTGGATACGCGACACTAGACTTGGACTTCATAAGACAGTGTTCAATACCATTGTGCTGGATTAGCTAATTAGATCAAAAAAACGTTCATTTCCATGGCCATCATTGAAAACTTACCCACTCTGACTCGATGTGCGCCTTAAAGCGCTGCGTAAAACATGACTGCTGCTACGAAATCATTGCAGCCAATTTTCATTGTCAAGCTGAGGTCATCGCCGTAAAGATTGGTTCCATTGCTCTCTGTTAGTCTTGTCGATTTCCTATACCGCTCTCACTTTTCTATTAACAAGGCATTAATAAATTGCAGAGTCATGAAACCACAAGATTTTTTAGTTATAATCGTTGATAGGATTGCCATTGTTTCATGATAATGACGTCCACTAAACAGCATGATTTTCCATGAAAGCCTAGTCATTACTTCCACAATTACTAGGCTTTCATGGAAAATCAACATGCATGCATGCAACATCAAAATTCACACGTTCGATGAACCCACAGACTTCTAACTGCCATTCTCTCAATAATTCATGTAAAACCATATGAAATCATGAGCAACATTCGTTTGAAGAGACGGAGCTCAAAATTAATGGTTTCACATGACCAGCAGATCATCATAATTTTATGTCTGCTTCCCATATTGTAACACGCGACTTTGCCTTTGTTATTGAAGTTTTCTGCTCATCGTCCAAGTTCACATGCTCAAAGCTAAAGCCGATATTTCACAAAAGCTATCATATGACTAGTGTCTGTTGTGCTAAACCCGTTCTGCATCGCCGATCACCAGCAACTTTAATTCAGGCCAAAAAGACACGATCTCATCTTGTAAATCAACTTCTCATTGTGGGTCCCAAGAGCCAGAGAGTGGAAAGAAACAGCTAAGTAGACAATGAAAGGTGCTTTGTGTACAACATCCACACACCGATGACGTTTCGACTTTAATGTCTATTCCTGTCCTGGTCAGAAAATTATTAGACGTGTAACTGACTTCCAGTACATTTCAAAGATGGTGCTCATCTTCCGTTCTTCTTTAGTTTATGGAGATTCGCACTAATTGCAATAGGTAGATGGCTATGCGATTATTACAACTATGATTGACCGATCTTGTTCACAGCCGAGATATGATGCTTGTTAGCACCCAGCTTAGCTCCCACTCCAGCCTCGTAATGAGGAGAGCCCTGCTGAAGTCATTGTCATCCGCACAAATTTCCTCCATTGCTCATAATCTAAGCCTACATAACATCCGCTTGCACAAATTTAAGCCAAATTTGAAATAGTTGGCGCCGCGTCCTGTTTTAATAATATGGGCTTATTTCTAAGCAATTCTTACTTTCATTCCACTTTTACTCACCTCAGTTTTTTTGCAAAATAAAACAATGCATTATTAAAAGACTTACCACCTGCATTGCTCCTTTCCTCCACCTTCGATTTGATACCCTTAGGTGAATAAGACTGACTAGCAAAAGGTGTATTTATATTTGTGCAGCTGGATGAGGGAAGGGGCATATTTCCAGATTGCTCAAGTTGTATAGAATCAATGTTGATCTCTCCATCCTTAGGAAGTGGTGACGTCCGATCAACCACAAGCCTGGTTTATATAATCGCTTGCCACCTACAAGGCAAACTCAGCCAATTGTGCATCGCAGAATGATTTTGACTTTCAAGCCTTTAAAGTAGGGTTTTTAAAGTCTCAAATTCTCATTGCTTTTTTCAGCTGGGATCCTATCCCACTGTCACAGCTGGTTGTAATGAGTATTGTTTCCCAATTCTTCCTTGGAAACCCACCCACGTTGCGGAACATAGATCGCCAGAGAGGGTAGAAGACGAATAGTCAACTCGTTGCTGGCCTCGATGCTACTGTCTTGCCTCGCGATCCCGTGACCCATGGAATCCATAAAATTTAGGTCCACATCAACCACCGAGTGCTTCTAGGCGACTTTCAGGGTACGAACTCCTGCATCCAAAGAGCTGCAGAACGCCTAAATTTACGAAATCGGATGATCCACTATGCTGAATGGAAGGTGATGGGAGAGAAACAATGTGGGAATGGACTTTGGGACGAAAGAGCAGGAGGCGGAACTAAGACCGCAATAGGACTGATGGTGCTCTTAGGATCAGTAAGTTCGGAAGAAGGAGGGGAAATATCAAGCAAGTGGAAATCGTAAAATTAATTTTGTTTAACTATGGGAATCGCTCATCACGTGCACCTGCTTTTAATTTTCTAAGTGCTTTTTGTTACTTCCTAGCTACCAACACTCAAGGCAATCTCATCACTCCCATCTACATTTGTCCTATGACAGCCCTCTCTAATGAGGAGGCTCAGGCCTTGGAAGCTTCACACTACACCACATTACTGCTTAATCTTCTCTCTGTGGATAACCCATCTGTTTGGATTGCTGCCATGTGTGTGCTTGTCAAAGTCTCCCCTTCTGTCTATTTGGCCCTTCTCATCGTTTATTTATGCGGTGTAAGGCCTCTTCTCAAAATCTTTCACCACCCCAACACCCACAGAAAACGCTCAGCCTGGCGAATCATAGGTAACCTCTGCATCTTCAGAAAGGTCCGTGTCCTACTATCTCACACGAATGCTATTAAACCTATTGTTTGTCTTTTAAACGAGGCCAATGACACCGACTACGAGCGTAAATTTTGGATGACGTTGGCCTTCAGCGTGAGCTCTGAAGACGCTAAAGCAGCATGTCAACTCCAGTCGTCGCATGACGGATAGCCTATCAAGGATGCTTGGTGTGGTGTTGTGCGCCATCTATAAAAAACGCTGAAGGTAGATTAGCTTTACGGTAGACTGCAATAGTGTCTGTTTTTGTAGACCTTATTCCCTTGGCTCATAGTGACGTTCTCGAACATTTCATGTCCATAAACACTTCACACTGTTTGTACTGACAATCACAAAAGTCGGCTTAAATGCAAGACGCGTAGATATTAAATGCAGCCGAATCGTTGCCCATTGGAAAATTACTCAATGACTGCACTTTCAATTAAAGCTGTGGTCTGCCATGACAAATGAAGTGGACTTAGGAGTGACTGATTTAAGTGTGGTGAAAATTCTGTACGGAGTGATGCGACAAATGTGTTTCGATCCAGCATTATAACTTTATAATTGCTCGGACGACACCTAAAAGACAAATCGTCCTGGCACCCATGAAGACATGAGGAAAAGGCAATTCGTTAAAGACTTTGTGAAGTCAGGGTGCATTTGCAGTGATGACTTTGCATGAGTCAGAGGTTTTCTCTATTCTAAATTGCGTTTACTGAAATACTATTTCTTTAACTCTACCGTTCAGGCAGAAATCAAGGATGGAATTGATTTCGAAAGAAAATTTGAATATTTATCACAAGACCATGTCAGTAACTCTGGAATAAATTATTCGATTTAACTAGTCCACCAGCAGATGCATCGTCAGCTCTTATTAAAAATGAGGGAAGCTCGGAAAGTACGCACTTCAGCCTCTGTTTACTCCAATCAAGATTGCCGAAAAATGTGCCCCTACAAAATAAGCCTGTTCTTTTGAAATGCTTAAAAGAGGAATGAGAGAAGATCGGTGGCGATCCTGCTACACTTGTGGCAGCAACAGTAACCCATTTATTCTTTGACGACGTTAAAGTTTTTGAAGAACTTTTTGAATTACTAAATTGACTATTACCTCGGTTTTTGACTTTAGAGCATACGTCAAAATGCTTCTTACCCTCTAGTAAAACAGCTTTCATTGTCCTGCAGTAGTAGTTATTATTCTGTACGTTGATATAATTCAGTGTTGCGTCACTTTGTTTTAACTCGTCAACCAACAGGAGGTGCAAATCCTCTCTACAGACTTCATCCACTCCAAATAAGAAGCGTTAGGAGCTTAAAGTCTCGCAACGCAACATTAAAAATTAGAAATCGAATCGTGCCGTGCCTCTTTGCTTTCTACCTTACTATCAAGTACCCCTTCTACATCATCTTGCCTGCTATAAGTCGGCTTCTGTTTGTGTTCATGATCCCCAGGTAAACTAGAAGGCCGTCTGCACAACCACCTTGTCGACACTTTCGTA
Source organism: Taenia hydatigena (assembly GCA_036345935.2). NCBI lineage: Eukaryota > Metazoa > Platyhelminthes > Cestoda > Cyclophyllidea > Taeniidae > Taenia > Taenia hydatigena. The sequence goes on along the minus strand of JADWOT020000004.1, from coordinate 10,239,674 downwards.
ACTCGATTTATAACGAATTACCAAGCTTTTCGTATTACCGTCACAAGAGTAAGAGTTGCTGATAGAAAAGAAGATGCCGTTAGAGACTAGTATCGGCAGAGGATTCTGGAGAATAAAATGAATCATATGCCTGTAATTAGCTTAGTAGGCGATTTCAGGTGCTGATTTTCCACGTAGTATCCAAGTTTCTCCCCAATACACTACTGGGATCAATTTAATTGTTTTACTAACAAGCGAAAACGCTGGTGTAATCTGCAACACTCACTTAGTGGCCACAATCACACCTATGAACAACTTCAATGTCCCCTGCAAGTGGTTGGTGCATGTCGTTGATAAAGAAAATGAGGACTATCACTAGCGTTTCACAACGTTTGCTTGCATATTTCCACGCTGAGATGCTAGGCTGCGATGAACAAGTGTCATGAATCATTAACAGACAATGGCGTGCCCAGACCCATCTAAAGACCACACAAACGCATACCGCCTCCTCTTCTAGAAGAAGTGAGCCATTTGGTCAAGGAGACGCTTCGAATTTGTATCAAAAGTCATCAAAGTTACTGTAGTCCCTTTCAATCATGGTGATGCAGAGTAAAAAGCACGTCTACTACTGTGCGTGGACTATCGAGAGTTGAACGCAGCAGCAAAGGACGCATTGCCATTATCCTGCATTAACGATTCGTTCAAATCCATGCACGGGTCAAGAAGGTTCCCAATGCTAGATTTATAAACAGGATGCTGGCAAGTGGGAGTAGCAGAAATAGAGGCAGCAACCATGTTGCCACGCGGGGTCGATGGATATCAGCCAATACCTTGTTGTCTCTGTGATGAAAATTGCATTTATTCTGACGTTTTAAAACACTAAACAATCTATCTAGGTGATAGTTTAGTCTTCAGCAGAGGTAACTGAGCCCATTGTGTCGACCTGAACATAGTGTTGGACTTTCTACGAGAAGTGGGGTTCGCCTTAAACTGAAAGAAAAGCTTCTTCTTAGAATGTTTGGTTAGCTTTATAAGAGATGCAGTCATGTCAAATGAGATGGCAGTTACTGCAGACGATACGGTCAGAAATATGGCCAAAACCAACCTACTGGAATGAGATCCCTTAGGTTTTTCATTTCTGCAAATAACTGCGGCCACGATCGTAGGCTCACAGCATAAATTAGCCGAGCAGATATTTCCAGTGGCAAATTGGGTGTGATGAAGCGTTTAAAGAGGTGAGGTAAATGCAATGCTCCTCACCGATTCTGGCTTTAATAAACTTCACGAACTATCCAGGTTGGTAGGAAACATGTGCAACCACCTCCCCATCTAGGCAAAATTATCACGAATTTAGCAACTTTTTTTGATGTCCAGCACACAACTAGATGCTTCTCAATTTATTGCGCTACATAGCTTGAAAATGTCACCTAATGAGTAATGCAAAGTAAGCCATATTAATTCTGAGAGCTAGAAAATTGTGTTGAAGCGAGTGTAGATGATATTTGACCGTGTTTGACCAGTTTACTACATTTTTGATGACCAGAATTCCTCAGACCTTCCATTTTATTTGATAAAATAGAGCTCATTATAGCAAAAAATCATGCTGCGAATTCTTTTTGATGAGGTTGGTTTTGATAACTCAAAGGTCGTCTCCTGGTGGTTCTGTGTCCTGAAATGCGAGGACGCTCAATCGTTTTCAAAGCAATGGCGCCATTGCATTTAGACGCGAAATCTACAAGATCACTTGGAACATCATCAAAGGCTCCACTAGACCCCATTATTTTATTGCTTATCTTTTGGATACCAACCCAGCAAATACAGATCAACTAAAATAACATCAGTTTTCTGCCAACACCTTATTATTAAAAGTGAAATGGTCCAAAAGCAACGAGGGGCAACTACAAAAACGTGTAATAATGTTAAGCATCGCAGCGTAAAACAAAGAAACTCAAGCATCGCAAAGAACAGTGCTGGTAGGAGGCGCCTCTACTTCACCCAATGGTGAAAACTAATTGGCTTTCCATCTGCAATGCCAGTCGTGCTGTTCAGTAAGTCGAGCATCCCACCTTCTACGGCGTAACTAGCGATATCATTTGTTTTCACTGCAAAGAAATGAGTAGTGTGCGTGAAAGACTCGGACTAGTTGCCATGAAGGAGCTCTCGAACTGTCGCTTGAAGTAGATGAATGGGAATGAGTAGGTGGGTGGGTGGGTGAGTGGGTGAGTGGACGGATGGGTGAAAGGAGAGTAAGTGGACTGGGATCTACGCTTCGCAATTCTGACGCCACTTGCTATTGCTTTTAACTATGCTTGCAGTGGGCAAAAGCATGCATGCACAAACTGTCACGTCCCATATGCATACAAAGAGGATCTGCGTCACAAATATTCAGTCCACAACGCAATTATAACCACGCGGCTACATTACTGAATGCGTGCGACTACTGTGCATGCATGTTGGCAAGGCAGAGGCATTTTCACCACTATCAATCTGATGTGTTGAACCGGTGGTCGATTATTCTTCATAAAAGACACTCTCCTTCATGCAAAACTCAAACCAATTGCTTACTTAGCTGGACTTTGGCGCGCTAAGCATTCTGTTAACGAATTAGTGCAAAAATCAGATTTGGGAATCACAAATTATCAAGGATAATCTGCCGCCTATTGCCGCTCATCTTCATCCCAGAGCGTGTGCATTTGTATATGATGACAGCAATTCAGAGAACGAGATTGCATGGGGATATTAACAAAATCACTGCCCGTAAGCGGTATGCAGCAGTATCTGCACGATTGATTTGGGTTCCATGAGCAAAAGCTACAAAACGTCTTTCTTATAAAGATTTGTGGATCACCAGGAATCGGTTGCTCTCTTGCCACTGGTAACATTTTCCTAAATATTAGGGCCATGCGAAAGGTCCATAAGTCATCTCCTTCACTTTAATTGACCATCCGCGATTCAAGAGCTACATTCGAATATGTCATTCGAAATCACATGTTATTCAGACCGAATTATGTCGGTGTTAAGCGGATGAGTTGAGAAGTAGGGGAATGGAACACTAACTGGTCATTGAAGTTGGCAGGAAGGCGTTATGATCATTCAATTGCTCACATTTTTGGGATTAGATCTTACCATGGACTAAATATTTAAAAAGACGACAGGAGCATGTACGGGTGGTTAGGGGATCTGCGAGTGTGGTTACCCGGGCATAAAATTGGAACTCAATATGTGTTTATCCTAGTCGCCATGATATGCGATACAATTGCTTAAGTAGAGTCTCTAGACACAGTTTTACGTCGGTCGGTCAATCATCCTAAACGGTTGCTAGTAAGACCACTGCATGTTACAGTGATTGCAGTCCCATAAGTTGGTGACGCGCTCATAATGCTACACTTTACCATGAATAACGTGAGTGCGTAATGTGTGCAAAATAGTCCAATGTGTAGGCCAATTTCGTCTTTTGCATTCACAAGCACACTTCCGCTTAGACGTCAAAGACCGCTGCAATCAGCAAGCCAATGGCAACTGCTGTGCACACACACAGGATCACATTGCTGACAGCGATGGAAGTTGGTGCTCATTTATGAGGCCACGTGCCAACGTCGGCATAGAGGATGGGCTTTTTGTGCACATTGTCTGATCTCGTGGACTTCACACTTCCCACCATCCGACACTTTAACCTCCTCATCTTACTATTCTTCAACGCTTCACTATTGGGTGCTACGCTGAATTCTTCCCTTTGGACACAATAACTCCACACCATCACTCGTTTGTCGTTGTCGTCATGGATGTAATGATGAGTAGGTAGGTTTCTCTGTTGCATCAATGCGTAAAACGTTTACAACTTCAAACGAATATAATTGCCAAGTGAGATTATCGCTTTGTTGAACCTCCTCAGTTGTGCTAATTTGGCCGCACTTCATTCCATGTGGTAGTCATTGCAACTAGTTTCCGGTTGCCTTGAGTCTACACCGAACTCGGTGCTTTTCTGTGTTCGTGGAAGAGGATTTGCATCCCACGGAAGAATTAACCGTACACTGCTATGCCATAGCAACCACTCTAAACCTGAGCAAAGTTGCAGCACTACGTGTGCATCTGCGCCAACAAATTACCCAACCAACTTCCACATGCGTGCATGCAAACTGTTGACAGCCAAAATACCAAATAAAATGAGTTGAGTGCAGCTTTATTCAAATAATCCAAACTGGTGCAGCGCGTCACTTCACTTCTAGCATTAAAACGTGTAAAGAGCGTTTGGAGATAGAAACTTAGTTATCAACCAGTTAGTTGTGGTTGATGGTGAATGGTGTGCCTAATGGGGAAGACAGTATGCTTAGCACGTGAGTGGATTGAGATCAGTCAATGTGGTTTTAATTGGGAAACATGTAAAGCAAAATGTGTCATCTTGGTGGGATGCAAAACAGCCGCAAGCAATGACGCCCCAATGATATTCAGATGCGCTTATGATCGCGTCACAGGCTGAGTAGTCGTGAGGGAGGTCAAATCAACGTGTAAGAGGAAATACAGCATTTCTCTCATGCTCACTACGGCTCGATGCAGAATGAAGGGAGGCAAGGGCAAAGAGACAGTGCTTACGCTGAGCTAAGCCAATATAACCTGAGTCGCTCCAAACCTCACTACTTCAACTCACACTTCTCCATGCTACATCCCTCTATCCCTAAACAGCGAGAAGTGTTGCAGACTGTCAAGAAAAGTAGGTCATTCTGTCTAGCTGTCTGACAATACAACCAACGCTGCTGCCCAGCTTGCTGAATGGGAACAGTGGAGAGTAGTTGGAGCTATTTATGTGAGCGTCAACGCCTTTCTTCATCGTTTCCATCCTCCTCTTTCGCCCTCTTTCCAAACCCTCCTTTTTAATTCTCCGATTGTATGGCTGTCAGTCAGCCCCACCATCACTCCTGCTTGCATCTGTATCTTCTTTCTGGCACTGATTCTCCAACTTCTTGATTGCTGAGTGTGGACACATATCTGCATAAATTAACACAAATAACAATGACCGGCGCAACTGCAACGAGGAGGTAAAAGACCTTCACATAAACTGAGCAACACCCGATTTTCCACATTTACAAGTTGCCTACACAAGGTGGGCATGCCAGGAAAATACAACCGGTAAAGTTGTCAACCTCATTTTGGGGTGAGCACCTGTAATAATTCCTATTGAAGCGGTTACGAGTACCTTAGTGGCGCCATATTCGTTTCCGAGCCGATAGGTTGTACAAGTGGTTTCTGCCAACAGCAGATGTAAACAAAGAGTCCCTCAGTGCCCTCCCTTTGCGTTGGCTTCGAGCGCATACTTTTGTTAGCAAAGTATCCTAGTTAGGGTCTATAGTCGCCAAATCCTCTTTTTACATCACAAGGTATCCTCTTCCAACTATCCTCATAAATGCTATCACTCAACACATTTGCCTCCTCACTCCTTTTACGGTCACAGGCATGCCGCCATTACAAAATCTGCTCATCACGATAAACTTTTCACAGGCCAACGTTGATCGAGTCACCCATACTGCAAGTCGTCCTGAACATTTATCCCTAATTTCAAGGTATGATGAGGATATCTTATTTGTGAAGTGGTAATGGGTTGCTAAACCCATCGACTTCGCATAGTCTTACCAGCTATAGTACTAAGTAGGCAGGTTCGGCTCAAACTAACTTTGAACGCAGTCGCGTAGGAAATGTTGAAATGTAACATCTGCGGATAAAATAATTAGAGTAGTAATGTGGGCTAGTCTTTAAATACAACGAGATCCACAGGACTTGATTCATTTTTGATAGGTGCTTTAGTCTGAGACGCTTCATTGTTGATCAGAGGCCACCATCGAGTGATGTGGCCAAAGGCGATAAGTAAGAGACGAGTGATTTCTGTTGCATGAAGCAGGTTGGTTTGTACTCCAGACCCCTTTCATCCAAGATTCTAACAGTCTTTTTCCTCTTCTCTCTACACTCATCTTATTTGCGTCTACTTTGCCGCACTAAATTCTCAAAGTGACTTCCACGGTCATGCACAGTGTGTTTCTCTCCCGCATCCTTTGCATTACTGCGTGATACCTACACTGTTACTTCAATCGACACCGTAACTCAAGAGCTTTGATCAATGAAGCCCTTGATCAACATTACGGAAACATTCAATGGGGTGATATAGGATAAGTCGCAAGTGACATAAATGAGACAGCTCACGAATTGAATCCAGCAGCAGCGCACATAGCTTTTCGTTTCCTCATGTTTGGCGTCGGTCACAATGAATGATGTGACTTCATTGTGAAGACGTCTACACGACCCAATGACCCACCCAATATTGACCGAAGCGCTTGCGTTATGAGCATGGTTATTTGGGCCTCCTCTGTCATAACGTCGCGCTGCCAGCATTACGTCACCGCCATGACGTGTCACTGGCATGAATTTACCATCCTCACAGATGGTAGATTTAAATGCATTAAATGATAAGACAGGCACGTTCTAACGGAGTCCACTTGATGTCATGCTAACCCGACTCGCGCTGTTACTTTTGCTACGTGATCCTTCTCACAAACTGCCTTGATTCTATTGTGCAAGAACGGCACGCAGTCCTCGTCATGACGTGTGATTCACGCCCTTCCTAGTCTAATGCAGATGTCCTAGTTCCGACACAATTTTGCGACTGACGTGGATTAACGAGCGCATGAGGCTAAACTATAAGGCGAAGTCGGCTCTTCTAAAGATGTAGTAACTGCAAAAATGTAGGTAATTATGTGATCGGTACTTATGTGGGTCACTTCTATGTCAGGGGACTTAGAATTGTGCACTTCAGACACAACCGTTGCCTTCTTGTAATGTTGAGGACCTCGGCTCTCCTCACCATCACGCCTTCATTTCATCATGATTTACCACATTCACTAGGCTGCATGGACAACAGGACTTGCAGCTGCAGATGGGTCAGAGAGAAGCGACGGAACCTTCATAAACTGATTTACGTGATTTCACTCGTGTCGCAAGTCGCCTTGTTCTGCTATGAATCTTGCCATTGTTTCATACCATGCTTGTGTTCTAAGTGTCGTTGAAATGAAGAAACTGGAATGCCATGAAATTACTCAGCTGGGTGGTTTTAGTGCAGCGTTTTGTTCGAGGAGTAATTGTAATGTCCGACGCGTGAACTCTTTCTAACATGCTTTCCAATCTGAACTACCGAACATTTGAGGGGTCAAGGTTGAAGGGATGACTACAGCTGGGCAAAAGCTGAAAGCTCTTCACATCCAGTGGTCATCATTTTACGAAGTCAAAGCTCGTTTGCTTTTCAAGCTGCAGGTGCATGTGATTACATCTTGCCTCCACAAGTAATTGTGGTAGACATGGGCAGTGACGGAAAGGAGAGGCATGTGGTTGATCTATTGAGTGGAATGATGTAAACACTGTCATACTGTTGTGCCATCCCACAGTATTTGAGGCTAAACACCTCTACTAAGCTCCACTTATGCAAAGCCAGAGGACGGTTTAGCGAACTCTGTTAAATGATGGGCATACTAGCGCTTTGGCTAGCAGAACTCACAAATTGCTTACATTCCATTGGGAGAAGAAGAAGAAGAACAAAGCAATATTTGCAACTCCTACTATGGTTTACCTTTCTTACCGATATGTGAAATGGCACTACTGCCCATTCTGACATCACTTGTTGAGACATCTGACGCACAGATGCGCATTCACCTCACCTAACTGCGCCTAATAATACTAACCGAGTCGATCAGGCCGGACAACTATTGCTCTTGTGGCGGTGTGGTGTAGACACAGTCTTGCAGTGATGATTCGGAAATCAGTAATGACCCAGACGTGGCTGACCTCGTTGTGACGCGTGTTCACATGCAAAACTAGAAGTTTATCACGAGCGTTGTGTCCTGAACATGGAGGTAGGCCTCACCTCGTGGTTCCGGTGAACTATAAAATGGTATGGGGAGGTAGGAACGAAAATGCATAGCACAGATATACGGATATCCACTTTGGAACACTGGGAATAGGAAAACATGCTTAAATTGGCGAGGAAAGTGGTCAGAATGCAAATAGAGGCGTGGAAAAAGGAAGCCATCAGTGGAGTAGGTGAACGCCAAATGCCTGTTAGGTAGTGGGACCTAATGCCTTGCCAGATGACATTTTAGAGAAGTCACTGCATCCACGTAGAAGATGCCTAGCAATGACATTGCACGGTTGTCGTCCAAGATCCAAGTTGACTCGATTTGGAACGCATGCATCAGAACCAGCGGCATGCATTGCTGCCATTATAAGGTGTACAAGCATCACTAATATGATGGCATGATTCATGGTGTAGCTGTTGGTCTAACAGAAAGTGAATCCTTTTCCTTCGTGTCCAGCTGTCGAAAAATTGTTTACGATTGTCTCTCCTTAACTAATGCTGGAGAGATCAAGAATTATCGATCACTGCTATGTGATTTTCACACCTAAATACTTGCATAGTTGTCTTTGTCTCTCGGCTTTCGCCTGTCGTAGGACTGTTTTTTGCTCCACGATGCTTTTCCCAGCGAATCATTTACTTTTGGCGTATACTTATATTTGGGTTGTGTGGTTTGATCTACCGTGGACTTAACAAACATTTACATGACCACCAAGTAAGTAAGTAAGCTTCAAGTTCTTCTCCTCAATCTGACTTTGCACACATACCACATAGCGTGTCCGATATTGCTATTTACTACTGTCCAGCAGGCCACATGATTCCACATTGTGAGCCTAGCAGCCACACTCGTCCCGACATTCGCCATCCATTTTAAACCACTCGTTTTCCCAGTATCGCATCGTAATGTTGGTTGGACCAGCTGCACTTCGATAAGTAGCGATGCGTTCGCTTATGCTGTGCAAGTTCTGAGGGCAACTGTTGAAGAGGACTGTCAACCGGGAATGGCCTGGATGAAATGTGATAATGTCAAGCACTTAGCTGCTTTAACCTCTCTATTTCTTGCCATACACAAAGCGTTCCTAACCGAATTGTCCCACTTAATTCAAAAATAGAACAGATCGTCACTGCTCAATGTGTTAGAGATTGAATGACCTATGCCGTCCCTGGGTCGGTGCTGAGTCGTCACCTCGAACACTCCTGACTCGTTCGGGAGTCAAATTTAACAGTCCCATTGCGATGGATCACATCAGTTGGAAAAGTTCCCATGTTTGCTCCTTGCATACCACATCCGTCTATCCGTCAACACAGAAGCCGGCGCAAAGCCTATAAGCCATTAGGACTCCGAAGGAAACGCACAATACAAACCATCCCACTTGAGTCATCTCAATCCTTAATTAAATGGCTACATTCCTGAGGAAGGTCAAAGCATCCGTCTGAGATTGTGTAGTGGCGGCTGTCATTTCTACCTTGTCGCCCTGTAAATGTTGTCTCTCTGCAAATCAAATTCGATGTCCATCAGCTGGACGACCGGTGTGGATGCAGCCGTGCATATCAACTACTTGCGTGCGCAATCAGTACTTGATCAATAGTGTAACCAAAAAGCGGAAGGTTCGATGCTTTTCTCGGCATTGCAAAGTTCCCCTCCGACATCCCGTTCACAGTATAAATTGGCAAAATACTAAAGTATTGCAGTTCTCGGAGCTTTGCCATTAGCAGACGCGGACATGGAACGCTGGTAAGAGTCACTTTGCTCCTTCTGATACCGCATAGCTGCAGGCACATTTCCAAAAGAAGCAGATGGGGGCTGCGGAAAGAGTAGGTGACAGTGATGCAGGGCCTTACATGCATGTTAATGATAGGATCTCGCCTCTTACCAACCTACCCTACTTCTAGGCCACTGAGCTTACGACCAGATCTCAAATCTGACACTAGGATATTTTTAATTGGCGTGTCGATGGAACTCTGCTATTAGCTGCATGACAGGCTCTATTTTGCCTGAAACTATACAATATTGATAAAATCAAATGGAGAAAGCAAACTTGTACGCTTGAGACCATCGACTAAACTGATTAAGCTGACCGATAGGATCCGTTATAGTTGACATTGGTGTGGATGCATCTTAGTAGCCCATGCACCAACTTGATCTTGCAGCGAGTTGAAAGCCGTTGATAACTCGGACTGAGCTGGTCTCATTGTGCCATGAATACATAGAGCTAAGCCTAGAGTTCATCACCAGTGTGATGTCCTAAGGATGCAGTTAAGCCACCCAGTGCTTCGGCTGCACTGTGTTCAGCGTCGGTCTCATCGGAATGACAATCGCTATTTTGGTAGACGGTAATGATTGCATGTGGAGGTGGAAGAGAACGTGTGCCAAGTAGATATACAAGCAGACTGGGTACTCAACAGCGGCGCCACCCAAGTGACGTAAGTCCAGTAGGACAGAGCTATTTGTAAGAAATGATTTGGTAATTTGGTAAAGCATGCTTGTGAAAAGGAGGGTGATGCCATGCATCCTCCAGCTGCAACTACCGCTTGGTCAGCTATGCCAGTGATGAGGTGGGTTGATTAAAATTTGCCAGTTTAACAGATATCTTTGCACTTGCTCCTTCTTATATAAAAAGTATCATGCAAGCAGTTTTGATTAGGAACACGGGGGACACAATAATGTCATCTTTTGCTCAACATGCGGAGGATCCAATTTGGTTTACATAAATTACTCGGCCAAATTCATCACCCTCTTTTGCTTATCTTCCTTGGCCTCCATTTATCGCTCACCTCTTCTTCACCTCATTCTATCCATTCGACGCACTATCACGTCTACCTCAATGCAGTCGGTCTCCCTACAACTCACGCATCGCGCACGCTCAACGAGGTCAAATGAAACAGGCACACACACGCCGTCCTCCTCCCCACTCATTCACCCACTTCCACAGGGATGATCTCGCAGGCCAGCCCACGCTCACGTCTCATGATTTAAGGCCAACAACGCCAGCATTACCAAACTTGTACAAATCTACACGTTGCGATTTTGTGTACATGGGCTGCGTCTCCCTCCTAACATCTAGGTATACCTCAGTGCAATCAGCTATTTTTCTGCATTCTCTAACACATTCATTCATCCATCCACCCACCTACACGTACCAGTCACTTCGTCCCGTCACAGGACCACCATCATTGTCCTTTCACATCGCCTTCCCTCTTCGCATTCCATAACCCATAACCACGTCAGCCGCTGAGACTACAGTCCCTGCTCAATCACACGCCGCCCTCTTCCACTCCCAACACTTCACCCTCCTGCTCTCCCAAACATGCTGCATCGCAAACCAACCTACACTGCCACACTCTGCCATGCAGTAGGAAAGTACACTCCATCATTACATCCTCTCTCCACTTGTCTCACAAGACTCTTTCTTTATTCCTTCATTCAACCATCCGAATCAGCCTATTCGATCTGTGGTGGTAAAGGTGGAGGTGGTGGTGGTTCATGATGCACGAGCAATTCATCTCCTCTGTCTGGTGGCTCATACGTAGATGACGACGTGGTACTGTCAGCACTCCTCCTCAAACTCGAATCATAGCACGCAAACTCCAACAACTCCATTGTGTTGCAATAGTCGGATGCGAAGCGCTTGCAGCACCGTAGACGCCACTTCACACTCGTGGTGGCCAGTGGACTATTCTCAACGTCCTTTATACTGTTCACGAAAGCGGAGAGCACCTGCATGTCTTCTTCCGCATCATATACGTCGTCTGTCAAAACTGCAATGACTAGTATCTGATGCGGTTTTATAATGTCAAGAAAGCTAATGAGGTTGTCCATTAAGTCAAAATCCCTCTCCAGTATGTAGATAAAACAATCATGGTGGTGGAGGTGATCGTGGAAGTCCTCTTTTAAAATGCGCAGGGGCATGACGCTGCCCCCTGCCGGGTAATATTCAACATAGGAACCATTTAGTCTAAAGTTATGGTCCATAACGAAGGGACTTCCCTCTAATAAACTGTCATTGGCGAGAGTGAAATTAAATCCAAGCATGCGAGGAGAATCCCAAAATTCTTTCTCATCTGTGTCGAGGGCTGTGTACACATTGTACGCAATAGGCAGCAGACAGCAATGTACTGTCGGCTTGATAAGTAGGTGACCACGTTGGGAAAGGAATGGTTGGAGTGACACCACCTCCTCCATGTGATACTGCACAGCCGCAACTGCACAGATTCTTGTCGAGCCACTTCCATCCACTGATGTAGCGACTGATTGTCTCACGCTAACGACGACTTCGCACTATCCACCTCCAATGCGGGATTGCCTTGCACACGTTCATGAAGTCGGGAACATTCAGAAAGTGGCATATTTGTGGTGACAATTCGGGTTGCAGTTGGGTAATTTTGCGATGTGGAGCATCATCCTCGGCCTCAATGTCAACGAAAGTGCATCTTGGTTAGTGGCATGAGAAAAGTACAGGTGAGGGTATTAAAATGAAGTGAGGATACGTGAAGATGGTGAGGAATGAATGTCGGTAAATGGCGGGAGTAGAGATAACCGAAACGCAGCATTGTCGGGAAGGTCGGAAGCGTAGAATGACCGCGTGACGCAGACGTCAAGGGCAGTCATTTGGCTGATGTTCATTGAGGTGTCAGCGCATTGGTTGTCACGTCGTCGTGGTCGTGGTCGTCTACCCCTTCGGCAGTCACGCCATCAACACATCTGTCAAATAATCCCTTGTCCACCGAGAAATAATGCGAAGGTGGGAGGTGGTGAGACACCACACAATTCTCGAGTCACAGCGATTGCTTGCAACGACAATGGCATCATCCACACCGTTGTCCACTTAGTACTTCGCAGTAGTAGTAGACACTTACCTCATCTAATGGCAAGGCATTTCTGCCTTTCTCAAGCCAAAGTCACAATGCGAGTAACTATGGCACTTGTGCTGTCTGCCTTTGCATCACTCGCTCACTCACTCACTCACTCAATCAATCAATCATGCTGTACATCCACGAGTGCTTCTCTGCGTTTGTTGCAAAATGTTGGCCATATTAGCCCAGTGAGTAGCCCAGCTCGTGGAATGGTAAAGGACACACGCACACACACACACACACACAACTCAATGTCGATTTGTGTCTTTTCTTTTTGTTCGCTTCATCTCATTATGCCAATTTCTTGCTTAAAGGCGGACCCCTTGGCGTGGACAGGGCAGTGTGCGATGAAGTGACAGTGAGGTGGTGCCTCGAGAAGCCGCACGCCTCAATGGCACAGCACCAATCCTAGCAACTCTTCGTGTGGACGAGGTGAGTGGCTTTGAGAACAGGAGAATAAGAAGAAGAAGAAGAGGAAGAAGGCGCTGTTTTACGGGCCTACACAGTGCCTAACACACACCCACTCCTCACACCATCCACGAAGTAGGCGGACATTGTGCTCTTCCTCCCCCAGTTGTGTGACAACGTGGTGCCACTGTGTGTAGGACGATGTCGTAGACCTCATCTCAACTGCCCCTCCACGTGGCATCGTCGACGCCAATTTTATGTCCATAGATCAGTTAAGCACAAGAGTATTCTAGCCTGTGTGTGCGTGGTGGTTTTCAGACGATGGAAAAGAAGCCTCAATCTCCAACCCACATGTAGCCATGAGAATGTGAAATGCCAACATTGGGCATTATTATGATTGAGGAGTGTAGCCACATTTGCCACAGCGTGCGGAGCCGCCAATGCAGTGAGGAGCAGTGCTGATTTGTGTAGGGAAAGCTAATCGGAGCACATCGCACGCCTAATCACACAGGCTTGCATGCATTGCATTGCATTGCCATCACCACGTGTTCCAACGTGTTGTGGGGCATTTAATTTGCTTTCCCTCTCCCCTTCCTCTTTCATTCCCTCTTGACTTAGTTAATACAAGTTAACGCATTACAATTGCCTCAATTGAGACCGCTAACCAACAATGACAGAAGCGCTTGTAGCCCCTGCATACGTTGTCGGCCGCGCAAACATAAGACGTCACAACCAATCCAGATCACCCAAATGGTGCAAAACCTGCCCAAGAATGTCAACACTTCATCCTCGTTAAACACTCTACACCAACACCATGTACACTCGCACATCGGCAAGAAACCCGTGTCCCCTTCCCAAACGGGGATCGCTTTTATTGCTGGCGTGTGAGCAGCATTGACACTGGAAGGAGGAGGAGTAGGAGGAGGAGTGGAGAAGGGGTGGGAGAGGGAGGAGATGGAGGGGGGCTAGAGGCGATATGGCGTCGATGGATGAGTAGGAGTGGGGATGAATCCAATTAGCACATGCACATGAAACGCAATGGGGAGCTAGAGAGGGGGAGAGAGAGAGAGAGAGAGACGAAGCCGTTGCTTTTGTTTCTGTGGATGGGAACCAAAGCGACAGAAGTGTAGAGAGGCCATGCCACTCTTGAAGCGTATCAGTGGTTACCACCGTGCGTATAAAATGCATTGGACTTTGATTTTGTCAGACCTGCGTAAGGGGAAGATGAAAGGGAAGGGTAGACCTCATGAATGAATGTGAACAAAGTTGTGCATTTGGTGTGAGGGCTACACTCGATGATTGGGCATTGATAGGACGGTGCACAGATGAAGGGATCGAGGAGCAGGAGTAAATGGATGGGTGCGCAATGAGACGAAGGATCTTAGAACTAGAATAAGTGAATGGCTGCAGGATGAACAGATATGAATATGAAAAGGTCGTTATGCAGGTGGGTGGGTGGGTGAAGAAGGATTGTGAAAGGGGACAGGGGATCACTTACAAGGCTAAGTAGGTGACAATGCGAGCGGCAGTGTGTCCGTTAAGGAAGTAGCGCCTATCAGTGGTGGCCTTAACTAACATGGCGTGTGGGATGGAGAAGAAGTCCTCTGCGCAGCCATGCTTGCAGCTGCTACAGATGAATGCGTACAAATACAATCCAACCTGATTAGTTGCACCACAGTCATCACTGTCTGTCTTGCCCATCCCTACGTGTGAATGACGAGTGTTGGGCAAAAACGAATTGACCACACGACTGGTCAGTGAGAGAAGTAGGAGTGTGGTGTAAGGGGTGGGTAGAATTAGAAGACTTTGCACACCTTTTGAGGAAGAGGGAGGTAGCATGGCTTCATTGGACATGGTAAGTGTGCATTCACGTGCAACCGTTTAAGCAACAGCAGCACAAGAAATGCAGTAGGAAAGTGAGAGACAAGAGACCCTTCAGAAATGGTGAGAGGCGTCGATTACTTTAAATGGGTATAGAAACAATTGGTAGGTTTGTTAAACTATCTAGTGGCCTATGCCGAACCTCCAAAGTGAGTTACGGTACTGTGTCGTTGCCGTGTAATGAAGGAGGAGGAGGAGGAGGAGGAGGAGGAGGAGGAGGAGGAGGAGGAGGAGGAGGAGTGGGGAGAAGTCTACTAGCAGTGCATAAGTGGTTGTGAGGAGGGAGGAAGGCAGCAGGTCTACTGGCAAGTTGTAAGTAGTGCGGCCTTAGTTTAGGTGGTGTTTGCTAAGACAGAGAAAGGGAGCCTGTGTTTGGATGCGTGTGTGTGTGTGTGTGTAATGCATGACATGGATGAAATGAATGAATAAATGAATGAGAGGTTGAGAAAGAGAGTAGGTTGTTGAAAGACAGCATGGATTTTAAAAGAGTGGGAGGTAAAAAAGGGAAAAAGAATGCGATGAAAGTAAAGAGAGGCATTTAGCAAGGTAGAGGAAGGAAGGAAGGACGGAAGGAAGGAAGAAAGGGAGAAAGAAGGAGAGAATGCTCTATGAGTGGTTATAGAGGTAGCAATAGTGGTGGTGGGGTGTCTACTAGCAGCCTATAAGTAGTAGCGGTGATGGGGGTGGTTGGGTGGATGGGTGGGTGAGTGCAACAGTAGTGGTAGGAGTGGGTGCATCGGTGGGAGCGGGTGCATGAGTGGGTGGGTGGGCGGTCTATTGGCAGAACAAGATGACGAAGGAGGAGGAAAAGGAATTGGATGGTATATTATGGATAATACTAGGAGAGAATGAGTAGGTGAAAGAGGGTGTAAAAAGGGGAAATGGAGTCAATGAGAAGTAAATTGTGACTCAGCGCAAGGAATAAGTGGAGGGAGGTAAGGGTTGTGTTAACTGGGAAAATAGGAAGAGGGAGGGTATGGACTGGAGGATGGGGCGTGGAGGAGCAGGTAAGCAGGTAGGGTGAAAAGTTAGTTGAAAGGCAGATGCAGGCAACTTCCGGCAGGCTTTGAATCGTAAGCTTCCAGTTGTTCGTCACCTTCAAAACTATCAAGGGCACACATTCAATGGAGTTTTAGTGGACGGGGAGACAAGTGGTGGTAGAGCGTGCCCATTCAGCCTCTGGAGTCAGCAAATGAACGAGTGCCGGTGGATGGTTCCTTTTTTCCAAGATTTACACGCTAATCATTGAAGATTACTGACTGGATTAGCAGACCATCGATTTCCGCGTCACTTCAACTGAAAGATGTGAATCTAACTTTTTCTTAAATGTAGGATTTGCCATGTAGTCCTCTTTGATTACTGCCAGAAGTGAGAGAGGCAGAGGGTGCAACACACTCCCCTCATTTGAAGAGGATGGGTAATGCCTGACTGTGTCATCGCTATGACGTTCCCAACTTTGCGTTCCATTATTGCAGCGAGGTGTGCCAATCTGCCACAAACGACGTGACGGGAGTCACCACAGTATCTGATAGCATAAACAAAGGCAGGACTGAGGGTCGTCCAGACGTGATTAAAATTACCAAAGAGGGTCAGTGGCCAAGCGATACAGCCTATCCATTTCTTTGTCCGCAAACCGAAACGCGTCTCTTTCCATGTGGCGCTCGTCTCTTGGTTTTGATCCAAGGCATGGGAGGATAAGAGAAAGGTGATTAATAAAAAGGAAAGGAAAGCGCGTGTGCTTGTACAGTAAATAGAAGACGATTGAATTCAGAAGGTCACACTACTGACAAATAAAGGCGTGAGGCAGTCTGAAAGCGAGTATCAGCTTCCACGCTTACAATGGTGCAAAAAAGCGACATATATTCTCCTCTTACTGGCACATGACTTGCTTATCTACTGGTTTTTCACACTATGCACGATCAGTGAGTGCTGCAATTGTCAAAGGAGCTAAGGCACCCTTGTCTACGCAACTTTTTCCACTCGAGTTTTCAATTAATGGTGTTGAGCACCAGAGAGAGAAAAAGAGAGAATTCTAGCGCATAGTCAGACTAGCGCATTTCTCAGTTGGAGAGGCTTGGTTTGAATCACGCATGCCAATTCTAATCACTCAAGCACCACTATTGGCTGAACTACAACAACGCATTGCACAGATTGGCTACTCCACCACAAGAATGGCACCATGAAAGTGGCGAAAGTGCTTTGTGGTTTGGATTTGTAGCGTAAAAAGCACACTGCCACTTGAACTGAGAAGACTGTGGCGCAGCGATGGACCCAACTGGCACTCACCTCATTTGTGGAGTATGCGAAAAGTCGTGAGTTATTTGTGCAATAAATGACTTTATTGTGGTACTAAGAGATAAAAGTAAAGTTTGGGCAGCATCGATGAGTAACATCGAATGGGAGTCAAGGAGGTACAAGCTCAAGTTAGCAGTAACCTAAGTTAAAGTGATGCAATGGACCTAAAAGTATAGAAAAAACCAACCTTTGAACAAACTAAAAGGTCATGAGGAGGTGTAGGAGGTAGAGCACAGCTTAAGGGAAGCCATGAGGATAAATAGAAGTAAGAATTATAAAATCTGAGGAATCCGAGGAGTTGAAAGCAGAGTAAGGTAATGCAAGAAACGTCTAAACGATTGTGGACGTAGTCCTTCATGAATTCGTGCCAATTCTTCCCAGCGTCTACTTATGCTTGCAGTGCTTTATGTGTTTCCTCTCGTATAGGCTTCCTTTTCAGCGGTGCCAGCAGCAGTAGGGTAAAATTTGCATCGTGTTCGCACACAAATGTGTGTGTGCTGTATTTGAAGGCCACATCACCCAACTTAATGAGAATGCACATATTCCTGTGCAGCATTTCAGTTTATCCTATTTTCATTTTCACTATGTCGCGAAGGATGAGTGATCCCTATAGCTTGTCATGCAAACCTACCTTCGGTTCGCAACCACGTCTGCTGCCAAACACCGCAGCGGAGACAGCACGCTGCATCCATTGTCATGCGGCGCTTGACTTGGCCGAACTGCATCCCAAACACGTCAGTTTGGAGCAGCTCAGTCGGGAGCAGAATCACGAGCGGGACCGGAAGGAGGATCAAGAGGAGGATAGTGCACAAGAGCATGTCCTGAAGCATCACGTGGGAAATGCATTTGGCGTTGCACTTGTCTTTCCATCAGTTGAACACAAATCAAGGAGTGATCCATTGTTTATTGCTTGGAGTGAACAAATCCGTGTGGTGACTTCGTACCCATGTATTTTGGCATATGAGCTACACGTGACTGTTCGATGTGGTTAGTGAGGAAGATGCCGTGTGGCTCAATGACTGTGATTTCAAATTCAAGGCATTGTAACGGATAGTTGTTAGCGACGTGTAAAAGTAAAGTAGTTCTTGTGGCATGACATTGTTCTCGCACCTTTGATGTGGCGAGGTAGTCGACACATGTTTTGCGGAATGGAGCAGCGTTGTTGGCGAAACTGTACCCAATCCATCTAACTCTCTTTTCTCCCATCACTCAGTACAAACTATTGCTGCGTTCCAAGCTGCATGATCTGTCTCACCAAGGGGCGATGCTAAAGTCGCGTAAGGAGCAGTTAGAGGAGGTGAAGTCATCGACGTCAGAGAGGGAGAAGAAAACGAAGGATGAAATTATTGAGGTCATGGAAGGAGCAGTGCTGCAGTTTTGTTTGGCGGCGAACACAGCCCTGAATGCTGCCATGGCGAAAGTGGAGAGGGCGAATGAGGCTAGCCACGAGAGCATAAGCAAACTCGTGCGAAAGATCTTGGACCTCGTCACAGAAGTGAGTAGAACGCAAAATGTGCTCGTGTTGATGAGTGGAATAGTGAATGCTGAGTCGTGTGTTGAGAAGTGTTCTGCTTGGATGTTCCAACTCTTCCCTTCGATCTTGCCCTCCCTCTCTCCTCCATCTAATGCTTCATTTGCACCTTCCCTGCTATAGCATTTGCAGGAAGCATTGGCGAAACAAAAGTGGTTGGAATGGCTCCGTCGTGAAGCAACGCTTTTAAAAGAGGAGGAAGTGGTGGCGGAAAATGAAAGATCTACGTCCATTACACAGATGCAGGTGTCTGATGGATTTACCATGGTAAGTAACTAAACACGCATGTAAACATTGGCGAGTGAACACCACTTGTGATGGAGTTACATTACTTCCACAATCCCTGCCTGGCTTCAACATTAAAGACGAAGGGTATTTGACCGTACTGACGCGTCTTATTTGCATGTCAAGCGACTAAGCAAGAAACAAGGGAAGGAGACAAATGAGAGAAAAAAACACTAGAGGTGTAGTGAATGCTGTATAAGGACAGAATGTAACAGCACCAACGACATGATAGATGTCGCAATAGTAAAATTCGGAAAGAGCAGACACAAAAGAAACAGTGATACAAAATCATAAGACTGGCGATGCGCAAAGTTGAAAAAATACCGCAAGTGTGACAATTTCCATTACAATTAAGAAGGGAGGACAGAAAAGTTTGGGAAAGCATAGAAGGAGAAAGCGTTAGGGAATGAACTAAAAAGCAGTTAAACAAAAGAAATTAATAGCCGCAAATAAAGGAGTTACATAATCTAGGAGATAAGAAGTGGGTTCTGGCATCATCGCGGCACTCCATGACATGTGTCTGCGAGCGCAATCAGCTGTCCATTCGCATTACAGAAAAGGAGTGTATCCACCAAATTTTGCTAAAAGTAGGCATTATTTGGGTGCAAAATGACTTCAAATATGGCTAACAAAAAGGGCCTTAGCAAACACTTTGGACAACACGATAACGTCACCAATGTGGGAGTGGAAGGAAACAATCACACAGCTACCATAGCATTCTCCACTGCAAATGCAGCCCAAATGACAGTGGCAGCACCTCCTCCTCCTCCGCTCTACCTTAAGGGTGCAGAGCTGCATGCCAACTTGCCTGAACGTTATGAATGCAAGTGTGCTCAGAATAGATCATTCACCTTCATTTCTCAGTTGTTCTATCTCTCGTAATGTCGCAATGCCGTAAATCCCATGTATTTCACACACAAAAGCCGCATTTGGCGACGCTTCCTGATGTCTTATTGCGGTTCGTGGTGCGTGTTAGCGCTCTGATGGGTAAATCTTTAGAGTCTACAAGCGGAAGGTTGATAGTGCCGTCTGTTTCTCATCAATGACCATATTTTCGTGTTTGGCAGGATTGCTATTCACAAAGGAGAAAACGGCATAACGTTGATGTGTACGTTCCTTTTATCAGTGAAGCCGTCAATCAAGTGATCGCTTGACACTCTCTCCTCCCCATTGCCTTTGCACAACATGGATAGGTGTATGGCTGGACAACATGGAAGTTGGTGCAAACCGGTAAGGATGAACAGACGCAAGGCGTCACCTGCAAGAGACCATTTGGAGTCCGACTTTATTCACATGACCCTACTTTTAGGCCAGTGTGCTTATGACCATCCCATAAAATGGAGCCAGGGATGATTTAGGGGAATTGGGTTACCGAAAGAATCCTGCTTATTAGTTGCTTGAGACTACCGATTGAGCTGATTGCGGTGGGTGAAAGAGAGCTACTGTGTTGGCATGATAAAAAGCGCCCTGAAAGCCCAAACACCAACCCGGTCTTGCAGCAATTCGAAAGTTAGTAATGACTCAGACTCGGCTGATCTCATTGTGCCACGTATGAGGTGATAAACAGTACTGGCTTAAAAGACCATATTATTAAGGTCCACTTTTGACTCAATTCTCATTATCAGAATCCGGACTCTACAGCCAAGGTAGGGTAACTGTGCTGAAAACACAATGCGTCCAGGTCGACTGGCGTAAAATTACGTGTAACAAAAGATGTGCTTACAACCGCATTACGAGCGCTGTTCTTTCCAATCATACGACTCACTTCCAGTTTATTCACCGCTTTCATGGCAGGATTTGCAACATCTTCAAAAATGCACGCTTAAAAGATTAAATAGATCATTTTCTCATTACGATTTCATTGAATAGCCAATTTATGGCATTAAGCTTATGTCGAGCATTATCCACGACTATAAATTCTGGCCATAGGATGTGTTAACTAGGATAGACTAAACGTTTGGCACAAGGTAAGCCAGCTTTCTCCCTCCATTCCACCTGTTCGACATCACTAAACAGAGCCATTTTAAAATCAACTTCGCTAAATGAATAGGACGTTACATTTGCCATAAATTTGATGTTTAAATGAGACTGCTCAATGTAGTGTTTGCGTTTTGAGTACTGAGCTTTCCAGCCCAATGGAATAAATTCAACGTAGTCATTAGCAAGATCGAAGGCATTTCTCCGTTTCCTTGCAGCAGAGTCTACTGCATCGTGTTTGATGGTGACCGAATTCGGCAGTTTCATGCGTATTTTTGAAGTAATGACTCGCGAGTAATTATCATTTTCCGACGACAATGTTTGTGTAAGCGAAAAGCCTTTTGATATCAGTCGCGTATATGTGAACGTTGGCTGACTTGACGCTTACGATGTGTTGACATCTATTGACGCTGTCAAACAAATCACATTCTATAAGAAAGTTACGCACCGTGTTACTACTATGTGAAAGGGACAAACTAACAAGGTTTCTAATCATTCGCAATAAACTCTACAGGTCTGTAAAATTGGTGCTTTTTCCATTGTCAAAATAAAAAGAAGTGCATGATTTCAGTAGCACCACCTGTTCTGCAATTTATGATTACAGTGTTGGGGCACTTATCCCTACCAGAGTAAGCCTTACTTGCATCACTTGTCATCGTCGACTTACAACGGCACAGGTTGATTTGAAAAGCTGTTGCATCGACCCAAGTCATCCTCAGATAAATAAGTTAGCAAAGGAAAACTTGTTGAGAATCGCGGTCAGAGGGAGCTAAAAGTAAGTGTTTCCACTCTACTACTTGCAGCACTGCAAAAACTTAGATGGGTTTAAGGAAAAACTAGATAGGAGCAATCGCTAGCACTGCGAAAACTTACTAAAGCAAAAAGCGTGTTTTAGTTTATTGTATTTATAGTGCATGAAAGAAAAGGCTCAAATAGAAAGGTCCTAGTTTGCTTATTTAAAAAGTCCTAAGCTTTAGTTTTAGCATCCTACTCATGTAGCAATGTAAACAATTTTAGTCATAAAATATTTAAAAACGACAAGAGTTCACTAGTGCTGCCGATAGCGCCTCAATTGTTTGAAAGAGAACAACGGCTATTTGATTACCATTCCAGCCCAATTAAATAAAGACGGTTGTAATTAATCGCGCATAAAAGCTCCAAATATTGGTATTCAACACATTCAAAAGAGAGTCTACACATAACAAAAAAGAATTCAGGTCAATCATAATGGATGCCACTTCATTTCTACAATTACAAAGGAAAGATATTTTACACTCACCAAAACACGGCACAGAGTACGACAGAAAGGATGGAATTGGCAAAAAGAAACAACCAAGGCACTCAAATATACCAAATAAAAATGCTGCATAACCAACACTTTATGTGTGCAAGTAGCACCAGATTGGGTGAAGTAGGAAAGAACACAAAGACAGTGATGTGGTTTTCACTGGACCTCATCGAGTCTGTGGAATGGGAGAGAGAGACGGAAGAAGTAGTGAGAGGTGGAGGTGAGCAGTCAAGTGTGAGCGTACCTGCATTTGTGACTTTCAGGCAGGCTGACACACAGCCGTGCACCCTTCAGCTGACGAGGAGGAGTCGCCACTGCCAATTGAGCCGCATTCGCTGTGGAGAATGTGACCACGGCTCTGTGCATTCCTTCGTCCACACTCGTCTCGGTGACTTCACCGAATCTGCCGGAGAGGCTTTGACAGTCGTTTTGTTTGCCGTTGTTTTCCAGCCTTGTTTTGAATTAAGAATGAAGAGGTCTTCACACCGACCAATCCTTGCTCTAATTTTTAATATTTTTTTTGATGTCCTCTTGTTTCCTTTTAATCTCGGCCTTTGCTGTTTTTTTTTGTGTTTCCTTTCTTTATTTTGTTTGTATCTTTTTTGATTAGCATTTTTCGCCAAGTTTATTTTTCTTGGTTTTTTTTGCACTTTGAGTTTTATTATCCTGTTTTAGTACCCTTTTTTGTAATTTTATTTCTCTCCTTATGACTGCTGTCCTTTTTTTACCTATGTTTGTTTCCTTTGATATCACAAATTTTTGGTTTGTTTCCACGCTGACGTTATGCTTTTCGGCCTCTAGGTCGTTTTTCCTGACCTTTAATCTCTTTTACCTTTTTGAGTATTTTGTTTCACAGCGGCTGGGCATGTGAATATGCAGCACCACTACATTGCACTTACCCCTTCTCTTCAATTTTGCAGCTCGGCTGGGTTTGGGGAAGTAAAACTACTCCTTCGCATGAGATGAGACCAAAGTCACCCAGAGTTTTTTGAATCTAAACAAATACACACACATTAGATGTAGGTTTTACTTTACTAATGCGATCCATTTCCTTAACCGCACAGGGAAAACACTTTCTGCATCAAATCTTGTTTTTTTTATTTTCCATTCACGACATTTGGTTCTCATTTTATTGCCATTGTCGCGATTCGATGGTCTCACCGCACCTGAATCAAGGCCTAAATAGCAGAGATCTGTCTTACATTTGTCCTCGCATTTCTGCTTGCCTTAAATTAATCTCGGCAATCGGCTACTCAAACTGCCGAGTCAAAACTCTTCGGAAAATTCAAGCCTCCTCGTAAAAGATGAAGGCATGAAACGCGCTTTTTCACCGTCTCTCCCCACTCCTTACTAATCCGCTGACGGATAGTGAGTGTTTCATGGGATACCTAGTTTTGGTGAACGCGTGGCTACCGTGAAGTGCAATGCCAAGTACTCCACAACCCATCAACTCAGCAGACGTCTCTCTTCGCAAAACCACAATCTACTCTACTTTGGCATGTCGAAATTGACTTCGCCTCGTACGCATACTTTACTTTGACTGAAACTGATAGATTTGTTTCCCCAGTCGAATCCTTGCTTCCCTATCTCTTGATCCATCGCGAAAGGCAAAACTCGCAGGTTAGATTTAGTGAGTCAAAGTTTACTCGCGCGTTTGGTAACTTACTTTAGTGAATCCGTCAGACACGTGCATCCGAATGATGGACGTAGGTCTTTGGTGTTCCATCATTACCTCTCCCTCCAAAAGCGTGACTTCACGACGGAGCCATTCCAACCACTTTTGTTTCGCCAATGCTTCCTGCAAATGCTATAGCAGGGAAGGAACAAATAAAGCGTAAGATAGAGAAGGCCGAAAGGATAGGATGCAAGAAGAGGAATCGGAAGGACCAGTTGGAAGACTTTTCAACATAATATGCAACAACAGTCACTGCCACTCACTGTAATCCCATTCAGCGACGCGCAGACATCTTGCAACTTGCTTGCTTCTGAATCCAGGTCCAAGGTCTTTCGCACGAGTTTGCTTATGCTCTCGTGGCTAGCCTCATTCGCCTTCTCCACTTTCGCCATGGCAGCATTCAGAGCTGTGTTTGCCGCCAAACAAAACTGCAGCACTGCTCCTTCCATGACCTCAATAATTTCATCCTTCGCTTTCTTCTCCCTCTCTGACGTCGATGACTTCACTTCCTCCAACTGCTCCTTACGCGACTTTAGCATCGCCCCTTGGTGAGACAGATCATGCAGTTTGGAACGCGGCATTAGGTTGTACTGAGTGATGGGAGAAAAGAGAGCCAGATGGGTTGGGTACAGCTTTGCCAACAACGCTGCTCCATTCCGTAAAGCATGTGTCGACCACCTCGCCACATTAAAGGTGCGAGAACAATGTCATGCCACAAGAACTACATTATTTTTACACGTCGCTAACAACTATCCGTAACAATGCCTTGAATTTGAAATCACAGTCATTGAGCCACACGGCATCTTTCTTACTAACCACATAGAACAGTCACGTGTAGCTCATATGCCAAAATACATGGGTGCAAAGTCACCACACGGATTTGTCCACTCCAAACAATAAACAATGGATCACTCCTTGATTTGTGTTTAACTGATGGAAAGACAAGTGCAACATCAAATGCATTTCCCACCTGATGCTTCAGGACATAGGGGATGGGCTTTTTGTGCACATTGTCTGATCCCGTGGACTTAACACTGCCCGCGACCCGACACTTTTATCTCCTCACCTTAATATTCTTCAACGCTTCACTATTGGTTGCTACGCTGAATTCTTCCCTTGGGACACAATAAACCCATACCATCACTCGTTTGTCGTTGTCGTCATGGTTGTAATGGTAAGTAGGTAGGTTTTTCTGTTGCAATAAATGCGTAAAGCCTACAGATAATTTGAATGACTCCTTTCCGTCACGATGTTGATTACAAGGAGGAAGTCAACTGGGCACATTTTGTTCTGGCTCCTTCGTTCAGCATTTAACGAAAGCCACATGGTGGAACCAAAAAAAGTGTTTAGCTGGTTTTCCCATTGCAAGGTTAACTGAAATGAGGAGGCCTAATGGAAAGGAATTGCAAATAAGTACTAAGAGATGTTTTTTTAAGACTGGCAGTTAGAAGGTCCCATTACTTTGAAAGCAGGACTCAAGACAGAGCATTGGCCTCTGGCTCACTAGTCGACGGCTTATTATTTTCAATTCACCTCAGTTCATTTTAAACAAATAAACTGGTTGGAAAGATCAGTTAGGCTGACTTACCCTTGATAAAGCCGAAAGTTGCTCTTTGGGATCCTTGTTGCCATTGGCTGCGTCTGCTTTCTGTGTCCCTTCGTAAGAACCACATGAACTGTGATGCCTACACATCTGAAGCTCCTTCTTGCTTACAGTGGATGGACTCAAAATAAGGCAACACGAACTGATTTAACATCTTCCTCAAAGTCGTCTGCCACAGATGTGACGCAAATGGAACAATTGGTGAACCAACATGTGCAGCCGCGTCTGCTTGAATAACATTCCATCCTACTGACCTGGTTATGCGAGAACACTGAGGTCTGATTGTTTGGAGCACGGAAAATTAGCCTTGGATACAGTTCATGTTGCCACGCATTGTCTGATGGTGGAGATCAATCTCTCATCGGTATAACTTCGGGTCCTCAAAATAATTACCTACTTGGTGACGTTGGGGTTTCCCCCCACATTATTTCACGGCATCATTTATTCTTTCATGACAGCATGGTCTAAGTCCAAAATCGAGAGATTTGCAGAGTTTAAGCCTTCGGTTAGTGGTAGCTTCTACGAAGACTGGCCGCATCAGTAGCGCAATTCAAATGCCTAAAAACCAAAAAATAAAACATTGAATTTGGTCTTCTTGCTTCTAATGCCACGAACAACTAACAAAAGGCCGCGGTTTGCCGTTCAATTGAATTGAATCCTCATTAAAAATTGTGGCTCTGTCAAAATACTTTTGGCAAATGATGCAACATATTAAGATTTTGAGTATGCTTTAGTTCAGTCGACAGAGGATAGCCACGATTGCATAAAAAGTTTGCTAAGAACTTCCCATCAGCATTCACAAGTCAGTGATGCAAGATTTGCAGAGGTCGAAAAATTGAAATGAAAGCTGAGAGGTAGTTGAGTATAATGGAGTCCAAAACTCCTCGTGTCTCTACTTACCATAAGAAATGGTAACCGAGAAAGGAACATTTAGGACCCCTACTCATCACATTATCCTTAAACATTGACCACTACATGTGCTGAACTGGGAGTCGGTACGTGAGTGTGGATCCTTTCGGCTCTAGATAAGCATGCCTTCCTTAGAGAAGTCTCTATTAATGGCGTTCCGTTCCCTCTTCACTACCTACTCCGACAGCTCTTAGTGCAAAGCAGCAGTTTGGAAACGCTTTCGCATTTTCTCTACATTAGTTGTGTTTTTATAATAAAAGAGATAAGAGAATTTGGTCCACTTGCTCTTTATTATGGCACGGGAACACACACACACACACTGAGATTGTGTCAAGTCATGCACAACGACGCGTGGATGGTGGGAGGAAGAGGAGTGGAAGTTATGGAAGAGGTAGGCCACGTGAATTGAGAAGTGAACGCAGAGCATCGAAATGCAACCGAACAGTTGCTCAATTAATAAATAAGTACCTCATTAGTTGATTGAATTAACCACAGCTGGGTCGCTTAAATGCTACGATGGCGACGACGGCGTCGACGGTGCAGCAGCCAGGCAGAATGTAGGCACTCAGTGCAGTTGCAAAGTGACAGAATCGCTTTTTCCACTCAATGCCACTAATATGTGCGTTAGCAAATGGCAAGTTTCGCCTCCCTACTTACCGGTTCACTACCAATGTCGGATATGTACCACCACAACCACCATCACCACCACCTCCTCCTCCTTCTCCTCCTCCTCCACCTTATTTGGCTGCCACCACTGCAGCCGCCGCCACTAGAACGCAAACCAGATCCCGGCTTGACTACCACTACTGCCACCACTACTACTACTCAGCAGAGAGAAATGGTGGACCATCGAGTTGGTAAAGCTCCACCTACCGAGCGCCGTTTCAGTAGTATTGACATCCTACCTCAAGATGATTCAAACGTCGAAATTGGCAGGGTGACGCGTGGAATGATGCGCTTTTCACTGTATGTGCCCTCCTCCACCTCCCATCCCCTTCCCTATCTCCTTCTTCTCCTTCACAGACAGCCGAACACTCTACACAAGGTAGAGCTGAATTCAACACTTCCTCTCTCAATCATCTTCTACACCATTTGTTTGCGCATACCCCACCATTTACCCATAGTCATGAGGCCACGCCACGAAGTAATCCAGCAAGCACCACCATAGTTGCTGTGAATCCCTGCTGCCAGAGGTAACACCTACACAAAACACGCTTCATCTGCTTAGCAGTAATCCTCATCACCGCACCCAACAGTAGTGCCTGTTTCGCCTAAAAAATGACGCTAACTGCACTCAGTTCTTCTAACCAACCCATCTCTCCTCCCCCTCATCCTCCTCCACCACCTTTAATGCTTTATAGCCAAAATGTCTCGACAGCGACTGCAGCTATTTTTGAAACGATTGGCCTAACATATAGAGTGATAAAGAAAGAAGAAATGTAAGTACAAACGTATGCATGTAATGGGTGCTTGATCGCAAGAAAGCACCAAGCAAGTGATTGCCAAGTATTTGGTAAGATTATACCTCCTCTGCAGAGTTGTGGAGGCCTCGATAGCTCCCCACTGGCTGCTGTGTCAAAGAATTGGCGGCTGTGGTGCATTAACTATCACCAACGCAAATTAGTCGATCAATTCGCTGAACTGGTACAGTAGGGCTGTTATGATATGATCTCCAAAGGGCATGAGATTGATAGATTTGGCGATCATGTGCGGACGAGGAGACGACGCAATTGATGCAATCACTTATGTGGTCAACAATTGTGATGTGCCTTGTTGTTGGGTAATTTCTTTCAATTGCTTTAGGAAATCTGTAAGTTCGCCAACTTGCCTGATCTTTGTATAGGTCAACATGTTTGCGAAGTCATGAGAATTGGATTACTATCTGCACTCATCACTTCTGCAAAAGTAATGCGGGCGGTTAGGTTGCGAGGTTTGGGGCAAATTTGTGCTTAGGTGCGAGTAAAATGACCTAGTTTATATCGGCGCTTAACCACACTGTAGCTAGCATTTTGGCATGTATTTGAGAGGCTAATAATGTTGATGAATTCATGGAGAGGAGACAAAAATTGAGTAGTCACTGATTTTACAAGACCATATTCTATGGTCCACCCCGTAGCGGCAATCAGGAATCTCAGATTCGATTACTACTATAAGTGAGAATGAGAGATGGATATTTTTGAGACGAAATCGAACCGATGAGTGAGGTCTGTACCTCAACATTCAACTGAATATGCACATATTTTGCAGGCGGACTAAGTTTAGTGAGGCTTAACCAGAAGGTGTTGGCATCTGCTACCTATGAATTTGTAAGTAGTTAGAGAAGAGGAGTCGTCGGAGCGTGCGTTAGTAGACGATTTTATGTGTTTGAATAAACGCGTTAAACATTCCTTATTTTGCGTGTACACGGCTAGAGAATTGTTATATTGCTGAGCACAGGCTAAATCAAAGGACTCAGAAACTACTCGTATTAAACTTCTACTTCAGCACTAAATATTCAATACGGCATGGCGATGCAGTTGAAAGGGAGCGACATGGTGGTGCTATTTACCCATAAAATGACCAACCGCATCTCATTAAGAACGGACTTATCTATTGTAAGCTCCTGTGATGGGTGGTATATGAGAAAGGAGGGGCTTGTCCGAGAATAAAGATGATGGTTGACAAAAAGGTGCATTCAATTTTTTCCAAAGCGATAGCAATACTACGTTTAACAAGTAGAGCGCAAACAAATTGATGAAGGAGTCGTCGAAACGTGCTCCATTAAGCTTAAAATGGCCGCGCTTTACAAAAATTAGACTGAGACAAATCCTATCCTTGCAGCTCGAGACGAGTATAGAAGCGACAATAAATTAACTTCGTGATAGACAGATTTTGTGATAGCGGCATGCTTTTGACCGTAAAAGAAGTAAGAAGCCAAATGTGTTGAGTGATAGCATTCAGGAGGATAGTTGAAAGAGGATACCTTGTGATGAAAAAGGAGGATTTGGCGACTATGGACGCTAACTAGGATACTTTACTAACAAAGTATGCGCTCGAAGCCAACGCAAAGCTAGGACACTGAGGGATACTTTGTTTACATCTGTTGCTGTCAGAAACCACTTGTCCAACCTATCGGCTTGGAAACGATTATGGCGCTGCTAAGGTACTCGTAACCGCTTCAACAGGAATTATTACAGGTGCTCACCCTAAAATGAGGCTGACGATTCTACCGGTTGCCTTTTCATGGCATACTCACCTCGTGTACGCAACTTGTAAAAGTGGGAAATCAGGTGTTGCTTACCTTACGTGAAGATCTTTTATTTCCTCGTTACAGTTGCACCGTTCATTGCTATTTGTTTTAATTTATGCGGATATGGGTCCACACTCAGCAATCAAGAAGTTGGAGAAGCAGTGTCAGAAAGAAGATACAGATGCAAGCAGGAGTGATGGTGGGGCTGACTGACAGCCATACAATCGGAGAAGCAAAAAGTAGGGTTTGGAAAGAGGGCGAAAGAGGAGGAAGGAAACGATGAAAAAAGGCGTTGACGCTCACATAACTAGCGCCAACTACTCCTGTGTGTGTGTGT
Organism: Taenia hydatigena; assembly: GCA_036345935.2. Taxonomy (NCBI): domain Eukaryota; kingdom Metazoa; phylum Platyhelminthes; class Cestoda; order Cyclophyllidea; family Taeniidae; genus Taenia; species Taenia hydatigena. The sequence continues at coordinate 10,209,535 of JADWOT020000004.1, read as the reverse complement.
GTGCACAGCAGTTGCCATTGGCTTGCTGATTGCAGCGGTCTTTGACGTCTAAGTGGAAGTGTGCTTGTGAATGCAAAAGACAAAATTGGCCTACACACTGCACTATTTTGCACATATCACGCACTCACGTTATTCATGGTAAAGTGTAGCATTATGAGCGCGTCACCAACTTATGGGACTGCAATCACTGTAACATGCAGTGGTCTTACTAGCAACCGTTTAGGATGATTGACCGACCGACGTAAAACTGTGTCTAGAGATTCTACTTAAGCAATTGTATCGCATATCATGACGACTAGGATAAACACATATTTAGTTCCTGTTTTATGCTCGTTTACCCACACTCGCAGATCCCCTAACCACCCGTACATGCTCCTGTCGTCTTTTTAAATAGTTAGTTCATGGTAAGATGTAATCCCAAAAATATGAACAATTAAACGATCATAGCACCTTCCTGCCAACTTCAATGATCAGTTAGTTAGTGATCCATTCCCCACCTCTTAACTCATCTGCTTAACACCAGCATAATTCGGCCTGAATAACATGCGATTTCGAATGACATAGTCGGATGTAGCACTCGAATCGCGGATGGTCAATTAAAGTGAAGGAGATGACTTATGGACCTTTCGCATAGCCCCAATATTTAGGAAAATGTTACCAGTGGCAAGTGAACAACCAGTTTCCGGTGATCCACAATTCTTTGTAAGAAAGACGTTTTGTAGCTCTTGCTCATAGAACCCAAATCAATCGGGCAGTGATTTTGTTAATAACCCAATGCAATCTCGTTCTCTGAATTGCTGTCATCATTTACAAATGCACTAATCCGTCAACAGAATGCTTAGTGCGCCAAAGTCCAGATAAGTAAGCAATTGGTTTGAGTTTGCATGGAAGAGTGTGTCTTTTATGAAGAATAATCGACCACCGGTTCAACACATCAGATTGATAGTGGTGCTAATGCTTCTGCCTGGCCAACACGTATGCACAGTAGTCGCACGCATTCAGTAATGTAGCCGTGTGGTTATGATTGCGTTGTAGACTGAATATTCGTGAGGCAGATCCTCTTTGTATGCATGTGGGAATGTGGCAGTTTGTGCATGCATGCTTTTGCCCACTGCAAGCATAGTTGAAAGCAATAGCAGGTGGCGTCAGGATTGCGAAGCGTAGATCCCAGTCCACTTACTCTCCTTTCACCCATCCGTCCACTCTCCCACTCACCCACCCACCCGCCTATTCATTCCCATTCATCTACTTCAAGCGACAGTTCGAGAGCTCCTTCATGGCAGCTAGTTCAAGTCATTCACGCACACTACTCATTTCCTTGTAGTAAGAATAAATGATGTCGCTAGTTACGCCGTAGGAAGTGGGATGCACGACTTAGTGAACAGCACGACTGGCATTGCAGATGGAAAGCCAATTAGTTCTCACCATTAGGTGAAGTAGAGGCGCCTCCTACCAGCACTGTTCTTTGCGATGCTTGAGTTTCTTTGTTTTACGCTGCGATGCTTAACATTATTACACGTTTTTGTAGTTGCCCCTCGTTGCTTTTGGACCATTTCACTTTTAATAATAAGGTGTTGGCAGAAAACTGATGTTATTTTAGTTGATCTGTATTTGCTGGGTTGGTATCCAAAAGATAAGCAATAAAATAATGGGGTCTAGTGGAGCCTTTGATGATGTTCCAAGTGATCTTGTAGGTTTCGCGTCTAAATGCAATGGCGCCATTGCTTTGAAAACGATTGAGCGTCCACGCATTTCAGGACACAGAACCACCAGGAGACGACCTTTGAGTTATCAAAACCAACCTCATCAAAAAGAATTCGCAGCATGATTTTTTGCTATAATGAGCTCTATTTTATCAAATAAAATGGAAGGTCTGAGGAATTCTGGTCACCAAAAATGTAGTAAACTGGTCAAACACGGTCAAATATCATCTACACTCGCTTCAACACAATTTTCTAGCTCTCAGAATTAATATGGCTTACTTTGCATTACTCATTAGGTGACATTTTCAAGCTATGTAGCGTAATAAATTGAGAAGCATCTAGTTGTGTGCTGGACATCAAAAAAAGTTGCTAAATTCGTGATAATTTTGCCTAGATGGGGAGGTGGTTGCACATGTTTCCTACCAACCTGGATAGTTCGTGAAGTTTATTAAAGCCAGAATCGGTGAGGAGCATTGCATTTACCTCACCTCTTTAAACGCTTCATCACACCCAATTTGCCATTGGAAATATCTGCTCGGCTAATTTATGCTGTGAGCCTACGATCGTGGCCGCAGTTATTTGCAGAAATGAAAAACCTAAGGGATCTCATTCCAGTAGGTTGGTTTTGGCCATATTTCTGACCGTATCGTCTGCAGTAACTGCCAACTCATTTGACATGACTGCATCTCTTATAAAGCTAACCAAACATTCTAAGAAGAAGCTTTTCTTTCAGCTTAAGGCGAACCCCACTTCTCGTAGAAAGTCCAACACTATGTTCAGGTCGACGCAATGGGCTCAGTTACCTCTGCTGAAGACTAAACTATCACCTAGATAGATTGTTTAGTGTTTTAAAACGTCAGAATAAATGCAATTTTCATCACAGAGACAACAAGGTATTGGCTGATACCCATCGATCCCGCGTGGCAACATGGTTGCTGCCTCTATTTCTGCTACTCCCGCTTGCCAGCATCCTGTTTATAAATCTAGCATTGGGAACCTTCTTGACCCGTGCATGGATTTGAACGAATCGTTAATGCAGGATAATGGCAATGCGTCCTTTGCTGCTGCGTTCAACTCTCGATAGTCCACGCACAGTAGTAGACGTGCTTTTTACTCTGCATCACCATGATTGAAAGGGACTACAGTAACTTTGATGACTTTTGATACAAATTCGAAGCGTCTCCTTGACCAAATGGCTCACTTCTTCTAGAAGAGGAGGCGGTATGCGTTTGTGTGGTCTTTAGATGGGTCTGGGCACGCCATTGTCTGTTAATGATTCATGACACTTGTTCATCGCAGCCTAGCATCTCAGCGTGGAAATATGCAAGCAAACGTTGTGAGACGCTAGTGATAGTCCTCATTTTCTTTATCAACGACATGCACCAACCACTTGCAGGGGACATTGAAGTTGTTCATAGGTGTGATTGTGGCCACTAAGTGAGTGTTGCAGATTACACCAGCGTTTTCGCTTGTTAGTAAAACAATTAAATTGATCCCAGTAGTGTATTGGGGAGAAACTTGGATATTACGTGGAAAATCAGCACCTGAAATCGCCTACTAAGCTAATTACAGGCATATGATTCATTTTATTCTCCAGAATCCTCTGCCGATACTAGTCTCTAACGGCATCTTCTTTTCTATCAGCAACTCTTACTCTTGTGACGGTAATACGAAAAGCTTGGTAATTCGTTATAAATCGAGTTACGAAAGTGTCGACAAGGTGGTTGTGCAGACGGCCTTCTAGTTTACCTGGGGATCATGAACACAAACAGAAGCCGACTTATAGCAGGCAAGATGATGTAGAAGGGGTACTTGATAGTAAGGTAGAAAGCAAAGAGGCACGGCACGATTCGATTTCTAATTTTTAATGTTGCGTTGCGAGACTTTAAGCTCCTAACGCTTCTTATTTGGAGTGGATGAAGTCTGTAGAGAGGATTTGCACCTCCTGTTGGTTGACGAGTTAAAACAAAGTGACGCAACACTGAATTATATCAACGTACAGAATAATAACTACTACTGCAGGACAATGAAAGCTGTTTTACTAGAGGGTAAGAAGCATTTTGACGTATGCTCTAAAGTCAAAAACCGAGGTAATAGTCAATTTAGTAATTCAAAAAGTTCTTCAAAAACTTTAACGTCGTCAAAGAATAAATGGGTTACTGTTGCTGCCACAAGTGTAGCAGGATCGCCACCGATCTTCTCTCATTCCTCTTTTAAACATTTCAAAAGAACAGGCTTATTTTGTAGGGGCACATTTTTCGGCAATCTTGATTGGAGTAAACAGAGGCTGAAGTGCGTACTTTCCGAGCTTCCCTCATTTTTAATAAGAGCTGACGATGCATCTGCTGGTGGACTAGTTAAATCGAATAATTTATTCCAGAGTTACTAACATGGTCTTGTGATAAAAATTCAAATTTTCTTTCGAAATCAATTCCATCCTTGATTTCTGCCTGAACGGTAGAGTTAAAGAAATAGTATTTCAGTAAACGCAATTTAGAATAGAGAAAACCTCTGACTCATGCAAAGTCATCACTGCAAATGCACCCTGACTTCACAAAGTCTTTAACGAATTGCCTTTTCCTCATGTCCTCATGGGTGCCAGGACGATTTGTCTTTTAGGTGTCGTTCGAGCAATTATAAAGTTATAATGCTGGATCGAAACACATTTGTCGCATCACTCTGTACAGAATTTTCACCACACTTAAATCAGTCACTTCTAAGTCCACTTCATTTGTCATGGTAGACCACAGCTTTAATTGAAAGGGCAGTCATTGAGTAATTTTCCAATGGGCAACGATTCGGCTGCATTTAATATCTACGCGTCTTGCATTTAAGCCGACTTTTGTGATTGTCAGTACAAACAGTGTGAAGTGTGTATGGACATGAAATGTTCGAGAACGTCACTATGAGCCAAGGGAATAAGGTCTACAAAAACAGACACTATTGCAGTCTACCGTAAAGCTAATCTACCTTCAGCGTTTTTTATAGATGGCGCACAACACCACACCAAGCATCCTTGATAGGCTATCCGTCATGCGACGACTGGAGTTGACATGCTGCTTTAGCGTCTTCAGAGCTCACGCTGAAGGCCAACGTCATCCAAAATTTACGCTCGTAGTCGGTGTCATTGGCCTCGTTTAAAAGACAAACAATAGGTTTAATAGCATTCGTGTGAGATAGTAGGACACGGACCTTTCTGAAGATGCAGAGGTTACCTATGATTCGCCAGGCTGAGCGTTTTCTGTGGGTGTTGGGGTGGTGAAAGATGTTAAGAAGAGGCCTTACACCGCATAAATAAACGATGAGAAGGGCCAAATAGACAGAAGGGGAGACTTTGACAAGCACACACATGGCAGCAATCCAAACAGATGGGTTATCCACAGAGAGAAGATTAAGCAGTAATGTGGTGTAGTGTGAAGCTTCCAAGGCCTGAGCCTCCTCATTAGAGAGGGCTGTCATAGGACAAATGTAGATGGGAGTGATGAGATTGCCTTGAGTGTTGGTAGCTAGGAAGTAACGGAAGCACTTAGAAAATTAAAAGCAGGTGCACGTGATGAGCGATTCCCATAGTTAAACAAAATTAATTTTACGATTTCCACTTGCTTGATATTTCCCCTCCTTCTTCCGAACTTACTGATCCTAAGAGCACCATCAGTCCTATTGCGGTCTTAGTTCCGCCTCCTGCTCTTTCGTCCCAAAGTCCATTCCCACATTGTTTCTCTCCCATCACCTTCCATTCAGCATAGTGGATCATCCGATTTCGTAAATTTAGGCGTTCTGCAGCTCTTTGGATGCAGGAGTTCGTACCCTGAAAGTCGCCTAGAAGCACTCGGTGGTTGATGTGGACCTAAATTTTATGGATTCCATGGGTCACGGGATCGCGAGGCAAGACAGTAGCATCGAGGCCAGCAACGAGTTGACTATTCGTCTTCTACCCTCTCTGGCGATCTATGTTCCGCAACGTGGGTGGGCTTCCAAGGAAGAACTGGGAAACAATACTCATTACAACCAGCTGTGACAGTGGGATAGGATCCCAGCTGAAAAAAGCAATGAGAATTTGAGACTTTAAAAACCCTACTTTAAAGGCTTGAAAGTCAAAATCATTCTGCGATGCACAATTGGCTGAGTTTGCCTTGTAGGTGGCAAGCGATTATATAAACCAGGCTTGTGGTTGATCGGACGTCACCACTTCCTAAGGATGGAGAGATCAACATTGATTCTATACAACTTGAGCAATCTGGAAATATGCCCCTTCCCTCATCCAGCTGCACAAATATAAATACACCTTTTGCTAGTCAGTCTTATTCACCTAAGGGTATCAAATCGAAGGTGGAGGAAAGGAGAAATGCAGGTGGTAAGTCTTTTAATAATGCATTGTTTTATTTTGCAAAAAAAACTGAGGTGAGTAAAAGTGGAATGAAAGTAAGAATTGCTTAGAAATAAGCCCATATTATTAAAACAGGACGCGGCGCCAACTATTTCAAATTTGGCTTAAATTTGTGCAAGCGGATGTTATGTAGGCTTAGATTATGAGCAATGGAGGAAAGTTGTGCGGATGACAATGACTTCAGCAGGGCTCTCCTCATTACGAGGCTGGAGTGGGAGCTAAGCTGGGTGCTAACAAGCATCATATCTCGGCTGTGAACAAGATCGGTCAATCATAGTTGTAATAATCGCATAGCCATCTACCTATTGCAATTAGTGCGAATCTCCATAAACTAAAGAAGAACGGAAGATGAGCACCATCTTTGAAATGTACTGGAAGTCAGTTACACGTCTAATAATTTTCTGACCAGGACAGGAATAGACATTAAAGTTGAAACGTCATCGGTGTGTGGATGTTGTACACAAAGCACCTTTCATTGTCTACTTAGCTGTTTCTTTCCACTCTCTGGCTCTTGGGACCCACAATGAGAAGTTGATTTACAAGATGAGATTGTGTCTTTTTGGCCTGAATTAAAGTTGCTGGTGATCGGCGAAGCAGAACGGGTTTAGCACAACAGACACTAGTCATATGATAGCTTTTGTGAAATATCGGCTTTAGCTTTGAGCATGTGAACTTGGACGATGAGCAGAAAACTTCAATAACAAAGTCGCGTGTTACAATATGGGAAGCAGACATAAAATTATGATGATCTGCTGGTCATGTGAAACCATTAATTTTGAGCTCCGTCTCTTCAAACGAATGTTGCTCATGATTTCATATGGTTTTACATGAATTATTGAGAGAATGGCAGTTAGGAGTCTGTGGGTTCATCGAACGTGTGAATTTTGATGTTGCATGCATGCATGTTGATTTTCCATGAAAGCCTAGTAATTGTGGAAGTAATGACTAGGCTTTCATGGAAAATCATGCTGTTTAGTGGACGTCATTATCATGAAACAATGGCAATACTATCAACGATTATAACTAAAAAATCTTGTAGTTTCATGACTCTGCAATTTATTAATGCCTTGTTAATAGAAAAGTGAGAGCGGTATAGGAAATCGACAAGACTAACAGAGAGCAATGGAACCAATCTTTACGGCGATGACCTCAGCTTGACAATGAAAATTGGCTGCAATGATTTCGTAGCAGCAGTCATGTTTTACGCAGCGCTTTAAGGCGCACATCGAGTCAGAGTGGGTAAGTTTTCAATGATGGCCATGGAAATGAACGTTTTTTTGATCTAATTAGCTAATCCAGCACAATGGTATTGAACACTGTCTTATGAAGTCCAAGTCTAGTGTCGCGTATCCACCAATGGTCAACAACTCCTTCAATTATGGCGTTGCTTTTGGTGAGGCGGGAAAAACAAGTTGAAGCGGTTTTGTCGCGTTGGCACACCTGTTATGTGTGCGCTTGACTGAGTTTCTTTCTCAGTATTCAACAGGAAGCATTCGATGAACACGCTTCTTGCCACGGAATCGTCGTCGACTGCCTTCGGGGGAGAAGGGTACCCTCTAGGTCAGCACAACCTTCATCAATCTCCTTCGTTACTGTGAGGGGCGTAGCCTTCACCAGTTTGTCCTTTTCATTACATCACTAACGATGGAGAACGCCACCAACCTGCACTCGCTTTAGTCTTTCGAAGGAAGTAAGAGCCAAGGAGAAAATAGGTGTTTTTCAGTCTCTTGTGCGCTTCAAGGCAATTAGGCTGTCCAGACACTGCCTGCTCCGTAACTGGGCTATGATTGGGCGCATACCCTGCGGACGCCATATGCATACAGCCCCATATTACACTGGTTGAAGCCCAGCTTCTAGAGAGAGTGAGTCTGCTGCTTTGTGCGCGATTTGTAACTACAATGCCAGCAGTGGTGTGTCGACATATCTGCGGAGGTGTGTAGATAGGTCTGACGTTCATTTCTTTCCACTTGACCTTCGTCCCCTTAGAAGCGTAGATCAAATGCACGGGGGCACCAATCTCCTTTCGCCGGTGATAAAATTAACAGTGCAAGGTAACGAGGGTATACCACCGCTTCATCCACCAATGAGGACGGGTCTTTAGTCGCTTCAGTACGTCCATATAGTTGCTATACATACACTTTACTAAGTAGTCCTCACCGTTAGACGAGATGCGTCCGGCGAGCACGCATCTTGTTGCGGAAAAAAGCGCGAAAGTCCACATTCGGACTGACAGCTTCCTTTTAAACCTCAAATGCCATGTCACTTGGTTGCATGCATATTGAGGTACTAGCCCGCTGGAGCACCAAAAACTCTGGCCTAATTTGATGTGTTTCACTTGACTTTCATTCAAGTGTTAACTCACGCCTGGAAACATGGTTGGTAGACAATTGCAGATTGGTGTGACAGACAGCACTTTATCAAAGCTCCTTATCGAGGCCCTTGCCAGCTCCAACAACTATTTAACACAATGGAAGAGTGCGTAGTCGCATAACAGAATTTATCACGATTTTGTCAAGCCTAAATTACTACCTTCAGATGGATGCAACAGTAGTATGGGACACACAAATGTCGGCTATTGCAAAGAAAATTTCGTGCGCTTAAATCCTTTGCACTACATTTTGGACTTAGCATGCGAAATTGCTCTATTGATAGATCTTAAGCGGATAATATTAGCTTAGGTCCGTTCCATGTGTCAGACCTTATAAAGGTCTGAACAGCTTTGGGATACCCGCCCTGCTACCATGACACATTTCGTCCCAAAACAACAACACATGCTACAAAATGAAGGGAATTAGATCAACTGCCACTTATCTGGATGAATCTAAACGCAACGTCGTACACACGTCAACATCCACAGTACAATCTGTGTCCTTCAATTCACTGTGTATTCATTCACTTACTCGCGTTTCATCCGTTCTTCCATAAATCGCCTCACCTCCGCAGTATTTGTTTTTCTTGCACTCATTAGTGTGTACTGTTTGCGTTTTATTTGTTCATGCAGTCTTCTATACTTCTGCTTTTATGCACAGCTTTGACAAAATGAACTTTGAAATGCAACCCACAACAGAGGACCAAATGTCAGTGAGGTTGGATCAGGAGTCGCCTGACTGATCTGGTGTTCAATCGCTAAGGTGCTTGCCCGAGTGAGCGCAGCATTCCTCAATCACTAGCAGAAAGCGGGCGCTCACTAGACTTATCTCTACGCATAGCCATCGACCTGACATCACCCATGCGTTATCTCTCCATCTTCTCTGTTTTCAGTACACCAATCTGCTAAGAGACATTTTTGAGTCGACGATGTCCGGCCAATGTGTCACCACGGGTGGTGTGATGATGTAGGATATTGGAGACAATATGATGCACGGACAGCAAATATTGTTAATATTTTATCGTTACAGTTCTTCAGCATTTTTAAAGTGCTGCCGTAGAAATAGCGTCCGCAAATTTAGCCTAGGTAAGCGTCAGTCACAGCAAAGGAAATCATGCGGTTGATTTTGCTGCATTATTTCCCACACTCATTGTTGGAACTTATGCTGATATCTGATTCTAAGCAGTCGATTTTAAGTTACGTCAACATATGATGTCAGAAGTCACAAAGCTCTGCGCAGTTTTTTGGGCTGACAATGTATCGAGTCAGCATGCCACCACAGGTAGTGAGGTGATGGAGGGTGTGTCAGATAATAAAGTACAGGGACAGTTGTGGTGAGGATGATGCTAAATGTTGCCCTTATCTTGCCTGATATGGTTGAGAGGAATTGCGTTTGTCCCAGTAATGGTTCCTATGAAGGGGAGTTAAGGCATAAAGACAATGTTTGAGAAATGAGAGGCCCTCATTGAGGAAAATGGATCCGATTTACTGCATTGGTCAGTGTCTTCAATCGCCTGTATTAGTTAATGGCTACAGTAGTCCTGATGAAGGTAAAGTCGACTTTCTTGCCGCAAAGAGATACTGTTGTGAAAGCTCAAGAATTTTATTAGTTCCACAAATCGACTGTCTAGGTTCCATTGCCCATCGTTAGGCACCACAAAACTCCATCTCTGAAAAAAACTATCAAACAGATGCACATTTCGTAAGTTTTATTACCCTTTTATCCTTGAAGTCCATCATCATCTTCAAAATGCTGCCGAAAATATGTTATAAGTCAAGGTTTGATAAATGTTAGCCATAAGATAGAAAGTCATGCGGTTACTTCTGCGATATCACACCCCAAAATAAATGTGGAATTTCGTGCTATTATTTAAATTTAGCGGCTGACATTTATCTTATTAACATATGAAATCAAAAATTACAAAATTGCGCTCCTAACTTCTCAAGAAGTACGAAGCATAAGGAAGAGGAGTTTGCTGGGAAATAAATTGCAGAACCTGCATCCCAGCCAAGCGAATTAACAGGCGTTCCTTGACTGCAGATTTAACCGCCGTTAACTTGCTTTTATTGCTATGTGATGCGCTACTGTGCGTATCGCAGAGAACTCAAGCAGATTAACTACTACTGATATTCAAAGGGTACCGTCATGTTTTAAACAAATGCATCTATGTTTTTGCATCTAGACCTATAATAGAGCAAAATTAGGTATTTCACATGCGAAGAATGCGACGTAATCGAAAGTAAGGTCGTTTTGTAGGATAGCAAGGCAGTAACATCGCTCTGTTTAAAGCCAATGTATCCGCTCTAATTCCTCCAGTCATATTTAACTTCAGTAGGGAACCATCGAATAACGATCTTCAAGGAAAGGAAATCAAGAATGATAGCCCAGAGAAGAAGCACTTTTGAATCGAGAATAAGTCATTAGCCACCGAAACATTGGATCTAAAACAAGCTAAAGACGAAGCCGCAGTTGCCAAAAGACATTTTGTAACTTAAAACTCAACTGCACAAAATTAGAAGTAGAAGTAAAACAACAGCACTGTCGGATGCATAAAAGGTTTAAAGCGGTGCAGTTTCTTTCAGGTTGCACTTTAAAGTAGCCGTCACAAAGCTCTTACTTACTTTTCGAGATCGCGTCGTAACAACCTCACTCTAATAGATCAGACCAATTGATGAAATTCTCGTCTTCACGCCTGATACATTAAAGTCTCCAATTTGTTGGTACATCAGACAGCAGATAATTGTAGAATTTACCGATTTTGTGTTTGAATTTTTAGAAGCATTCCATCTTGCTTAATTTGTCCCTCCTCACAATTCATGATGAGTGCAATGACTAGGGTTTGATGAGGAGCAAGGCCTTCTATGACAGCTCTTAGTTCATCCTTGAGAAATCGCTAAGGGTACACAAGGTAGACAATGCAATGGCTGCAAAATCGCCCCCATCGATGACACGGTGGTAGTTTTTGCAGCACATTCAAAGGGAGCATATTTTGGGGGCTAACACACACTGGTCTCAGCTAAAGTGGAAACAGAGAAGAACCCAAGAGAACATCCATCATGGGGCAGATGTTTTGCAGTTCAGCCAATAGCATCAGCATTGGCACTACCTACCGAGACAACCAGTTTGATTGCTCTTTGAAAGCTGGAACAATGTAAACACTCTTGCAAAATTGGAAAAATGCAATATTTACCTTAAGGCACAACTTAATACGAACTGCCAGGAAAGTAAAAGGAGAAAAAGACACTCGAACAAACTACCTTGACATTTATTAGTGATTTGATAAAGAATAGAAAGGATTTGCAGGTTCACCTCCACAACCGCTATGGCTACAAGACGAGACTGAAATCAACAAACGGCTGACCTCCGAGATTTAAAATACTGCTCAATGACTACTTTGCCGAAGACCACAACAACGACACAATTACCCTAACAAACGGCTTCAAGTTAAAAATGCAACATGGTAGCCTCGACAAACATTGCAACGTTCAGGCGTTACAGAGCAACCATTGACAGCCAACGATGGCAATTGCTGTCAGAAAATACAAAGCATAAACTTCTTAAAGTAGACAAAAACTGGCCAGTATATGGCAAGTTGCAGGCACGTTATGGGGAGGAATGTAGTGAGGCTATATTGAAGCAAAGAGGTCAAAACGAGAAGCAATCGAGCCGCTTTTCAGTCTCTATCAAGAAAAAGCTCACTTTGACGGAATTTGACGCCAAACGATGAGCACAAAAAAACGGGATCTAAGAATGGGGAAAGGAGTGCACTTGACCAGTCCCAAGCTCCGATTGTAGTCACTTCGAGGAGAGTTCATTGCTGCTGTGTCATTACTTCCATCTTTATTCCGTGTGCATACAGGAAGAAGAGAATGCTACACGCACTGACCTTTCACCCTCCCTTTCTCCTCCCTCCTCTCCCCTCCACATAAAACGCATTTTAACTTTGCCTTGTCATCCAGATAAATCCATCAAGTAGCGAGCACACATTGAACGTGCCGACGATTGCCCACTGACTCCTCCAGATCTGCTCATGAGCTAGACGTGCGCTGTGTCTGTGACCAGCAGTGTCTACAAATGAGACGAACTCATTGACAGCTACAAGAGACTAGACAAACACATTAACAACTCCACACTTCAACCACGTGTCTCACCGATGGAGACGCCGTACACGTAAGCGGGAGGGTAAATCCTAAGATAACCTCAAAACACGCGACTAATCCAAGAGTACGGTCAGAAAGCTCAAAACAAAATGCACAAAATGAATCGTTCAGAAGAACCTGTGCAATATCGAGCAGACAAAGCCAAATTGTTGAGCTGAGTACATAAGTAAGAGGTGAACGAGGAAAATAAAACAATGAAGGACAAATGATGGATGGCTATGAGAACACGGGATTCAAAATGATGTGAAGTGGCTGAGTACTTTGCATCATGAATGGGCGAAAAAGGGAGCGATAAAAGCTTACAAAAGTAGGGGTCATAGGGCGATAGTCAATACTAGGAACTCAGCCACCCTCGCCTCCAGCCCAGTGGCGATGGCCTAACCTCAACTAAGGCTCCGTCCTCATTTCTGCCAGCCTCACTTCCTGTACCACCGGGGCAGCCCGTATTGAGGCTTCCAGCACCTCCGACACCTAACCCTATGTAGCCTGCAGTGCTACGTTCGACGACAAAGCCAGTTTGCTACGTACCACAAACTCTACCACCACTGCTGCTCCGTCACTCCCCAACGATGCATCTGTGTCTGCACCCCGCCTGGTTCCTATGATGTAGATGACACCTGCTTCAATAGTACACATTATAAGCCCGGTCTTCTCTAATCTCCCCACAATCTCGTGTGTGCGTCTTCTCGTGGGCAGGAATTGCAATAGCAAAGAATGATCACAAATCGCCTTTTAGGCGTAGCACTTCCCTTCCGCCGATTGACTAACCTAACACTTAAGAAGTTTCTCTCAAACAGCCCCCAGTTGTATCAAAATCCTATCGAGTAGACAGATCGAGGACACCACCAGCGTTCGGTCTTTGTAAGCGAGCGATTCGTTGTCAACAACTGTGTCTGCAGTCCACCACAAATAGGAACAAAGCATGGTCTTTATGGCATAGAATGATGTGCACCCCGGACCTGTGGGGGGGCCATTTGGGAGAAAATAATGATGCAATTTTTGGTCGCCCAGCAATCGTAGCAGCACAAACCATTCTCTCACTCAGTTCCTCGGCCAGCAAACCACCCTAGACGGACGTGAAGGAGAAGCAGAAGCAACGAATATATGGCCTATCGATCCTAACCTCTGGCGTGTAAATGGCGGTCATGTGCTCAGTATCCACCACGACAACCTCACTAGCTCATTCATGTCATTCAGCCTTTCTTTCGGAGTGCTCTCACCTTCTCATAGCAGTAAGTATTAGCTCTTCTATCAAGCAAAACAATGACGGTTATGCAAAATTTGTAATTTTTAGTTTAATTTGAATTCGCCTTGTTCAAAGATCTGGTTGCAAACATTAAAGTTTGTGGCAGCGTTATACAGATCGTGGCACTGCAACCCGATCCGAACTGCGCATTATTCATGCCTTCACCAAAAGTTTACCTCAAAGCAGCTTAACTCAAAGCATGTTAGTAACGAAAGACTGAAGTAGCACATTTGTGCTCTTTTACTTTTCTTTCAGCCTCAATAGGAATGGTTTTTGGGACTTCAAAGCTGCAAAGTAAATGGAGCGGAGTAGCATGTTGTCTGACATTGGTAGCCCATGTGTGTGACGAAGGTTGACTTGTCTGTGTTCTCGTTGCTGTTGCTGCATATTATGGCACTGAAATGGAGTATGATTTGGAAAGAAATAGACAAGAGGCAGAATACTCACGTATATAAGTGAAAGTTGTTTGGATATGAGGTTCAACATCCACCTATACTCTCAGCGGCAGAGATTTCCACTGATCCTCCATGCTCTTCCGCAAGAGCTTTTCTCAGCAGCAATTGATGCCGACGTCTCACCTAACTTCGATCTTGACCAGCGCTGTGAGATACTGGCTCAACTCGTTATCGACCAGTGAGAGGAGTCGCCGGCTAGGGGTTTCTTTCGCCACGATCAAAAGTTAGGCGAAAATAACGAGGAGTACGCTGGGGTCCTGCAAATCCTAGCCGAACGGGCTTTCAGAGGCTGCCCACCTAACAAGGTGAAAAGTTGGGTGGCCATTCAATTCAAAGTCGGAGTCCGACCATCGACAATCGCGGCGAAGCTCAATGCCGCAAACTGGCTTTGTCGTCGAACGTAGCACTGCAGGCTACATAGGGTTAGGTGTCGGAGGTGCTGGAAGCCTCAATACGGGCTGCCCCGGTGGTACAGGAAGTGAGGCTGGCAGAAATGAGGACGGAGCCTTAGTTGAGGTTAGGCCATCGCCACTGGGCTGGAGGCGAGGGTGGCTGAGTTCCTAGTATTGACTATCGCCCTATGACCCCTACTTTTGTAAGCTTTTATCGCTCCCTTTTTCGCCCATTCATGATGCAAAGTACTCAGCCACTTCACATCATTTTGAATCCCGTGTTCTCATAGCCATCCATCATTTGTCCTTCATTGTTTTATTTTCCTCGTTCACCTCTTACTTATGTACTCAGCTCAACAATTTGGCTTTGTCTGCTCGATATTGCACAGGTTCTTCTGAACGATTCATTTTGTGCATTTTGTTTTGAGCTTTCTGACCGTACTCTTGGATTAGTCGCGTGTTTTGAGGTTATCTTAGGATTTACCCTCCCGCTTACGTGTACGGCGTCTCCATCGGTGAGACACGTGGTTGAAGTGTGGAGTTGTTAATGTGTTTGTCTAGTCTCTTGTAGCTGTCAATGAGTTCGTCTCATTTGTAGACACTGCTGGTCACAGACACAGCGCACGTCTAGCTCATGAGCAGATCTGGAGGAGTCAGTGGGCAATCGTCGGCACGTTCAATGTGTGCTCGCTACTTGATGGATTTATCTGGATGACAAGGCAAAGTTAAAATGCGTTTTATGTGGAGGGGAGAGGAGGGAGGAGAAAGGGAGGGTGAAAGGTCAGTGCGTGTAGCATTCTCTTCTTCCTGTATGCACACGGAATAAAGATGGAAGTAATGACACAGCAGCAATGAACTCTCCTCGAAGTGACTACAATCGGAGCTTGGGACTGGTCAAGTGCACTCCTTTCCCCATTCTTAGATCCCGTTTTTTGTGCTCATCGTTTGGCGTCAAATCCCGTCAAAGTGAGCTTTTTCTTGATAGAGACTGAAAAGCGGCTCGATTGCTTCTCGTTTTGACCTCTTTGCTTCAATATAGCCTCACTACATTCCTCTCCATAACGTGCCTGCAACTTGCCATATACTGGCCAGTTTTTGTCTGCTTTAAGAAGTTTATGCTTTGTATTTTCTGACAGCAATTGCCATCGTTGGCTGTCAATGGTTGCTCTGTAACGCCTGAACGTTGCAATGTTTGTCGAGGCTACCATGTTGCATTTTTAACTTGAAGCCGTTTGTTAGGGTAATTGTGTCGTTGTTGTGGTCTTCGGCAAAGTAGTCATTGAGCAGTATTTTAAATCTCGGAGGTCAGCCGTTTGTTGATTTCAGTCTCGTCTTGTAGCCATAGCGGTTGTGGAGGTGAACCTGCAAATCCTTTCTATTCTTTATCAAATCACTAATAAACGTCAAGGTAGTTTGTTCGAGTGTCTTTTTCTCCTTTTACTTTCCTGGCAGTTCGTATTAAGTTGTGCCTTAAGGTAAATATTGCATTTTTCCAATTTTGCAAGAGTGTTTACATTGTTCCAGCTTTCAAAGAGCAATCAAACTGGTTGTCTCGGTAGGTAGTGCCAATGCTGATGCTATTGGCTGAACTGCAAAACATCTGCCCCATGATGGATGTTCTCTTGGGTTCTTCTCTGTTTCCACTTTAGCTGAGACCAGTGTGTGTTAGCCCCCAAAATATGCTCCCTTTGAATGTGCTGCAAAAACTACCACCGTGTCATCGATGGGGGCGATTTTGCAGCCATTGCATTGTCTACTTTGTGTACCCTTAGCGATTTCTCAAGGATGAACTAAGAGCTGTCATAGAAGGCCTTGCTCCTCATCAAACCCTAGTCATTGCACTCATCATGAATTGTGAGGAGGGACAAATTAAGCAAGATGGAATGCTTCTAAAAATTCAAACACAAAATCGGTAAATTCTGCAATTATCTGCTGTCTGATGTACCAACAAATTGGAGACTTTAATGTATCAGGCGTGAAGACGAGAATTTCATCAATTGGTCTGATCTATTAGAGTGAGGTTGTTACGACGCGATCTCGAAAAGTAAGTAAGAGCTTTGTGACGGCTACTTTAAAGTGCAACCTGAAAGAAACTGCACCGCTTTAAACCTTTTATGCATCCGACAGTGCTGTTGTTTTACTTCTACTTCTAATTTTGTGCAGTTGAGTTTTAAGTTACAAAATGTCTTTTGGCAACTGCGGCTTCGTCTTTAGCTTGTTTTAGATCCAATGTTTCGGTGGCTAATGACTTATTCTCGATTCAAAAGTGCTTCTTCTCTGGGCTATCATTCTTGATTTCCTTTCCTTGAAGATCGTTATTCGATGGTTCCCTACTGAAGTTAAATATGACTGGAGGAATTAGAGCGGATACATTGGCTTTAAACAGAGCGATGTCACTGCCTTGCTATCCTACAAAACGACCTTACTTTCGATTACGTCGCATTCTTCGCATGTGAAATACCTAATTTTGCTCTATTATAGGTCTAGATGCAAAAACATAGATGCATTTGTTTAAAACATGACGGTACCCTTTGAATATCAGTAGTAGTTAATCTGCTTGAGTTCTCTGCGATACGCACAGTAGCGCATCACATAGCAATAAAAGCAAGTTAACGGCGGTTAAATCTGCAGTCAAGGAACGCCTGTTAATTCGCTTGGCTGGGATGCAGGTTCTGCAATTTATTTCCCAGCAAACTCCTCTTCCTTATGCTTCGTACTTCTTGAGAAGTTAGGAGCGCAATTTTGTAATTTTTGATTTCATATGTTAATAAGATAAATGTCAGCCGCTAAATTTAAATAATAGCACGAAATTCCACATTTATTTTGGGGTGTGATATCGCAGAAGTAACCGCATGACTTTCTATCTTATGGCTAACATTTATCAAACCTTGACTTATAACATATTTTCGGCAGCATTTTGAAGATGATGATGGACTTCAAGGATAAAAGGGTAATAAAACTTACGAAATGTGCATCTGTTTGATAGTTTTTTTCAGAGATGGAGTTTTGTGGTGCCTAACGATGGGCAATGGAACCTAGACAGTCGATTTGTGGAACTAATAAAATTCTTGAGCTTTCACAACAGTATCTCTTTGCGGCAAGAAAGTCGACTTTACCTTCATCAGGACTACTGTAGCCATTAACTAATACAGGCGATTGAAGACACTGACCAATGCAGTAAATCGGATCCATTTTCCTCAATGAGGGCCTCTCATTTCTCAAACATTGTCTTTATGCCTTAACTCCCCTTCATAGGAACCATTACTGGGACAAACGCAATTCCTCTCAACCATATCAGGCAAGATAAGGGCAACATTTAGCATCATCCTCACCACAACTGTCCCTGTACTTTATTATCTGACACACCCTCCATCACCTCACTACCTGTGGTGGCATGCTGACTCGATACATTGTCAGCCCAAAAAACTGCGCAGAGCTTTGTGACTTCTGACATCATATGTTGACGTAACTTAAAATCGACTGCTTAGAATCAGATATCAGCATAAGTTCCAACAATGAGTGTGGGAAATAATGCAGCAAAATCAACCGCATGATTTCCTTTGCTGTGACTGACGCTTACCTAGGCTAAATTTGCGGACGCTATTTCTACGGCAGCACTTTAAAAATGCTGAAGAACTGTAACGATAAAATATTAACAATATTTGCTGTCCGTGCATCATATTGTCTCCAATATCCTACATCATCACACCACCCGTGGTGACACATTGGCCGGACATCGTCGACTCAAAAATGTCTCTTAGCAGATTGGTGTACTGAAAACAGAGAAGATGGAGAGATAACGCATGGGTGATGTCAGGTCGATGGCTATGCGTAGAGATAAGTCTAGTGAGCGCCCGCTTTCTGCTAGTGATTGAGGAATGCTGCGCTCACTCGGGCAAGCACCTTAGCGATTGAACACCAGATCAGTCAGGCGACTCCTGATCCAACCTCACTGACATTTGGTCCTCTGTTGTGGGTTGCATTTCAAAGTTCATTTTGTCAAAGCTGTGCATAAAAGCAGAAGTATAGAAGACTGCATGAACAAATAAAACGCAAACAGTACACACTAATGAGTGCAAGAAAAACAAATACTGCGGAGGTGAGGCGATTTATGGAAGAACGGATGAAACGCGAGTAAGTGAATGAATACACAGTGAATTGAAGGACACAGATTGTACTGTGGATGTTGACGTGTGTACGACGTTGCGTTTAGATTCATCCAGATAAGTGGCAGTTGATCTAATTCCCTTCATTTTGTAGCATGTGTTGTTGTTTTGGGACGAAATGTGTCATGGTAGCAGGGCGGGTATCCCAAAGCTGTTCAGACCTTTATAAGGTCTGACACATGGAACGGACCTAAGCTAATATTATCCGCTTAAGATCTATCAATAGAGCAATTTCGCATGCTAAGTCCAAAATGTAGTGCAAAGGATTTAAGCGCACGAAATTTTCTTTGCAATAGCCGACATTTGTGTGTCCCATACTACTGTTGCATCCATCTGAAGGTAGTAATTTAGGCTTGACAAAATCGTGATAAATTCTGTTATGCGACTACGCACTCTTCCATTGTGTTAAATAGTTGTTGGAGCTGGCAAGGGCCTCGATAAGGAGCTTTGATAAAGTGCTGTCTGTCACACCAATCTGCAATTGTCTACCAACCATGTTTCCAGGCGTGAGTTAACACTTGAATGAAAGTCAAGTGAAACACATCAAATTAGGCCAGAGTTTTCGGTGCTCCAGCGGGCTAGTACCTCAATATGCATGCAACCAAGTGACATGGCATTTGAGGTTTAAAAGGAAGCTTTTAGTCCGAATGTGGACTTTCGCGCTTTTTTCCGCAACAAGATGCGTGCTCGCCGGACGCATCTCGTCTAACAGTGAGGACTACTTAGTAAAGTGTATGTATAGCAACTATATGGACGTACTGAAGCGACTAAAGACCCGTCCTCATTGGTGGATGAAGCGGTGGTATACCCTCGTTACCTTGCACTGTTAATTTTATCACCGGCGAAAGGAGATTGGTGCCCCCGTGCATTTGATCTACGCTTCTAAGGGGACGAAGGTCAAGTGGAAAGAAATGAACGTCAGACCTATCTACACACCTCCGCAGATATGTCGACACACCACTGCTGGCATTGTAGTTACAAATCGTGCACAAAGCAGCAGACTCACTCTCTCTAGAAGCTGGGCTTCAACCAGTGTAATATGGGGCTGTATGCATATGGCGTCCGCAGGGTATGCGCCCAATCATAGCCCAGTTACGGAGCAGGCAGTGTCTGGACAGCCTAATTGCCTTGAAGCGCACAAGAGACTGAAAAACACCTATTTTCTCCTTGGCTCTTACTTCCTTCGAAAGACTAAAGCGAGTGCAGGTTGGTGGCGTTCTCCATCGTTAGTGATGTAATGAAAAGGACAAACTGGTGAAGGCTACGCCCCTCACAGTAACGAAGGAGATTGATGAAGGTTGTGCTGACCTAGAGGGTACCCTTCTCCCCCGAAGGCAGTCGACGACGATTCCGTGGCAAGAAGCGTGTTCATCGAATGCTTCCTGTTGAATACTGAGAAAGAAACTCAGTCAAGCGCACACATAACAGGTGTGCCAACGCGACAAAACCGCTTCAACTTGTTTTTCCCGCCTCACCAAAAGCAACGCCATAATTGAAGGAGTTGTTGACCATTGGTGGATACGCGACACTAGACTTGGACTTCATAAGACAGTGTTCAATACCATTGTGCTGGATTAGCTAATTAGATCAAAAAAACGTTCATTTCCATGGCCATCATTGAAAACTTACCCACTCTGACTCGATGTGCGCCTTAAAGCGCTGCGTAAAACATGACTGCTGCTACGAAATCATTGCAGCCAATTTTCATTGTCAAGCTGAGGTCATCGCCGTAAAGATTGGTTCCATTGCTCTCTGTTAGTCTTGTCGATTTCCTATACCGCTCTCACTTTTCTATTAACAAGGCATTAATAAATTGCAGAGTCATGAAACTACAAGATTTTTTAGTTATAATCGTTGATAGTATTGCCATTGTTTCATGATAATGACGTCCACTAAACAGCATGATTTTCCATGAAAGCCTAGTCATTACTTCCACAATTACTAGGCTTTCATGGAAAATCAACATGCATGCATGCAACATCAAGATTCACACGTTCGATGAACCCACAGACTCCTAACTGCCATTCTCTCAATAATTCATGTAAAACCATATGAAATCATGAGCAACATTCGTTTGAAGAGACGGAGCTCAAAATTAATTGTTTCACATGACCAGCAGATCATCATAATTTTATGTCTGCTTCCCATATTGTAACACGCGACTTTGTCTTTGTTATTGAAGTTTTCTGCTCATCGTCCAAGTTCACATGCTCAAAGCTAAAGCCGATATTTCACAAAAGCTATCATATGACTAGTGTCTGTTGTGCTAAACCCGTTCTGCATCGCCGATCACCAGCAACTTTAATTCAGGTCAAAAAGACACGATCTCATCTTGTAAATCAACTTCTCATTGTGGGTCCCAAGAGCCAGAGAGTGGAAAGAAACAGCTAAGTAGACAATGAAAGGTGCTTTGTGTACAACGTCCACACACCGATGACTTTTCGACTTTAATGTCTATTCCTGTCCTGGTCAGAAAATTATTAGACGTGTAACTGACTTCCGGTACATTTCAAAGATGGTGCTCATCTTCTGTTCTTCTTTAGTTTATGGAGATTCGCACTAATTGCAGTAGGTAGATGGCTATGCGATTATTACAACTATGATTGACCGATCTTGTTCACAGCCGAGATATGATGCTTGTTAGCACCCAGCTTAGCTCCCACTCCAGCCTCGTAATGAGGAGAGCCCTGCTGAAGTCATTGTCATCCGCACAACTTTCCTCCATTGCTCATAATCTAAGCCTACATAACATCCGCTTGCACAAATTTAAGCCAAATTTGAAATAGTTGGCGCCGCGTCCTGTTTTAATAATATGGGCTTATTTCTAAGCAATTCTTACTTTCATTCCACTTTTACTCAGCTCAGTTTTTTTGCAAAATAAAACAATGCATTATTAAAAGACTTACCACCTGCATTTCTCCTTTCCTCCACCTTCGATTTGATACCCTTAGGTGAATAAGACTGACTAGCAAAAGGTGTATTTATATTTGTGCAGCTGGATGAGGGGAGGGGCATATTTCCAGATTGCTCAAGTTGTATAGAATCAATGTTGATCTCTCCATCCTTAGGAAGTGGTGACGTCCGATCAACCACAAGCCTGGTTTATATAATCGCTTGCCACCTACAAGGCAAACTCAGCCAATTGTGCATCGCAGAATGATTTTGACTTTCAAGCCTTTAAAGTAGGGTTTTTAAAGTCTCAAATTCTCATTGCTTTTTTCAGCTGGGATCCTATCCCACTGTCACAGCTGGTTGTAATGAGTATTGTTTCCCAGTTCTTCCTTGGAAGCCCACCCACGTTGCGGAACATAGATCGCCAGAGAGGGTAGAAGACGAATAGTCAACTCGTTGCTGGCCTCGATGCTACTGTCTTGCCTCGCGATCCCGTGACCCATGGAATCCATAAAATTTAGGTCCACATCAACCACCGAGTGCTTCTAGGCGACTTTCAGGGTACGAACTCCTGCATCCAAAGAGCTGCAGAACGCCTAAATTTACGAAATCGGATGATCCACTATGCTGAATGGAAGGTGATGGGAGAGAAACAATGTGGGAATGGACTTTGGGACGAAAGAGCAGGAGGCGGAACTAAGACCGCAATAGGACTGATGGTGCTCTTAGGATCAGTAAGTTCGGAAGAAGGAGGGGAAATATCAAGCAAGTGGAAATCGTAAAATCAATTTTGTTTAACTATGGGAATCGCTCATCACGTGCACCTGCTTTTAATTTTCTAAGTGCTTTTTGTTACTTCCTAGCTACCAACACTCAAGGCAATCTCATCACTCCCATCTACATTTGTCCTATGACAGCCCTCTCTAATGAGGAGGCTCAGGCCTTGGAAGCTTCACACTACACCACATTACTGCTTAATCTTCTCTCTGTGGATAACCCATCTGTTTGGATTGCTGCCATGTGTGTGCTTGTCAAAGTCTCCCCTTCTGTCTATTTGGCCCTTCTCATCGTTTATTTATGCGGTGTAAGGCCTCTTCTTAACATCTTTCACCACCCCAACACCCACAGAAAACGCTCAGCCTGGCGAATCATAGGTAACCTCTGCATCTTCAGAAAGGTCCGTGTCCTACTATCTCACACGAATGCTATTAAACCTATTGTTTGTCTTTTAAACGAGGCCAATGACACCGACTACGAGCGTAAATTTTGGATGACGTTGGCCTTCAGCGTGAGCTCTGAAGACGCTAAAGCAGCATGTCAACTCCAGTCGTCGCATGACGGATAGCCTATCAAGGATGCTTGGTGTGGTGTTGTGCGCCATCTATAAAAAACGCTGAAGGTAGATTAGCTTTACGGTAGACTGCAATAGTGTCTGTTTTTGTAGACCTTATTCCCTTGGCTCATAGTGACGTTCTCGAACATTTCATGTCCATACACACTTCACACTGTTTGTACTGACAATCACAAAAGTCGGCTTAAATGCAAGACGCGTAGATATTAAATGCAGCCGAATCGTTGCCCATTGGAAAATTACTCAATGACTGCCCTTTCAATTAAAGCTGTGGTCTACCATGACAAATGAAGTGGACTTAGGAGTGACTGATTTAAGTGTGGTGAAAATTCTGTACGGAGTGATGCGACAAATGTGTTTCGATCCAGCATTATAACTTTATAATTGCTCGAACGACACCTAAAAGACAAATCGTCCTGGCACCCATGAAGACATGAGGAAAAGGCAATTCGTTAAAGACTTTGTGAAGTCAGGGTGCATTTGCAGTGATGACTTTGCATGAGTCAGAGGTTTTTTCTATTCTAAATTGCGTTTACTGAAATACTATTTCTTTAACTCTACCGTTCAGGCAGAAATCAAGGATGGAATTGATTTCGAAAGAAAATTTGAATTTTTATCACAAGACCATGTCAGTAACTCTGGAATAAATTATTCGATTTAACTAGTCCACCGGCAGATGCATCGTCAGCTCTTATTAAAAATGAGAGAAGCTCGGAAAGTACGCACTTCAGCCTCTGTTTACTCCAATCAAGATTGCCGAAAAATGTGCCCCTACAAAATAAGCCTGTTCTTTTGAAATGTTTAAAAGGGGAATGAGAGAAGATCGGTGGCGATCCTGCTACACTTGTGGCGGCAACAGTAACCCATTTATTCTTTGACGACGTTAAAGTTTTTGAAGAACTTTTTGAATTACTAAATTGACTATTACCTCGGTTTTTGACTTTAGAGCATACGTCAAAATGCTTCTTATCCTCTAGTAAAACAGCTTTCATTGTCCTGCAGCAGTAGTCATTATTCTGTACGTTGATATAATTCAGTGTTGCGTCACTTTGTTTTAACTCGTCAACCAACAGGAGGTGCAAATCCTCTCTACAGACTTCATCCACTCCAAATAAGAAGCGTTAGGAGCTTAAAGTCTCGCAACGCAACATTAAAAATTAGAAATCGAATCGTGCCTCTTTGCTTTCTACCTTACTATCAAGTACCCCTTCTACATCATCTTGCCTGCTATAAGTCGGCTTCTGTTTGTGTTCATGATCCCCAGGTAAACTAGAAGGCCGTCTGCACAACCACCTTGTCGACACTTTCGTAACTCGATTTATAACGAATTACCAAGCTTTTCGTATTACCGTCACAAGAGTAAGAGTTGCTGATAGAAAAGAAGATGCCGTTAGAGACTAGTATCGGCAGAGGATTCTGGAGAATAAAATGAATCATATGCCTGTAATTAGCTTAGTAGGCGATTTCAGGTGCTGATTTTCCACGTAATATCCAAGTTTCTCCCCAATACACTACTGGGATCAATTTAATTGTTTTACTAACAAGCGAAAACGCTGGTGTAATCTGCAACACTCACTTAGTGGCCACAATCACACCTATGAACAACTTCAATGTCCCCTGCAAGTGGTTGGTGCATGTCGTTGATAAAGAAAATGAGGACTATCACTAGCGTTTCACAACGTTTGCTTGCATATTTCCACGCTGAGATGCTAGGCTGCGATGAACAAGTGTCATGAATCATTAACAGGCATCTAAAGACCACACAAACGCATACCGCCTCCTCTTCTAGAAGAAGTGAGCCATTTGGTCAAGGAGACGCTTCGAATTTGTATCAAAAGTCATCAAAGTTACTGTAGTCCCTTTCAATCATGGTGATGCAGAGTAAAAAGCACGTCTACTACTGTGCGTGGACTATCGAGAGTTGAACGCAGCAGCAAAGGACGCATTGCCATTATCCTGCATTAACGATTCGTTCAAATCCATGCACGGGTCAAGAAGGTTCCCAATGCTAGATTTATAAACAGGATGCTGGCAAGCGGGAGTAGCAGAAATAGAGGCAGCAACCATGTTGCCACGCGGGATCGATGGGTATCAGCCAATACCTTGTTGTCTCTGTGATGAAAATTGCATTTATTCTGACGTTTTAAAACACTAAACAATCTATCTAGGTGATAGTTTAGTCTTCAGCAGAGGTAACTGAGCCCATTGCGTCGACCTGAACATAGTGTTGGACTTTCTACGAGAAGTGGGGTTCGCCTTAAACTGAAAGAAAAGCTTCTTCTTAGAATGTTTGGTTAGCTTTATAAGAGATGCAGTCATGTCAAATGAGATGGCAGTTACTGCAGACGATACGGTCAGAAATATGGCCAAAACCAACCTACTGGAATGAGATCCCTTAGGTTTTTCATTTCTGCAAATAACTGCGGCCACGATCGTAGGCTCACAGCATAAATTAGCCGAGCAGATATTTCCAATGGCAAATTGGGTATGATGAAGCGTTTAAAGAGGTGAGGTAAATGCAATGCTCCTCACCGATTCTGGCTTTAATAAACTTCACGAACTATCCAGGTTGGTAGGAAACATGTGCAACCACCTCCCCATCTAGGCAAAATTATCACGAATTTAGCAACTTTTTTTTGATGTCCAGCACACAACTAGATGCTTCTCAATTTATTACGCTACATAGCTTGAAAATGTCACCTAATGAGTAATGCAAAGTAAGCCATATTAATTCTGAGAGCTAGAAAATTGTGTTGAAGCGAGTGTAGATGATATTTGACCGTGTTTGACCAGTTTACTACATTTTTGGTGACCAGAATTCCTCAGACCTTCCATTTTATTTGATAAAATAGAGCCCATTATAGCAAAAAATCATGCTGCGAATTCTTTTTGATGAGGTTGGTTTTGATAACTCAAAGGTCTTCTCCTGGTGGTTCTGTGTCCTGAAATGCGTGGACGCTCAATCGTTTTCAAAGCAATGGCGCCATTGCATTTAGACGCGAAATCTACAAGATCACTTGGAACATCATCAAAGGCTCCACTAGACCCCATTATTTTATTGCTTATCTTTTGGATACCAACCCAGCAAATACAGATCAACTAAAATAACATCAGTTTTCTGCCAACACCTTATTATTAAAAGTGAAATGGTCCAAAAGCAACGAGGGGCAACTACAAAAACGTGTAATAATGTTAAGCATCGCAGCGTAAAACAAAGAAACTCAAGCATCGCAAAGAACAGTGCTGGTAGGAGGCGCCTCTACTTCACCTAATGGTGAAAACTAATTGGATTTCCATCTGCAATGCCAGTCGTGCTGTTCACTAAGTCGTGCATCCCACTTCCTACGGCGTAACTAGCGACATCATTTATTCTTACTACAAGGAAATGAGTAGTGTGCGTGAATGACTCGAACTAGCTGCCATGAAGGAGCTCTCGAACTGTCGCTTGAAGTAGATGAATGGGAATGAGTAGGTGGGTGGGTGGGTGAGTGGGTGAGTGGACGGATGGGTGAAAGGAGAGTAAGTGGACTGGGATCTACTCTTCGCAATCCTGACGCCACCTGCTATTGCTTTCAACTATGCTTGCAGTGGGCAAAAGCATGCATGCACAAACTGCCACATTCCCACATGCATACAAAGAGGATCTGCCTCACGAATATTCAGTCTACAATGCAATCATAACCACACGGCTACATTACAGAATGCGTGCGACTACTGTGCATACGTGTTGGCCAGGCAGAAGCATTAGCACCACTATCAATCTGATGTGTTGAACCGGTGGTCGATTATTCTTCATAAAAGACACACTCTTCCATGCAAGACTCAAACCAATTGCTTACTTATCTGGACTTTGGCGCACTAAGCATTCTGTTGACGGATTAGTGCATTTGTAAATGATGACAGCAATTCAGAGAACGAGATTGCATTGGGTTATTAACAAAATCACTGCCCGATTGATTTGGGTTCTATGAGCAAGAGCTACAAAACGTCTTTCTTACAAAGAATTGTGGATCACCGGAAACTGGTTGTTCACTTGCCACTGGTAACATTTTCCTAAATATTGGGGCTATGCGAAAGGTCCATAAGTCATCTCCTTCACTTTAATTGACCATCCGCGATTCGAGTGCTACATCCGACTATGTCATTCGAAATCGCATGTTATTCAGGCCGAATTATGCTGGTGTTAAGCAGATGAGTTAAGAGGTGGGGAATGGATCACTAACTAACTGATCATTGAAGTTGGCAGGAAGGTGCTATGATCGTTTAATTGTTCATATTTTTGGGATTACATCTTACCATGAACTAACTATTTAAAAAGACGACAGGAGCATGTACGGGTGGTTAGGGGATCTGCGAGTGTGGTTACACAAACATAAAATTGGAACTCAATATGTGTTTATCCTAGTCGCCATGAGATGCGATAAAGTTGCTTAAGTAGAATCTCTAGACACAGTTTTACGTCGGTCGGTCAATCATCCTAAACGGTTGCTAGTAAGACCACTGCATGTTACAGTGATTGCAGTCCCATAAGTTGGTGACGCGCTCATAATGCTACACTTTACCATGAATAACGTGAGTGCGTGATATGTGCAAAATAGTGCAGTGTGTAGGCCAATTTTGTCTTTTGCATTCACAAGCACACTTCCACTTAGACGTCAAAGACCGCTGCAATCAGCAAGCCAATGGCAACTGCTGTGCACACACACACACACACAGGAGTAGTTGGCGCTAGTTATGTGAGCGTCAACGCCTTTTTTCATCGTTTCCTTCCTCCTCTTTCGCCCCCTTTCCAAACCCTACTTTTTACTTCGCCGATTGTATGGCTGTCAGTCAGCCCCACCATCACTCCTGCTTGCATCTGTATCTTCTTTCTGACACTGCTCCTCCAACTTCTTGATTGCTGAGTGTGGACCCATATCCGCATAAATTAAAACAAATAGCAATGAACGGTGCAACTGTAACGAGGAAATAAAAGATCTTCACATAAAGTAAGCAACACCTGATTTCCCACTTTTACAAGTTGCGTACACGATGTGAGTATGCCATGAAAATGCAACCGGTAGAATCGTCAGCCTCATTTTAGGGTGAGCACCTGTAATACTTCCTGTTGAAGCGGTTAGGAGTACCTTAGTAGCGCCATAATCGTTTCCAAGCCGATAGGTTGGACAAGTGGTTTCTGACAGCAACAGATGTAAACAAAGTGTCCCTCAGTGTCCTAGCTTTGCGTTGGCTTCGAGTGCATACTTTTTTAGTAAAGTATCCTAGTTAGCGTCCATAGTCGCCAAATCCTCCTTTTTCATCACAAGGTATCCTCTTTCAGCTATCCTCCTGAATGCTATCACTCAACACATTTGGCTTCTTACTTCTTTTACGGTCAAAAGCATGCCGCTATCACAAAATCTGTCTATCACGAAGTTAATGTATTGTCGCTTCTATACTCGTCTCGAGCTGCAAGGATAGGATTTGTCTCAGTCTAATTTTTGTAAAGCGCGGCCATTTTAAGCTTAATGGAGCACGTTTCGACGACTCTTTCATCAATTTGTTTGCGCTCTACTTGTTAAACGTAGTATTGCTATCGCTTTGGAAAAAATTGAATGCACCTTTTTGTCAACCATCATCTTTATTCTCGGACAAGCCCCTCCTTTCTCATATACCACCCATCACAGGAGCTTACAATAGATAAGTCCGTTCTTAATGAGATGCGGTTGGTCATTTTATGGGTAAATAGCACCACCATGTCGCTCCCTTTCAACTGCATCGCCATGCCGTATTGAATATTTAGTGCTGAAGAAGAAGTTTAATACGAGTAGTTTCTGAGTCCTTTGATTTAGCCTGTGCTCAGCAATATAACAATTCTCTAGCCGAGTACACGCAAAATAAGGAATGTTTAACGCGCTTATTAAAACACTTGAAGTCGTCTACTAACGGACGCTCCGACGACTCCTCTTCTCTAACTACTTACAAATTCATAGGCAGCAGATGCCAACACCTTCTGGTTAAGCCTCACTAAACTTAGTCCGCCTGCAAAATATGTGCATATTCAGTTGAATGTTGAGGTACAGACCTCACTCATCGGTACGATTTCGTCTCAAAAATATCCATCTCTCATTCTCACTTATAGTAGTAATCGAATCTGAGATTCCTGATTGCCGCTACGGGGTGGACCATAGAATATGGTCTTGTAAAATCAGTGACTACTCAATTTTTGTCTCCTCTCCATGAATTCATCAACATTATTAGCCTCTCAAAAACATTCCAAAATGCTAGCTACAGTGTGGTTAAGCGCCGATATAAACTAGGTCATTTTACTCGCACCTAAGCACAAATTTGCCCCAAACCTCGCAACCTAACCGCCCGCATTACTTTTGCAGAAGTGATGAGTGCAGATAGTAATCCAATTCTCATGACTTCGCAAACATGTTGACCTATACAAAGATCAGGCAAGTTGGCGAACTTACAGATTTCCTAAAGCAATTGAAAGAAATTACCCAACAACAAGGCACATCACAATTGTTGACCACATAAGTGATTGCATCAATTGCGTCGTCTCCTCGTCCGCACATGATCGCCAAATCTATCAATCTCATGCCCTTTGGAGATCATATCATAACAGCCCTACTGTACCAGTTCAGCGAATTGATCGACTAATTTGCGTTGGTGATAGTTAATGCACCACAGCCGCCAATTCTTTGACACAGCAGCCAATGGGGAGCTATCGAGGCCTCCACAACTCTGCAGAGGAGGTATAATCTTACCAAATACTTGGCAATCACTTGCTTGGTGCTTTCTTGCGATCAAGCACCCATTACATGCATAGGTTTGTACTTACATTTCTTCTTTCTTTATCACTCTATATGTTAGGCCAATCGTTTCAAAAATAGCTGCAGTCGCTGTCGAGACATTTTGGCTATAAAGCATTAAAGGTGGTGAAGGACAGTTGCGTTGTGTGGTATTTGGAAAGGAGGAGGAGGATGAGGGGGAGGAGAGATCGGTTGGTTAGAAGAACTGAGTGCAGTTAGCGTCATTTTTTAGGCGAAACAGGCACTACTGTTGGGTGCGGTGATGAGGATTGCTGCTAAGCAGATGAAGCGTGTTTTGCGCAGGTGTTACCTCTGGCAGCAGGGATTCACAGCAACTATGGTGGTGCTTGCTGGATTACTTCGTGGCGTGGCCTCATGACTATGGGTAAATGGTGGGGTATGCGCAAACAAATGGTGTAGAAGATGATTGAGAGAGGAAGTGTTGAATTCAGCTCTACCTTGTGTAGAGTGTTCGGCTGTCTGTGAAGGAGAAGAAGGAGATAGGGAAGGGGATGGGAGGTGGAGGAGGGTGAATGCAGTGAAAAGCGCATCATTCCACGCGTCAACCTGCCAATTTCGACGTTTGAATCTTGAGGTAGGATGTCAATACTACTGAAACGGCGCTCGGTAGGTGGAGCTTTACCAACTCGATGGTCCACCATTTCTCTCTGCTGAGTAGTAGTAGTGGTGGCAGTAGTGGTAGTAAAGCCGGGATCTGGTTTGCGTTCTAGTGGCGGCGGCTGCAGTGGTGGCAGCCAAATAAGGTGGAGGAGGAGGAGAAGGAGGAGGAGGAGGTGGTGGTGATGGTGGCTGTGGTGGTACATATCCGACATTGGTAGTGAACCGGTAAGTAGGGAGGCGAAACTTGCCATTTGCTAACGCACATATTAGTGGCATTGAGTGGAAAAAGCGATTCTGTCACTTTGCAACTGCACTGAGTGCCTACATTCTGCCTGGCTGCTGCACCGTCGACGCCGTCGTCGTCATCGTAGCATTTAAGCGACCCAGCTGTGGTTAATTCAATCAACTAATGAGGTACTTATTTATTACTTGAGCAACTGTTCGGTTGCATTTCGATGCTCTGCGTTCACTTCTCAATTCACGTGGCCTACCTCTTCCATAACTTCCACTCCTCTTCCTCCCACCATCCACGCGTCGTTGTGCATGACTTGACACAATCTCAGTGTGTGTGTGTGTTCCCGTGCCATAATAAAGAGCAAGTGGACCAAATTCTCTTATCTCTTTTATCATAAAAACACAACTAATGTAGAGAAAATGCGAAAGCGTTTACAAACTGCTGCTTTGCACTAAGAGCTGTCGGAGTAGGTAGTGAAGAGGGAACGGAACGCCATTAATAGAGACTTCTGTAAGGAAGGCATGCTTATCTAGAGCCGAAAGGATCCACACTCACGTACCGACTCCCAGTTCAGCACATGTAGTGGTCAATGCTTAAGGATAATGTGATGAGTAGGGGTCCTAAATGTCCCTTTCTCGGTTACCATTTCTTATGGTAAGTAGAGACACGAGGAGTTTTGGACTCCATTATACTCAACTACCTCTCAGCTTTCATTCCAATTTTTCGACCCCTGCAAATCTTGCATCACTGACTTGTGAATGCTGATGGGAAGTTCTTAGCAAACTTTTTATGCAATCGTGGCTATCCTCTGTCGACTAAACTAAAGCATACTCAAAATCTTAATATGTTGCACCATTTGCCAAAAGTATTTTGACAGAGCTACAATTTTTAACGAGGATTCAGTTCAATTTAACGGCAAACCGCGGCCTTTTGTTAGTTGTTCGTGGCATTAGAAGCAAGAAGACCAAATTCAATGCTTTATTTTTTGGTTTTTAGGCATTTGAATTGCGCTACTGATGCGGCCAGTCTTCGTAGAAGCTACCACTAACCGAAGGCCCAAACTCTGCACATCTCTCGATTTTGGACTTAGACCATGCTGTCATGAAAGAATAAATGATGCCGTGAAATAATGTGGGGGGAAACCCCAACGTCACCAAGTAGGTAATTATTTTGAGGACCCGAAGTTATACCGATGAGAGATTGATCTCCACCATCAGACAATGCGTGGCAACATGAACTGTATCCAAGGCTAATTTTCCGTGCTCCAAACAATCAGACCTCAGTGTTCTCGCATAACCAGGTCAGTAGGATGGAATGTTATTCAAGCAGACGCGGCTGCACATGCTGGTTCACCAATTGTTCCATTTGCGTCACATCTGTGGCAGACGACTTTGAGGAAGATGTTAAATCAGTTCGTGTTGCCTTATTTTGAGTCCATCCACTGTAAGCAAGAAGGAGCTTCAGATGTGTAGGCATCACAGTTCATGTGGTTCTTACGAAGGGACACAGAAAGCAGACGCAGTCAATGGCAACAAGGATCCCAAAGAGCAACTTTTGGCTTTATCAAGGGTAAGTCAGCCTAACTGATCTTTCCAACCAGTTTATTTGTTTAAAATGAACTGAGGTGAATTGAAAATAATAAGCCGTCGACTAGTGAGCCAGAGGCCAATGCTCTGTCTTGAGTCCTGCTTTCAAAGTAATGGGACCTTCCAACTGCCAGTCTTAAAAAAACATCTCTTAGTACTTATTTGCAATTCCTTTCCATTAGGCCTCCTCATTTCAGTTAACCTTGCAATGGGAAAACCAGCTAAACACTTTTTTTGGTTCCACCATGTGGCTTTCGTTAAATGCTGAACGAAGGAGCCATAATAAAATGTGCCCAGTTGACTTCCTCCTTGTAATCAACATCGTGACGGAAAGGAGTCATTCAAATTATCTGTAGGCTTTACGCATTTATTGCAACAGAAAAACCTACCTACTTACCATTACAACCATGACGACAACGACAAACGAGTGATGGTATGGGTTTATTGTGTCCCAAGGGAAGAATTCAGCGTAGCAACCAATAGTGAAGCGTTGAAGAATATTAAGGTGAGGAGATAAAAGTTTCGGGTCGCGGGGAGTGTAAAGTCCACGGGATCAGACAATGTGCACAAAAAGCCCATCCCCTATGTCCTGAAGCATCAGGTGGGAAATGCATTTGATGTTGCACTTGTCTTTCCATCAGTTAAACACAAATCAAGGAGTGATCCATTGTTTATTGTTTGGAGTCCACAAATCCGTGTGGTGACTTTGTACCCATGTATTTTGGCATATGAGCTACACGTGACTGCTCTATGTGGTTAGTAAGGAAGATGCCGTGTGGCTCAATGACTGTGATTTAAAATTCAAGGCATTGTTACGGATAGTTGTTAGCGACGTGTGAAAATAATGTAGTTCTTGTGGCATGACATTGTTCTCGCACCTTTAATGTGGCGAGGTGGTCGACACATGCTTTACGGAATGGGGCAGCGTTGTTGGCAAAGCTGTACCCAACCCATCTGGCTCTCTTTTCTCCCATCACTCAGCACAACCTAATGCCGCGATCCAAACTGCATGATCTGTCTCACCAAGGGGCGATGCTAAAGTCGCGTAAGGAGCAGTTGGAGGAAGTGAAGTCATCGACGTCAGAGAGGGAGAAGAAAGCGAAGGATGAAATTATTGAGGTCATGGAAGGAGCAGTGCTGCAGTTTTGTTTGGCGGCAAACACAGCTCTGAATGCTGCCATGGCGAAAGTGGAGAAGGCGAATGAGGCTAGCCACGAGAGCATAAGCAAACTCGTGCGAAAGACCTTGGACCTGGATTTAGAAGCAAGCAAGTTGCAAGATGTCTGCGCGTCGCTGAATGGGATTACAGTGAGTGGCAGTGACTGTTGTTGCATATTATGTTGAAAAGTCTTCCAACTGGTCCTTCCGATTCCTCTTCTTGCATCCTATCCTTTCGGCCTTCTCTATCTTACGCTTTATTTGTTCCTTCCCTGCTATAGCATTTGCAGGAAGCATTGGCGAAACAAAAGTGGTTGGAATGGCTCCGTCGTGAAGGCACGCTTTTGGAGGGAGAGGTAATGATGGAACACCAAAGACCTACGTCCATCATTCGGATGCACGTGTCTGACGGATTCACTAAAGTAAGTTACCAAACGCGCGAGTAAACTTTGACTCACTAAATCTAACCTGCGAGTTTTGCCTTTCGCGATGGATCAAGAGATGGGGAAGCAAGGATTCGACTGGGGAAACAAATCTATCAGTTTCAGTCAAAGTAAAGTATGCGTACGGGGCGAAGTCAATTTCGACATGCCAAAGTAGAGTAGATTGTGGTTTTGCGAAGAGAGACGTCTGCTGAGTTGATGGGTTGTGGAGTACTCGGCATTGCACTTCACGGTAGCCACACGTTCACCAAAATTAGGTATCCCATGAAACACTCACTATCCGTCAGTGGATTAGTAAGGAGTGGGGAGAGACGGTGAAAAAGCGCGTTTCATGCCTTCATCTTTTACGAGGAGGCTTGAATTTCCCGAAGAGTTTTGACTCGGCAGTTTGAGTAGCCGATTGCCGAGATTAATTTAAGGCAAGCAGAAATGCGAGGACAAATGTTAGACAGATCTCTGCTGTTTAGGCCTTGATTCAGGTGCGGTGAGACCATCGAATCGCGACAATGGCAATAAAATGAGAACCAAATGTTGTGAATGGAACACAAAACAAGATTTGATGCAGAAACTGTTTTCCCTGTGCAAAATGAGGAAATGGATCGCATTAGTGAAGTAAAACCTACATCTGATGTGTGTGTATTTGTTTAGATTCCAAAAAAATCTGGGTGACTTTGGTCTCATCTCATGCGAAGGAGTAGTTTTACTTCCCCAAACCCAGCCGAGCTGCAAAATTGAAGAGAAGGGGTAAGTGCAATGTAGTGGTGCTGCATATTCACATGCCCAGCTGCTGTGAAACAAAATACTCAAAAAGGTAAAAGAGATTAAAGGTCAGGAAAAACGACCTAGAGGCCGAAAAGCATAACGTCAGCGTGGAAACAAACCAAAAATTTGTGATATCAAAGGAAACAAACATAGGTAAAAAAAGGACAGCAGTCATAAGGAGAGAAAAAAAATTACAAAAAAGGGTACTAAAACAGGATAATAAAATTCAAAGTGCAAAAAAAACCAAGAAATATAAACTTGGCGAAAAATGCTAATCAAAAAAGATACAAACAAAAAAAAGAAAGGAAACACAAAAAAAAACAGCAAAGGCCGAGATTAAAAGGAACTTGCACACATGAAGTGTTGGTTACTCACGTGGATTATTTTAACTCCGATAGACACGAAGTGGTTTGCACTGCCACTGGTGCAGGCAGAGGCATGTGTTGGAGGGTGTGAAGGTGGATCCTTTCTTATTGCAGAGAAGCCGTGCCTTCCAATGTTAACGCGATCGGTCGTGAGATTATTGTTGAAGGCCTTCCACGTCAAGCTCGACTCAACGACGTTCGAAGCCTCTTCGGCGAATTCGGTGAAGTCACCAAAACGAGTGTGGACGAAGGAATGCACAGAGCCGTGGTCACATTCTCCACAGCGAATGCGGCTCAATTGGCAGTGGCGACTCCTCCTCGTCAGCTGAAGGGTGCACGGCTGTGTGTCAGCCTGCCTGAAAGTCACAAACGCAGGTGCGCTCACACTTGACTGCTCACCTTCACCTCTCACTTCTTTCGTCTCTCTCTCTCATTCCACAGACTCGATGAGGTCCAGTGAAAACCACATCACTGTCTTTGTGTTCTTTCCTACTTCACCCAATCTGGTGCTACTTGCACACATAAAGTGTTGCTTACTCAGCATTTATATTTGGTGTATTTGAGTGCCTTAGTTGTTGCTTTTTGCCAATTCCATCCTTTCTGTTGTACTCTGTGCCGTGTTTTAATGAGCGTAAAATATCTCCCCTTTGTAATTGCAGAAATGAAGTGGCATCCGTTATGATTGACCTGAATTCTTTTTTGTTATGTGTAAACTCTCTTTGAATGTGTTGAATACCAATATTTGGAGCTTTTATGCGCCATCAATTACAACCGTCATTATTTAATGGGGCTGGAATGGTAGTCGAATAGTCTCTGTTCTCTTTCAAACAATTGAGGCGCCATCGGCAGCACTAGTGAGCTCTTTTCGTTTTTAAATAATTTGTGACTAAAATCGTTTACATTGCTGCATGAGTAGGATGCTAAAACTAAAGCTTAGGGCTTTTTAAAATTAGTAAACGAGGATCATTCTCTTTAAGCCTTGTCTTTCATGAACTATAAATACAATAAAATAAAGCACGCTTTTTTGCTTTAGTAAGTTTTCGCAGCGCTAGCAAAATTATCCGGGCAGGGCCGCAAATGCTCCTATCTAGCTTTTCCCTAAACCCTTCTTTGTTTCTCTAGCTGCAAGCAGTAGAGTGGAAACAATTTTAGCTCCCTCTGACCGCGATTCCCAACAAGTTTTCCTTTGCTAACTCATTTATCTGAGGATGACTTGGGTCGATGCAACAGCTTTTCAAATCAACCTGTGCCGTTGTAAGTCGACGGTGACAAGTGATGCAAGTAAGGCTTACTCTGGTAAGGATAAGTGCCCCAACACTGTAATCATAAATTGCTGAACAGGTGGTGCTACTGAAATCATGCACTTCTTTTTATTTTGACAATGGAAAAAGCACCAATTTTACAGACCTGTAGAGTTTATTGCGAATGATTAGAAACCTTGTTAATTTGTCCCATTCACATAGTAGTAACACGGTGCGTAACTTTCTTATAGAATGTGATTTGCTTGACAGCGTCAATAGATGTCAACACTCGAGCAGCACGCATAAACTTGTCCCATAAATCGGATAAACAAATTTTTAAAGTAACTTGCAAAAAAGGTATCACCACACAGATCCTGCCAGGCGTATTTTAATCTCGGCTCAAAGATGGCATCCTTATATCAAACTCAAAGTTATGTTAGATGCTTCAAGCTGGACATAGAAATGCCGCATCTTTAGGTAATTTTACGTTTAACGTCCTCCTAGACTAGTTTAGATGGCAGAATGTATGCATAGATGGAAGTACCTTTGCCTTATGTACAAGATAAATACCGAGATGCTTTCACAAAAATCGTATAAAGGGAGTTTTTAGTGCGGTTAAATTCCAAAAGTGCGTTCCTGTAATCTGCATCAGAATTTTCTTGCAAAAATAAAGCGTTTATTACCAAACGTGATCACTTATCACTGTGTTTGATTCTTTTCCCACTTCCTTTTCTAAATTTAGAATAACTTGCTTTCCCAAAGCAGCAAAAATTGTTCGAGATGATGCACATTTGACTTTACTACTGGAAGCCGAATCAAAAATCCCACAAAAGATCCGAACCCAATCTCGTTCTACTTATTCTTGGGTCAACTTTACGTGGATGTGAATTTGTCTGTCCTAAGGGATAAAATAAGTGTCACATCAAATTCAGCATCTGACTTAAGAGTCTTACCCATCGTAGACCGCGGTTATACGCCAAATCATCATAAAAGGGCATTCCATTACCCATTTATTGAGTAAAGTCATATAAAACCAACAATGATATTGGTAGTCTTTTTAGCTTATGACGAACGCGAAGAAAATCACTAATTTTGACACCAACTGGGCCAATGTTATGTAGAAAGTTGACTTGCTCATCCATGACGCAAGGCACGAAGCGCTGACCCAATAGTTGTGCAGACTCATGGGCTTGTCCAATCAGATGCCTCACTCTCTCATTGATCACTCCCAACCAATAATGCAGGAGTTGTGAATCATCCATTAGCGAATAAGCGCTTAGAATATGAACAACGGGCGCACCCAAGAAATGTATAAATATCAAAGCTGTGTAGTAGCAGCACCACTCACTTCCAAATTTCGTGTTGGGGCTACACGTAGCCCTGAGTTGTTCGTTGTACTGCTTTCCTGCACTCATGAATCGTACAGCGGAATCAGCCGATTCCAACTTTAATGTTGCATCTCAAGTTCAGGAGGACAGAAGTTCCAGTGAGTGCTTTACGTTTATAGTGCCCTCGTTAAATGGTGTGTTCTCAGGGTTATACAATTCATTCTTTCATGAAACCACCCGGTTTCTGCGTTCAGCTGCCAAATTGTTCCTTTTCTTGACACTTTGCAGTTTACTAATAAGATGGTGATAAGCAAGAATTGGCTGGGCTATCATCCTTACTTGTTGATGTTTTGGTGGGGTTCTTAGGATAGCCACCAAGAGCGGAATGTGCCCCAACCCCATTTTATCCACCCCAGTTTGTTAGTAGTACACGCCAAGCGAAGTGACATATTTGAAAATTATTATCTTTTTCATATTTAAATGCGCGCTCCTAGGTCAGCTCACCTAAGGCAATTTTTGAGGTTGCAGCTAATTTTGGTGTGGAAGTCATGACCGATTTCGTCAGTATTAGACAGGAATGCCTACCTACTACTGAAAGAGTAGGTTTGCTACGCAAGTTTAAAAGGCCGTGAAGTTAGGAAACACTATTCATATTTTCTTTTTTCCGTTGACGTCATTTTTGCTTTATTTTACAATTGCATTCAATTAAAACAAAGATCGTGCCTCGAAAGACTCTTTTGGCCCAAGAGAACCTAACCCATCGAATCTTGGAGATGGAATTTCCTCAGTAACCGTAAGTACTTGGAATTGGGCTGCAGCATGGCCATGACCTATCCGTGTCTTTCCGCATTTAACAACGATGATCGCTTTTGATAGGACTCAGATAATTTGTCGCCGAAAGTGGCTACTGGTGCACCTTACGAAAGAAACATGGGAGCAGCTGGATGGATGCCCCTGCTCAACGGCTACATGCTACCATCGAACTCAAGTTCGACTCCAGCTGTGACCTCTCTCGGAGGTCATAATATTGCACAGTTTACTACAAATTTCCAAGTAAATTGCCCCATGGATGCTACTGCTCTACTTGGTAGTGACCTCGGCCATTGTCTTCCGATGCTGCAATCCGTAAGCACATTCGTTTGAGGATTAGCTAAGAAAATTATGCTTCTGCAATATGCGCAGGGCCTTATTCAACGGCTGACGACTCAAATGCTTCAAAAAGTTACATATGTAGGCAAAGGCTGAGACAAAAGGGCTGTTCTACCATTGCAGGGCCCCGCAACAGTTGCACAGATAATGCCAAGTGAAGCATGTGCAATTCCCTTCCATATTTTCGACTGTTATGCATGTAGAAGTGCGAGACTTGCAGCATTAGCTCAGATAACATATTACATTTTGTAATATTTGTTCGAATCTGTGCTACATTAATAGCGTCTTCACAGACTTCCGTAACATTGTCATCCACCTCCTCACCCTTATGACCAACCGTGATACGAGAAAAATAAAATGTGATTGAGAAGAGAGCCTGCTGTTGGCGGAGGAGGTTGTGTTTTCATGCTAAAGTGGATCGCCAAGAAGTGCGGTCTATTAAGGCGACTAAGTGGATGAGCGGTGGGTAGGAAGACGATGGAAGATGAGTGATGAGTAATGAGTGGAGGTGGAAGTTAGTGTGTGAGCCTAAATTACACCGTGTCGGTGGTTTGTGTGTGTGATTGATTGAGCTTAGCCAGCCGCAGAAGAGGTGTGGGTGGACAAAATAAACGATAGGCATGAGATAGGCTTTCTTTGTGGAATATGAAGTAGCGACGTTGCCCTGAGGAGGCTACAGACAGCCCAACCAATTAGAAACGTTGAGGTTGGTTTTTTGGCATAGATTGGAGCATCGGATACGAAGTGTCCCGAGAGCATGTTGACATGCGTTGCTTAAGTAGGCGCAGTTAGTTATTGGTCGTGAAGTAGTAATGATAAAGCGATTGGTGAATTGATGATAGAGAGGCTGTTGAAATGTATTGCTGAAGCGATTGAATATTATGCAAGTGATTGAAAGAGATGATGATTTGGAGAAGGGGAAGGGCAACAGCAATCCAACTACTAAAGAAAGAAAGAAAGAAAGAAAGAGAGAGGAGAATGGTAAGTGAAAAAAAGGGAGAGGAGGGTGCTGCACCTGCAATGGAAGTAGAAATGAAGGAATGAGAGAGGGAGGGAGGGAGGGAGGGAGGGAGGGAGGGAGGGATGGGTAGAGATAGGGGAAAAGTGAAAGAATGAGGAAGGTAAGGGTGCGTGAATGAATGAATGAATGAATGAATGAAAGAATGAATGAATGCGGTGGTAGTAGAAGTAGTGCTGATCAAAGAAAAGGCATAACTTAAAGTGAAATGAGAAGGAGGGAGGGAGGGAGGGAGGGAGGGAGGAGAGAGGGAAGAAGTCTACTGGCAACGTAAAAGTAGTTGAGAGGAGGAGGAGGCAAAGTGGTGCGTCTACTGGTAAGTTGTAAGTAGTGGCGTATTAGTTGAGTAGTTGTGGACGGCGGTGAGTGGGTGAGTGAGTGCAACAGTAGTGAGTGGTGTTAGGAGTCAAATTGTTTTATTTGGCTGACGATGTGAGGTTAATTTGAAAAGGTGGGAAAATGAATGTGTTTTTGGTTGAAGGTGATTGAGGGGCACTTCTGATGGGCTTCAAGTGTTTGAAGTCTTTATTGAGGTTGTAGGAGGAAACACGGGACCCGAGGCCGATAACCAAAAGAAAGGGGGAGCAACAAGGTAGAAGTGTAATGTGGATTGCAGAAAGGAGGGAATGAGATAGGGGATTAAGGGGAGAAAGAAAGAAAGAGGATGAGAATGCTGGGATGAATGAATGAATGAATGAATGAATGAATGAATGAATGAATAAATGAATGAATGAATGAATGAAAAAAGGAAGAATGTCGTGTAGGTAAGTGAGTGAGTAGTGGAGTGACTTCTACTGGCATCCTATAAGTAAGTAGTTGCGTGCGTGCGTGCGTGAGTGTGACTATGGGGGAGAGTCGAGTCGAGCGGTCGGTGTAGCGTAGAGTGCATTGGTGGGAATGGGTGCGTGGTGCGTGCGTAGTAGTAGTAGTAGTGGTGGTAGGAGTAGGAGTAGGTGCACCCGTGGGAATGGGCGGATGGGCTGTGGGTAGAATAAGACGACGGAGAAGGAGGAGAAGGAGCGAAAATTGGAGGGAATGTTGGTGATAATTGCCGTGTGATCTAAGACATGTAACTGTTGACTACGGGGCTTAGAGAAAACCAAATTGTTCCAGCGATTTAAGAATGTGTTGATGTTGATGAACGTCGTAAAACCACGCTGATGGGTCTCGACGGCAAAGGAAAAGTAGTTGACAAAAAGCAAATGGGGCTCAAGAATAGGGATGCTAAAACACAGCAATAAGTTGTTCTTTGTTGTGGAACACTAACTGGAAAGCGGTTGGACAATTTCAATGTGTGCAACAAATGTGATGTAGCGTTGCAAGACTATTAAAAGCAAAAGAGGGCATAATACTTAAATAGAATGTAGATATATTCAGCAAGCAGAGTGTAGAGACCGGTGGCGTGGTCCAAAGACCAGCTCGCCCATTTGGAGCAACATGGTCACCCAAGTCACCGTAGCCGAAACCGGCAATCAAACAAACAATGCATTAACTTTGAGGCATTGTAGAGAAATCAGAATGTAGTAAATAAAAAGCGTAAGAATTAGAAATGCAGAAACAATAGAAGAAATTAGGCATGCGTGTGCAAAGAGTGAAAATCCTCTTTTCATAGAAGGATTGGGTGACTATCATCAGGTTAAGAAGATGAATTGAAGATAAGTGTGAATGACACATAACATTATAGGGAGAAAGGGAAACAATGAAGTATTTTTGTTTCGCTCGTGGGGGGTTTAATATGTTTGAATGGAGGGAGGAAAGAGGGAGAGGGAATAAGGTGGGGAGGGAGTTAAGCCATATAATTATACATTGCTGCGACACCATCGTTTTTCCACTTTTCTGACTACACTGTAGGTGCTAACCTTGTTTGATGTTAAAATGCGCTAATTTCTGGAAGTCGCGAGGTTGCTACGACACATTCAACATTGCTGTACCGCATGGAGATGGCATGGTGCAGACTAGTTCAGCTAATTTGAAACAAGTGGTCAGTAATGAAAGAGAACAACTACTGGACAAGAACGCATTGATTTGTTGCTAGAAGATGACGCGACTCAGCTGTAATCAAACGCCCTCACTCACTCACTGGCATCGCTTGTTTTCGTACACTTCGCTCCCACCAACATGCCCGCAAAGGCCTGGCACGTCGGAGGCATTTGTCTTTAGCCTTGGCACAGCCGAGCCAATCGCCACAGCGATGGCAGAGATAAGATGTCAGATGAATGCGAAGAGAAAAAGCAGATGGGTTAGAGTCAGTCACGATCTCACGCCTTGCGAATACAGAGCTCATGCTGATCATGTAAGGAATGATTTGCGTATACCATGCAAGATCTTCCATAGGTGTCTCAATGGGCTTTGGCTATCGTCCAAACTTAGTGCACACTTCCGAACGTGGTCGAATAAATAGACGCAGTTAATCCTTCTACCGCTGAGCAAATCATGCAATTGAACTACAATAACTCTGCTTGAAAAAGCCATTGCTCAATTCATCAATTTGAAAAGACTTAAGTTCACTTATCGGGAGTATGTTACTACTCACAGGGCGAATAATAATGTCCCTCATGAAAGGAACCACAGTGGTGACAATGAGAGGCCTCACGTATTGGCACGATTGTGGCGACAGAGTGGAACACCTTATGGCGGATATGGAGGCTCATCAAAGGCAGCTCTACCAATAAGGCAATGACTCAAAGTAGAAGCTACTCCTTCAACTGGACCATCTTAAGTCCAACGAGAACTATTTTGACCACTTTATCATTCTATCTTACGGCTACCAACCACCGTCTCGCATGTGTGACACATCTAGCCACTTCTTCCTCCCTTCATTCTTTCCTTCTTTCCTTCCAACCTTACTTTCTTCCGCCCCTCCTTTCTCTTTTCTTCTCTTCTTCGAAAAGCAAGCCTGCTGTCCCACCGGTGTGGTGTGTGTTGGTTCTTTCCTTACCACCATCGAAAATGCATATACTGGATGTGCTGCATAAATGTCTTCAACACTCACACCCGTCTTCCCGTCACACGCAGCAACAGAAACCCGCTACTCAAGTCATTCAAGTAACACTTTTATTCCACTCGCATTCCAACCGCATTTCTAGCTCACTGGCATTGAGAGGCGACAGTACAGCCTCATCGTTGTGGGTGGTTGCTATCACTTCCACAAGCACATTCAATGCACCTACACCTCACCTACACCACAAAGCAGTACATCGTTCCAGTCGTGC
Organism: Taenia hydatigena; assembly: GCA_036345935.2. Classification (NCBI taxonomy): domain Eukaryota; kingdom Metazoa; phylum Platyhelminthes; class Cestoda; order Cyclophyllidea; family Taeniidae; genus Taenia; species Taenia hydatigena. Next base: position 10,166,496 of record JADWOT020000004.1, on the reverse strand, counting down.
CAGTAATAATCATCATCATTAGCCGCCAACATGCACCACAATTTAGCGTGATGGCAGTGCAGTCACCACACACAAAGCGCTGCTCACTTTCAAATGGTGAGGCTATCGATTGAATCCATTGATCGTGTCACACACTCAAACATACCGCCACTACAATGTTTGCAAATCGGGCGTATCTGCAAATGCTCTTCGTCTTGGTGTACATTTCGCTTTGGTTTTTCGGTCACTTTGGTTTTTTCCGTTTGCGATTTTTCTTTCTCGCGTGGACCCTCGTGGACATGGCGCAAGCAGTGTCCACGAGGAGAGGTAGGTGCTCGCCTTTACACACACCTCTACTAACCTCATTGTCATGCAGGTTGCCAAAGACGCCAAAAGGCTGTCTCTCACAAAGCACTTCAGACAAATGTTCATGTGGAAGAAGAGCGGGTGGAGCAAGTGGAGCAGGTGGAGCAGGTGGAGGAGATGGAGAACTCGACTGGCGCATCTGATGCGAAGCTGGTGAGGTTCCAACAGATACTGCAATTCTTCGCCTCGCCTCCAAGTCATTCGATGCGGAGGCGGCAGCGACGGTTGGCAGAAACAGAAGGAGATACCGGCGCCGCAGACACGACCTACGGTGTTACCGACTTTCCGGATGAGTACGAATGGAGGGAAGAAGGAAGAGGTGGTGGTGGTGGTGTGGATAGCGCAAAGGGCCTTTGCGCTGAAAGGAGGAGGATGAGAAGACGGATGGAGACAAAGGGCCGTTCGAAGAGGGACGAGGACGGGCAGGAGGAGGAGGAGGAGGTGTGGGTGGAGCGCGAGGAGAACGAGCAGGAGGAGGAGGAGCAGGAGCAGGAGCATGAGGAGCAGGAGGAGGACGGGAGAATGGAGAAGGAGGTGAAGAAGGAGGAGGCGCACAATGTTATCATCGAGAGTGGTCACCACGCACACGGCAAAGCAAAGAAGACGCGCAGCGGCAGGTGGCGTCGGCTCTTTACCAACTCAATCGGTGGACTCGCGTGGCACCAACAACACAAGGGACCTCACCAACACCGACACCGGTTTACGGACTCCATGATGCATTGATGATGGAGCAAAGTGTGCTTCTTGCCTACCACCAATTCACACCAAGTCAAGTTGGTGAGAGCATTGTCCTTCCTCTTAATGCAGCAGCATCTGCACTATGAGCAGCAGCAGCAGCAGCAGCAGCAGCAGGAGGAGGAGGAGGAGAAGGGCGTTGTTGTTGTCGTTGTTGTGGTTGTTAGGGACACTGTAGTTGTCACAGTTGGCTCAGCAGCAGCAGCAGGAGGAGGAGGTAGATGACGATGATGACCTCCACCCATGCCAAGAGCGAAGGACTTCCGTCCTTCCGTCCGTCTCCCTTAACTTCCTTTTTTTTCTCTCCTTTTTCATTTAGTGTTCGGTTGAGATGTCCTGGTGCCAACAATGTCTCGCCCATGTCCACCGTCAGAGTCGACAATTGTGCCCCTGCTGCCATCGCCGATGCCGTTGTTCACCGCCATGCGTGATGTCTCCTCGTTCTTCACTTCCCTCTCCGTTCCGATGCCTCCCCTCTCTCTCTCTCTCTCTCTCCCCCTCCCTCCCTCACTCCCTGCCTTCCTTCCCCCTCCCCGCCTTCCCTCCTTCCTTCCTTCCTTTCTTCCTTCCTCTTCTTCCTCGAGTAGCTGCTTGTCTTCCACCGTCGCCCTTCCTTCTTTCGTATTCACATCTCACCCCTCCGCTTCCTCCCATTCGCATTCATCTGGACCTTCGGTCGTGCCGTAGACGTCTGCTGCTGATGCGCCGGCTCCTTCCATTTCGCCACCGTCAGCGATGACTTGCAGTATCCGTTGCAATCTACCAACCTTCACATCAGATGCGACTGCTTGCGAGTTCCCCCTCCGCCCACACTGCCCACCCTGCCCATTTGTCCCAATTTCTCTGCTTCCACATGAACATTCCTCTGAGGTGCTTTGTGTCAGACAGCTTCTTGGCTTCTTTGGCAACCCACATACCACCTTTCTTATTTTTGTTCTTCATCCTGTTTGTTCAAATACATCTCTTTTGTTCATTAGACGAAGGCCTTATCTCACTTATCACTTAGTAGGCGGCAGGATGGCTGCGATGCCACAGAATCCACCTTACTGTCGGTTTGAGCTCACTCTTCACCGACCACTTCGAAGCATTCAATACCCCATCCCGACTCTGTCTTATGGTCGTTGAGTTGTGTGACGCCATCTCCTTCACATTATAACAAGACACGTCGTTTCCAGGCAGCTCTCTCCCTCCGCATCAAGTCCACCCGATGGGAAACTGAAGCACATATTTCAAGTCATTCTTGATGAATGACGAGGAAGGAGCGATGGTTGATGGGATGAAAAGAAGCCCACTGCCGTCTGTCTATGCCGACTTGACTTCCATGCATCCAAGCAAATGATGAAGGAGGACGAGCAATTAGGTGATGGCACAGGAACTGACTTCTCCAAACAGGGTCACAAGTGGCGCAACTCCTTGCATCCCCAACTAATTCACTGACTACTTCTTAACAAACCACCAACCAATATCACTTTCGATGGAAATTTCAAATGACATGATCCCTTCAAAATTAATCAAGTGACCGAACTCTTCTGCAACAACTGCCTCATTCTCCGTCACCTCACTCAGTGAGGGTTTACGCCTTCGTGGTTGCCAATCTATCGGCGTTCGCATCGTCTTTTCGTCAAGCTTTAGTCCCACGCCATTGAATGTGCAACCACAAAAAATGGTCCACCACAACCTTCCAAAACTGCTCAGAGAAGTCTCAACAATCTTCAACTAAAATTCAGTAAAGTACTCAAAAGGAAGATTGTTATTTAAGAGCAAGTTCAACACTCAGGCCGATGTTATTCTGCATAGCACTTGCTGTTAAGCCACGCAAATCCCATCGCATCGTCGGTCGGTGATGTCCACGCATACGTGGCAGTAGCAGCAGCTGCAGTCGCAGAAGCGGGGCTCTGTGGAGGAGGCGAAGCATAGAAAGGTTGAACTAGCGCCGTCGACGACTCTCCAAATCCCCGTCCTTCAGGCACCTAGAATATTGACAAAGCGTTTTAAGATGGAAATGCCTCCTCTTCCTAACAGCAAAGCACAAATCAACACTAACACCAAGGACCACCGCCAGTCTACCCAAGCAGTATACCGCAACCCCACTCCACCCCCATTAAGCACACTCCAAACGTCGTTCAAGGCACAAAAAACCCCACAAACCAACAAAACAGTCCCCATTTACCGCCTATCGTGCTATACAGTGACAAAAAAATGCACCACGTGAGTAGAAGGACTAATTCCACCTCAAGATGATTCAAGCGTCGAAATTGGCAGGGTGTTGCGTGGAATGATGCGCTTTTCACTGTATGTGCCCTCCTCCACCTCCCATCCTCTTCCCTACCTCCTTCCTCTCCTTAACAGACAGCCGAACACTCTACACAAGGCAGAGCTGAATTCAACACTTACCCTCACAATCAACTTCTACACTATTTGTTCGCGCATACCCCACGATTTACCCATAGTCATGAGGCCACGTCACTAAGTAATCCAGCAAGACCCACTCCAGTCGCTGTGAATCCCTGCTGTCAGAGGTAACACCTACGCAAAACACGCTTCACCTGCTAAGCAGCAATCCTCATCACCACACCCAACAGTAGTGCCTGTTTCGCCTATACAATTACGCTAACTGCATTCACTTCTTCTAATCAACTCACCTCCCCTCCTCCTCCTTTTCAAATGCCACACGACACAACTGTCCCTCACCACCTTTATTGCTTTAAATACATCGGGTATTCTGGATAGCCATGACTTGGTGATATGAAACACATGCCACACGTGTAGGTGCAACGTAACAAGAAGAGTGGTCACGGTGCAACGCGCTACAAACGCGTCTTCAGCAGGTTCAATCAACTTGTGAAAATGCAAACGCATTGGTTAACACCATATTCCTCGAGGAGAACAAATCAATTAACCCATCCTGTGCATGCAAGTACCGCAATAAAATCATGGATAGACACACAAAATAACCAGCATCTATGCTCCTACCTTACCTTTCACTTTGGGAGCTCTTCCGCTTCTACTGAAATGGCGCCAAATCGGTGGTCCTTCTCAACCATTCATCCATACTTCCATTCATCCACTGTAGACATGCCACAAACTAACGTAATCCACTCTCAACACTGTCCTGAGTCGCGAATAGCAAGGCATTCATTTCCCAACAGTCGTTGGCCCATAAGCATTAGTAAAACGACCCATTTGAATGAGAAGAGAAGCAAAACAACGCAACACTCAGCCGAATGCACAAGCCAGTCATTCATTTACGACCTTAACCGACCTTAGTGGCGTAGATATTCGAACCATAAAAAGGCATTGGACACCAAAGACAATTAAAATTTTCCATGAGGACGACACATTAAAATTAAGTGTTGTTATTGAAACTACTTTTGCTTTGCGCTGTTGCACCTTATACTATAGTATCTATGCTTTGGTCGTCTGCTGAGATTCATTGCCATATCTCTCACTCGTGCGCAATTCGTAAACTCTTTCATTTGTGTATTTCTACTTTAAATTTTGTGTTTGTTACAAAACTGCTCTAGTTTGTGTTAGTTGTTGCATCGTATAAAACACATATATATTAAAAGCCTGATTGTTTTACCGAACGAACTTTGACCTGATTGGTCATGTTTGTACGTGGCTCGCGTAAGAGCTGCCTGTTTCGGCCACCGTTGTTTCGGATTAGTGAGCCTTTGTTTAGCGTCAGAAGCTAAAAACCTTGTAAGCGTTTGGTGCATTTTGGTTAGTTTTGGTGGTTTTGTTGTTAACAGATATTTTAAATATCGAATTTCTTCTGTTACACACGTACTTGCTGGAGTAAACGCAAAGGCCTCTTAATGCGACTGTTGAGACGTTTACTAAGGTGCAATTTAGCTACATGACACTATAAGTGATAAATTATGACCGTTTTAGCAGTGTGTGAGGCTGTATTTTTTGTATTAATGACGTTGGAGTTTGATTGGTGGGGTGCAATTTGGTTGAGAGGAGTTATAATCTTACCGAGTGCTTGGCAATTACTTGCTTGGTGCTTTTGTGCGATCAAGCACCCATTATGTGCATACGTTTGTACTTATATTTGTTCTTTCTTTATCACTCTATATGTTAGGCTAATCGTTTCAAAAATAGCTGCAGTTGCTGTCAAGACTTTTTGTTTTCCATTTGCATTGCCTAATCGCGTTGTTTTCACTACACAATCCTTATTGCGAATAAGTAGGATCGTTTTTGCTGTTTCCAAGTGCTTAGTTATTTAATCAAGAATGAGTTTTGATGAATGCGGTGGAATTTGATGAAGAGACTTGTGAGGGGTTTTAACGTTGTTCATTATTTCCTTGCTAGTATTCATCTTGTTTATAAATCTTATCCTCCACTTTCCTTTTCCGCTTTCATGCTAGAATAGACGTTGAAGAAGAGGAAGAGGAAGAAGAAGGAGAAGGAGATGGAGATGAAGCTGTAGCAATGAGCGTGAACCTCGCCTTCGGTATGACTTCGCGCATTCCCTAGGTAGGATTGGATTGAGTTGTTGGTGCATTTTGGGTGCAGTAACAGAACCGATGTGCGTTGTTCTTATGTTGGGTGGGAAGGTGCTTTTCCTGTTTACCTGTGTGGTGAAAGGTGCGCTATTGTCATGACTGTGATATGCGTGCTGTTGGAGCAGCAGCGCATAGAGATGGCGGAGAACTGGGGGCGGGACGAGGGTAATTTGTTGTGTTGATGTGATCCTTGCTGCGAGATGTGTTGTGTAGAGGGCCTCGGTGATGGTTTAATCGTAGGTTTTTTCAGCTTTGACGGCACGAGTTGGTGTCTGAGTAAGTGAGTGGGTGAGTGAGTGAGGTAGACGCAGCAGCAGGAGTGGGGCTAGTGGGAAGCTTTGGAATCACTACGCAGACTGTACTTTGTAGCAGTCTTAAGCATTTGCTTGCTAAGTCGTTTCTCTCCTATCAGCAGTTATGTTCGTTGGTGTTAGCTTTGCAGCGCATTGGACTGTCACACGTCCATCTCTGCGTTGCTTGGTTTTTTTCCCTTTTCAGATGCTACAAACTTATTGTGGTGATGGTGAAGTAGCATTTGATGATTGTGTGGAGTGATGGTGGGCAGTGCGAGATGTTGGAGTGATTCGCGGCGTTGGCGTTGGCGGTGGCGGCGTCTCGGTCTGGGTTGTGCGATGTAGGTGTCGGCAGGCATGGACGACAGGGACTACTACTGCTATTATGTGGGCATCTCTTTGTTTTGGGGGGGCACGGGTGGTTGAGTGGGTGGATGGGGAGGGTGGGGTGGCGGAGAGGGGGCAAGGGGCTAAGGGAGGCGTGTCGTGCTTATGTGTGGAAGAGTGAAGGTGACGCTCTCTTACGACGGTGACGGCGACGGCGACGGCGACAACGACGATGACGAATGGAAGTGCTATGGGTGAGAGGTCACTGGTGGTAAGTGCGGCATATTTTGCTTTTGAAGGTAGGGGGATGTTGTTGGTGTGGGAGGGTGGCAGTTAATTTGTTGCTGACTGTATAGGTGATGAGTGGTGACGCTGGTCTCGCTACTACTGCGACGTAGCCTTAAGAATGCGAATGGGTTGAAAAGGCACAAGTAGGTAGTTGTGGAGAGGAGGAGGAGGGGGAGGGGAGGAAGTGGGAGGGGCAAGGCGGGGGCGGATTGGGGTTGCAATACGGCTGTGGTGCACTGCTTGGATGGATTGGAGGTGGTCGCTTGTGTCGGCATGAGGGTAGGGTGTGGCTCTGCTGGTCTGTGCTTTGCGCTAGGAGAGGGGTGGGGTGGGGAAGCATCTCCGTCTTACAACTCTTTCAATGTTGCAGGTGCAATGGTTCGGAATACTTGGAAGACGAAGGAAGGATTGTGATACTGCACGGCACAGACGGTTGGTGGACGCAGCTACATCGATTGAAACGGCGACTCAATCGTTCTATTCTCTGCCTCCTCCACAGAGCTTTGCTTCTGCCTGTGTTGGTGCGTATGCCTGGACATCACCGACGGGGACATTTATTCATTCATTCATTCATTCATTCATCCAACGATGGCTATCGCAACAACAGCAGTTTCATCAGTCCTTTTTGGCTGCCCAACTGGGTAAGGGGCCGATGTTGATTTTTTGCATCAGAAACGACTTGGATTTGCGGTCGAACTAACCGGTAAGAAGGTTTAGACGCATTGAAAGGTGTGGATTTTATTTTTGCCAGTTGTAATCACGGAGAGAAGGATTCTGGTTCCTCGCTAATGCGAAAGCCTAACTTGGCGTTAGAAAAAGGCGGATGGGTAGGCACTTTTGGTAGACTGTGGCCTTCACTTCAAAAGTCGTTGGATGAGAAAGTGTGGCGATTAGGTGTTGTTCGGAGCGATGGAATCAGTCCTTCTACTCACGTGGTGCATTTTTTTGTCACTGTATAGCACGATAGGCGGTAAATGGGGACTGTTTTGTTAGTTTGTGGGGTTGTTTGTGCCTTGAACGACGTTTGGAGTGTGCTTAATGGGGGTGGAGTGGGGTTGCGGTATAATGCTTGGGTAGACTGGCGGTGGTCCTTGGTGTTAGTGTTGATTTGTGCTTTGCTGTTAGGAAGAGGAGGCATTTCCATCTTAAAACTCTTTGTCAATATTCTAGGTGCCTGAAGGACGGGGATTTGGAGAGTCGTCGACGGCGCTAGTTCAACCTTTCTATGCTTCGCCTCCTCCACAGAGCCCCGCTTCTGCGACTGCAGCTGCTGCTACTGCCACGTATGCGTGGACATCACCGACCGACGATGCGATGGGATTTGCGTGGCTTAACAGCAAGTGCTATGCAGAATAACATCGGCCTGAGTGTTGAACTTGCTCTTAAATAACAATCTTCCTTTTGAGTACTTTACTGAATTTTAGTTGAAGATTGTTGAGACTTCTCTGAGCAGTTTTGGAAGGTTGTGGTGGACCATTTTTTGTGGTTGCACATTCAATGGCGTGGGACTAAAGCTTGACGAAAAGACGATGCGAACGCCGATAGATTGGCAACCACGAAGGCGTAAACCCTCACTGAGTGAGGTGACGGAGAATGAGGCAGTTGTTGCAGAAGAGTTCGGTCACTTGATTAATTTTGAAGGGATCATGTCATTTGAAATTTCCATCGAAAGTGATATTGGTTGGTGGTTTGTTAAGAAGTAGTCAGTGAATTAGTTGGGGATGCAAGGAGTTGCGCCACTTGTGACCCTGTTTGGAGAAGTCAGTTCCTGTGCCATCACCTAATTGCTCGTCCTCCTTCATCATTTGCTTGGATGCATGGAAGTCAAGTCGGCATAGACAGACGGCAGTGGGCTTCTTTTCATCCCATCAACCATCGCTCCTTCCTCGTCATTCATCAAGAATGACTTGAAAGATGTGCTTCAGTTTCCCATCGGGTGGACTTGATGCGGAGGGAGAGAGCTGCCTGGAAACGACGTGTCTTGTTATAATGTGAAGGAGATGGCGTCACACAACTCAACGACCATAAGACAGAGTCGGGATGGGGTATTGAATGCTTCGAAGTGGTCGGTGAAGAGTGAGCTCAAACCGACAGTAAGGTGGATTCTGTGGCATCGCAGCCATCCTGCCGCCTACTAAGTGATAAGTGAGATAAGGCCTTCGTCTAATGAACAAAAGAGATGTATTTGAACAAACAGGATGAAGAACAAAAATAAGAAAGGTGGTATGTGGGTTGCCAAAGAAGCCAAGAAGCTGTCTGACACAAAGCACCTCAGAGGAATGTTCATGTGGAAGCAGAGAAATTGGGACAAATGGGCAGGGTGGGCAGTGTGGGCGGAGGGGGAACTCGCAAGCAGTCGCATCTGATGTGAAGGTTGGTAGATTGCAACGGATACTGCAAGTCATCGCTGACGGTGGCGAAATGGAAGGAGCCGGCGCATCAGCAGCAGACGTCTACGGCACGACCGAAGGTCCAGATGAATGCGAATGGGAGGAAGCGGAGGGGTGAGATGTGAATACGAAAGAAGGAAGGGCGACGGTGGAAGACAAGCAGCTACTCGAGGAAGAAGAGGAAGGAAGAAAGGAAGGAAGGAAGGAGGGAAGGCGGGGAGGGGGAAGGAAGGCAGGGAGTGAGGGAGGGAGGGGGAGAGAGAGAGAGAGAGAGAGGGGAGGCATCGGAACGGAGAGGGAAGTGAAGAACGAGGAGACATCACGCATGGCGGTGAACAACGGCATCGGCGATGGCAGCAGGGGCACAATTGTCGACTCTGACGGTGGACATGGGCGAGACATTGTTGGCACCAGGACATCTCAACCGAACACTAAATGAAAAAGGAGAGAAAAAAAAGGAAGTTAAGGGAGACGGACGGAAGGACGGAAGTCCTTCGCTCTTGGCATGGGTGGAGGTCATCATCGTCATCTACCTCCTCCTCCTGCTGCTGCTGCTGAGCCAACTGTGACAACTACAGTGTCCCTAACAACCACAACAACGACAACAACAACGCCCTTCTCCTCCTCCTCCTCCTGCTGCTGCTGCTGCTGCTGCTGCTGCTCATAGTGCAGATGCTGCTGCATTAAGAGGAAGGACAATGCTCTCACCAACTTGACTTGGTGTGAATTGGTGGTAGGCAAGAAGCACACTTTGCTCCATCATCAATGCATCATGGAGTCCGTAAACCGGTGTCGGTGTTGGTGAGGTCCCTTGTGTTGTTGGTGCCACGCGAGTCCACCGATTGAGTTGGTAAAGAGCCGACGCCACCTGCCGCTGCGCGTCTTCTTTGCTTTGCCGTGTGCGTGGTGACCACTCTCGATGATAACATTGTGCGCCTCCTCCTTCTTCACCTCCTTCTCCATTCTCCCGTCCTCCTCCTGCTCCTCATGCTCCTGCTCCTGCTCCTCCTCCTCCTGCTCGTTCTCCTCGCGCTCCACCCACACCTCCTCCTCCTCCTCCTCCTGCCCGTCCTCGTCCCTCTTCGAACGGCCCTTTGTCTCCATCCGTCTTCTCATCCTCCTCCTTTCAGCGCAAAGGCCCTTTGCGCTATCCACACCACCACCACCACCTCTTCCTTCTTCCCTCCATTCGTACTCATCCGGAAAGTCGGTAACACCGTAGGTCGTGTCTGCGGCGCCGGTATCTCCTTCTGTTTCTGCCAACCGTCGCTGCCGCCTCCGCATCGAATGACTTGGAGGCGAGGCGAAGAATTGCAGTATCTGTTGGAACCTCACCAGCTTCGCATCAGATGCGCCAGTCGAGTTCTCCATCTCCTCCACCTGCTCCACCTGCTCCACTTGCTCCACCCGCTCTTCTTCCACATGAACATTTGTCTGAAGTGCTTTGTGAGAGACAGCCTTTTGGCGTCTTTGGCAACCTGCATGACAATGAGGTTAGTAGAGGTGTGTGTAAAGGCGAGCACCTACCTCTCCTCGTGGACACTGCTTGCGCCATGTCCACGAGGGTCCACGCGAGAAAGAAAAATCGCAAACGGAAAAAACCAAAGTGACCGAAAAACCAAAGCGAAATGTACACCAAGACGAAGAGCATTTGCAGATACGCCCGATTTGCAAACATTGTAGTGGCGGTATGTTTGAGTGTGTGACACGATCAATGGATTCAATCGATAGCCTCACCATTTGAAAGTGAGCAGCGCTTTGTGTGTGGTGACTGCACTGCCATCACGCTAAATTGTGGTGCATGTTGGCGGCTAATGATGATGATTATTACTGGCACGACTGGAACGATGTACTGCTTTGTGGTGTAGGTGAGGTGTAGGTGCATTGAATGTGCTTGTGGAAGTGATAGCAACCACCCACAACGATGAGGCTGTACTGTCGCCTCTCAATGCCAGTGAGCTAGAAATGCGGTTGGAATGCGAGTGGAATAAAAGTGTTACTTGAATGACTTGAGTAGCGGGTTTCTGTTGCTGCGTGTGACGGGAAGACGGGTGTGAGTGTTGAAGACATTTATGCAGCACATCCAGTATATGCATTTTCGATGGTGGTAAGGAAAGAACCAACACACACCACACCGGTGGGACAGCAGGCTTGCTTTTCGAAGAAGAGAAGAAAAGAGAAAGGAGGGGCGGAAGAAAGTAAGGTTGGAAGGAAAGAAGGAAAGAATGAAGGGAGGAAGAAGTGGCTAGATGTGTCACACATGCGAGACGGTGGTTGGTAGCCGTAAGATAGAATGATAAAGTGGTCAAAATAGTTCTCGTTGGACTTAAGATGGTCCAGTTGAAGGAGTAGCTTCTACTTTGAGTCATTGCCTTATTGGTAGAGCTGCCTTTGATGAGCCTCCATATCCGCCATAAGGTGTTCCACTCTGTCGCCACAATCGTGCCAATACGTGAGGCCTCTCATTGTCACCACTGTGGTTCCTTTCATGAGGGACATTATTATTCGCCCTGTGAGTAGTAACATACTCCCGATAAGTGAACTTAAGTCTTTTCAAATTGATGAATTGAGCAATGGCTTTTTCAAGCAGAGTTATTGTAGTTCAATTGCATGATTTGCTCAGCGGTAGAAGGATTAACTGCGTCTATTTATTCGACCACGTTCGGAAGTGTGCACTAAGTTTGGACGATAGCCAAAGCCCATTGAGACACCTATGGAAGATCTTGCATGGTATACGCAAATCATTCCTTACATGATCAGCATGAGCTCTGTATTCGCAAGGCGTGAGATCGTGACTGACTCTAACCCATCTGCTTTTTCTCTTCGCATTCATCTGACATCTTATCTCTGCCATCGCTGTGGCGATTGGCTCGGCTGTGCCAAGGCTAAAGACAAATGCCTCCGACGTGCCAGGCCTTTGCGGGCATGTTGGTGGGAGCGAAGTGTACGAAAACAAGCGATGCCAGTGAGTGAGTGAGGGCGTTTGATTACAGCTGAGTCGCGTCATCTTCTAGCAACAAATCAATGCGTTCTTGTCCAGTAGTTGTTCTCTTTCATTACTGACCACTTGTTTCAAATTAGCTGAACTAGTCTGCACCATGCCATCTCCATGCGGTACAGCAATGTTGAATGTGTCGTAGCAACCTCGCGACTTCCAGAAATTAGCGCATTTTAACATCAAACAAGGTTAGCACCTACAGTGTAGTCAGAAAAGTGGAAAAACGATGGTGTCGCAGCAATGTATAATTATATGGCTTAACTCCCTCCCCACCTTATTCCCTCTCCCTCTTTCCTCCCTCCATTCAAACATATTAAACCCCCCACGAGCGAAACAAAAATACTTCATTGTTTCCCTTTCTCCCTATAATGTTATGTGTCATTCACACTTATCTTCAATTCATCTTCTTAACCTGATGATAGTCACCCAATCCTTCTATGAAAAGAGGATTTTCACTCTTTGCACACGCATGCCTAATTTCTTCTATTGTTTCTGCATTTCTAATTCTTACGCTTTTTATTTACTACATTCTGATTTCTCTACAATGCCTCAAAGTTAATGCATTGTTTGTTGGATTGCCGGTTTCGGCTACGGTGACTTGGGTGACCATGTTGCTCCAAATGGGCGAGCTGGTCTTTGGACCACGCCACCGGTCTCTACACTCTGCTTGCTGAATATATCTACATTCTATTTAAGTATTATGCCCTCTTTTGCTTTTAATAGTCTTGCAACGCTACATCACATTTGTTGCACACATTGAAATTGTCCAACCGCTTTCCAGTTAGTGTTCCACAACAAAGAACAACTTATTGCTGTGTTTTAGCATCCCTATTCTTGAGCCCCATTTGCTTTTTGTCAACTACTTTTCCTTTGCCGTCGAGACCCATCAGCGTGGTTTTACGACGTTCATCAACATCAACACATTCTTAAATCGCTGGAACAATTTGGTTTTCTCTAAGCCCCGTAGTCAACAGTTACATGTCTTAGATCACACGGCAATTATCACCAACATTCCCTCCAATTTTCGCTCCTTCTCCTCCTTCTCCGTCGTCTTATTCTACCCACAGCCCATCCGCCCATTCCCACGGGTGCACCTACTCCTACTCCTACCACCACTACTACTACTACTACGCACGCACCACGCACCCATTCCCACCAATGCACTCTACGCTACACCGACCGCTCGACTCGACTCTCCCCCATAGTCACACTCACGCACGCACGCACGCAACTACTTACTTATAGGATGCCAGTAGAAGTCACTCCACTACTCACTCACTTACCTACACGACATTCTTCCTTTTTTCATTCATTCATTCATTCATTTATTCATTCATTCATTCATTCATTCATTCATTCATTCATTCATCCCAGCATTCTCATCCTCTTTCTTTCTTTCTCCCCTTAATCCCCTATCTCATTCCCTCCTTTCTGCAATCCACATTACACTTCTACCTTGTTGCTCCCCCTTTCTTTTGGTTATCGGCCTCGGGTCCCGTGTTTCCTCCTACAACCTCAATAAAGACTTCAAACACTTGAAGCCCATCAGAAGTGCCCCTCAATCACCTTCAACCAAAAACACATTCATTTTCCCACCTTTTCAAATTAACCTCACATCGTCAGCCAAATAAAACAATTTGACTCCTAACACCACTCACTACTGTTGCACTCACTCACCCACTCACCGCCGTCCACAACTACTCAACTAATACGCCACTACTTACAACTTACCAGTAGACGCACCACTTTGCCTCCTCCTCCTCTCAACTACTTTTACGTTGCCAGTAGACTTCTTCCCTCTCTCCTCCCTCCCTCCCTCCCTCCCTCCTTCTCATTTCACTTTAAGTTATGCCTTTTCTTTGATCAGCACTACTTCTACTACCACCGCATTCATTCATTCTTTCATTCATTCATTCATTCATTCATTCATTCATTCACGCACCCTTACCTTCCTCATTCTTTCAATTTTCCCCTATCTCTACCCATCCCTCCCTCCCTCCCTCCCTCCCTCCCTCCCTCTCTCATTCCTTCATTTCTACTTCCATTGCAGGTGCAGCACCCTCCTCTCCCTTTTTTTCACTTACCATTCTCCTCTCTCTTTCTTTCTTTCTTTCTTTAGTAGTTGGATTGCTGTTGCCCTTCCCCTTCTCCAAATCATCATCTCTTTCAATCACTTGCATAATAATCAATCGCTTCAGCAATACATTTCAACAGCCTCTCTATCATCAATTCACCAATCGCTTTATCATTACTACTTCACGACCAATAACTAACTGCGCCTACTTAAGCAACGCATGTCAACATGCTCTCGGGACACTTCGTATCCGATGCTCCAATCTATGCCAAAAAACCAACCTCAACGTTTCTAATTGGTTGGGCTGTCTGTAGCCTCCTCAGGGCAACGTCGCTACTTCATATTCCACAAAGAAAGCCTATCTCATGCCTATCGTTTATTTTGTCCACCCACACCTCTTCTGCGGCTGGCTAAGCTCAATCAATCACACACACAAACCACCGACACGGTGTAATTTAGGCTCACACACTAACTTCCACCTCCACTCATTACTCATCACTCATCTTCCATCGTCCTATCCACTTAGTCGCCTTAATAGACCGCACTTCTTGGCGATCCACTTTAGCATGAAAACACAACCTCCTCCGCCAACAGCAGGCTCTCTTCTCAATCACATTTTATTTTTCTCGTATCACGGTTGGTCATAAGGGTGAGGAGGTGGATGACAATGTTACGGAAGTCTGTGAAGACGCTATTAATGTAGCACAGATTCGAACAAATATTACAAAATGTAATATGTTATCTGAGCTAATGCTGCAAGTCTCGCACTTCTACATGCATAACAGTCGAAAATATGGAAGGGAATTGCACATGCTTCACTTGGCATTATCTGTGCAACTGTTGCGGGGCCCTGCAATGGTAGAACAGCCCTTTTGTCTCAGCCTTTGCCTACATATGTAACTTTTTGAAGCATTTGAGTCGTCAGCCGTTGAATAAGGCCCTGCGCATATTGCAGAAGCATAATTTTCTTAGCTAATCCTCAAACGAATGTGCTTACGGATTGCAGCATCGGAAGACAATGGCCGAGGTCACTACCAAGTAGAGCAGTAGCATCCATGGGGCAATTTACTTGGAAATTTGTAGTAAACTGTGCAATATTATGACCTCCGAGAGAGGTCACAGCTGGAGTCGAACTTGAGTTCGATGGTAGCATGTAGCCGTTGAGCAGGGGCATCCATCCAGCTGCTCCCATGTTTCTTTCGTAAGGTGCACCAGTAGCCACTTTCGGCGACAAATTATCTGAGTCCTATCAAAAGCGATCATCGTTGTTAAATGCGGAAAGACACGGATAGGTCATGGCCATGCTGCAGCCCAATTCCAAGTACTTACGGTTACTGAGGAAATTCCATCTCCAAGATTCGATGGGTTAGGTTCTCTTGGGCCAAAAGAGTCTTTCGAGGCACGATCTTTGTTTTAATTGAATGCAATTGTAAAATAAAGCAAAAATGACGTCAACGGAAAAAAGAAAATATGAATAGTGTTTCCTAACTTCACGGCCTTTTAAACTTGCGTAGCAAACCTACTCTTTCAGTAGTAGGTAGGCATTCCTGTCTAATACTGACGAAATCGGTCATGACTTCCACACCAAAATTAGCTGCAACCTCAAAAATTGCCTTAGGTGAGCTGACCTAGGAGCGCGCATTTAAATATGAAAAAGATAATAATTTTCAAATATGTCACTTCGCTTGGCGTGTACTACTAACAAACTGGGGTGGATAAAATGGGGTTGGGGCACATTCCGCTCTTGGTGGCTATCCTGAGAACCCCACCAAAACATCAACAAGTAAGGATGATAGCCCAGCCAATTCTTGCTTATCACCATCTTATTAGTAAACTGCAAAGTGTCAAGAAAAGGAACAATTTGGCAGCTGAACGCAGAAACCGGGTGGTTTCATGAAAGAATGAAGTGTATAACCCTGAGAACACACCATTTAACGAGGGCACTATAAACGTAAAGCACTCACTGGAACTTCTGTCCTCCTGAACTTGAGATGCAGCATTAAAGTTGGAATTGGCTGGTTCCGCTGTACGATTCATGAGTGCAGGAAAGCAGTACAACGAACAACTCAGGGCTACGTGTAGCCCCAACGCGAAATTTGGAAGTGAGTGGTGCTGCTACTACACAGCTTTGGTATTTATACATTTCTTGGGTGCGCCCGTTGTTCATATTCTAAGCGCTTATTCGCTAATGGATGATTCACAACTCCTGCATTATTGGTTGGGAGTGATCAATGAGAGAGTGAGGCATCTGATTGGACAAGCCCATGAGTCTGCACAACTATTGGGTCAGCGCTTCGTGCCTTGCGTCATGGATGAGCAAGTCAACTTTCTACATAACATTGGCCCAGTTGGTGTCAAAACTAGTGATTTTCTTCGCGTTCGTCATAAGCTAAAAAGACTACCAATATCATTGTTGGTTTTATATGACTTTACTCAATAAATGGGTAATGGAATGCCCTTTTATGATGATTTGGCGTATAACCGCGTTCTACGATGGGTAAGACTCTTAAGTCAGATGCTGAATTTGATGTGACACTTATTTTATCCCTTAGGGCAGACAAATTTTACATCCACGTGAAGTAGACCCAAGAATAAGTAGAACGAGATTGGGTTCGGATCTTTTGTGGGATTTTTGATTCGGCTTCCAGTAGTAAAGTCAAATGTGCATCATCTCGAACAATTCTTGCTGCTTTGAGAAAGCAAGTTAGTCTAAATTTAGAAAAGGAAGTGTGAAAAGAATCAAACACAGTGATAAGTGATCACGGTTGGTAATAAACGCTTTATTATTACAAGAAAATTCTGATGCAGATTACAGGAACGCACTTTTGGAATTTAACCGCACTAAAAACTCCCTTTACACGATTTTTGTGAAAGCATCTCGGTATTTATCTTGTACAAAAGGCAAAGGTACTTCCATTAATGCATACATTCTGCCATTTAAACTAGTCTAGGAGGACGTTAAACGTAAAATTACCTAAAGATGCGGCATTTTTATGTCCAGCTTGAAGCATCTAACATAACTTTGAGTTTGATATAAGGATGCCATCTTTGAGCCGAGATTAAAATACGCCTGGCAGGGTCTGTGTGGTGATACCTTTTTGGCAAGTTACTTTAAAAATTTGTTTATCCGATTTATGGGACAAGTTTATGCGTGCTGCTCGAGTGTTGACATCTATTGACGCTGTCAAGCAAATCACATTCTATAAGAAAGTTACGCACCGTGTTACTACTATGTGAAAGGGACAAATTAACAAGGCTTCTAATCATTCGCAATAAACTCTACAGGTCGGTAAAATTAGTGCCTTTTCCTTTGTCAAAATAAAAAGAAGTGCATGATTTCAGTAGCACCACCTGTTCAGCAATTTATGATTACAGTGTTGGGGCACTTATCCTTACCAGAGTAAGCCTTACTTGCATCACTTGTCATCGTCGACTTACAACGGCACAGGTTGATTTGAAAAGCTGTTGCATCGCCCCAAGTCATCCTCAGATAAATGAGTTAGCAAAGGAAAACTTGTTGGGAATCGCGGTCAGAGGGAGCTAAAATTGTTTCCACTCTACTGCTTGCAGCTAGAGAAACAAAGATGGGTTTAGGGAAAAGCTAGATAGGAGCATTTGCGGCCCTGCCCGGATAATTTTGCTAGCGCTGCGAAAACTTACTAAAGCAAAAAAGCGTGCTTTATTTTATTGTATTTATAGTTCATAAAAGACAAGGCTTAAAGAGAATGATCCTCGTTTACTAATTTTAAAAAGCCCTAAGCTTTAGTTTTAGCATCCTACTCATGCAGCAATGTAAACGATTTTAGTCACAAATTATTTAAAAACGAAAAGAGCTCACTAGTGCTGCCGATGGCGCCTCAATTGTTTGAAAGAGAACAACGACTATTTGATAACCATTCCAGCCCCATTAAATAATGACGGTTGTAATTGATGGCGCATAAAAGCTCCAAATATTGGTATTCAAAACATTCAAAGAGAGTTTACACATAACAAAAAAGAATTCAGGTCAATCATAACGGATGCCACTTCATTTCTGCAATTACAAAGGGGAGATATTTTACGCTCATTAAAACACGGCACAGAGTACAACAGAAAGGATGGAATTGGCAAAAAGCAACAACTAAGGCACTCAAATACACCAAATATAAATGCTGCATAACCAACACTTTATGTGTGCAAGTAGCACCAGATTGGGTGAAGTAGGAAAGAACACAAAGACAGTGATGTGGTTTTCACTGGACCTCATCCAGTCTGTAGAATGAGAGAGAGAGACGGAAGAAGTGAGAGGTGAAGGTGAGCAGTCAAGTGTGAGCGCATTTGCGTTTGTGACTTTCAGGCAGGCTGACACACAGCCGTGCACCCTTCAGCTGACGAGGAGGAGTCGCCACTGCCAATTGAGCCGCATTGGCTGTGGAGAATGTGACCACGGCTCTGTGCATTCCTTCGTCCACACTCGTCTCGGTGACTTCACCGAATTTGCCGAAGAGGCTTCGAACGTCGTTGAGTCGAGCTTGACGTGGAAGGCCTTCAACAATAATCTCACGACCGATCGCGTTGACATTGGAAGGCACGGCTTCTCTGCAATAAGAAAGGATCCACCTTCACACCCTCCAACACATGCCTCTGCCTGCACCAGTGGCAGTGCAAACCACTTCGTGTCTATCGGAGGCTTTGAACGTCGTCTTTCGTGCCGTTCTTTTCTAGCCTTGTTTTGAATCAAGAATGAAGAGGTCTTCACACCGACCAATCCTTGCTCTAATTTTTAGTATTTTTTTTGATGTCCTCTTTTTTCATTTTAATCTCGGCATTTGCTGTTATTTTGTGTTTCCTTTCTCTATTTTGTTTGTATCTTTTTTGATTTGCATTTCTTGCCAAGTTTATTTTTCTTGGTTTTTCTTACCCTTTGACTTTTTATTTTCCTGTTTTAGTACCCTTTATTTGTAATTTTACTTGTCTATTTCCTTATGGCTGCTGGCCTTTTGTTTTTTTTCCGCATGTTTGTTTCCTTTGGTATCACAAATTTTTGGTTTGTTTCCACGCTGACGTTATGCTTTTCGGCCTCCAGGTCGTTTTTCCTGACCTTAAATCTCTTTTACCTTTTTGAGGCAGCCGATGTTGGAGTCCTTGCTATCCCGAAGTGTGTGGTCGCGGTTGCAGGTGTCACGTGGCTACTTTAGATGTCATCAAGTTTGTGGCGTGAACGCAGTTTTGTATGTGAGGCACCGTTGAGGTGGTGCAAATCAAGTGCATCTATTCCTTCGCATCTGCCATGAGAAACGATATGAAGCCTGTGTGCATTCACTACTGCTGCTCACCTTATTGCGGCATTTGTGTGTTGGTGTTCAAGCCCTTCAGCTAGGCATTTTCTTTAACGGAGTGGACGAGGTTCTGCCTGTCAAAACGTTGGTGCATTTTGATATTCCTCTTCTTGTGAATTGCTTCTCTGCCTTTCGAGTTTTGCAATAAATTCATTTCGATGAGCTGTTATTGGCATGCATGTGGTGTTCACTGTCTTTGTGTGGGTGTATTTAGCCATTCGGGAATAATGGTTTGGAGTGGAGTACCTGAAATGTGGCGGTGGAGGTGTAGTGAAGGGGTGGTAGTTTGAGTTTTTGTGAGTGAATGAGAGAAGACGGCGCTGCTGAGGTATGATGTGGCAGCGAGGCCCAATGCGAAGGGTACGACTACTAAAGGAAATAAAGGCCCAGATAGCACGAAGCAGACCCCTTGTTTGATGATTGAGAATCTTTGCGTTCTGTAACTGCAATCACTACTCGTCCTTCGCTTCCCCAATTCCATTAATGCTGGTCTGTACTACTCAAATGTGCCAAGTAGCATGTGCCCCAACCCCACCATCACAATTGCTCCCTCACTCTTTCCCAGTAAATGGGGTAGACCGTTTGTTAACCATTTCTAACTGTCTGTCATTTGGGAAGGTAAGCTGATGAGAACTTGTTTTGGATGGCACGAATAAACTCCGACTTGAAGGCGTTTGCCAACTATTTAGCCAGCTGGCTGGAAAAGAGCTGCTTCCCACAACATCCAACCTGCAGTGTTCTTTTGCCTGGGGAGGTCGACAACGAAGAACTCAATGTCTGAGTGCAAAAGCAGCGTTATACTTGTCACCTCTGACCTCATACGCGCTATCCTCTCCACCTGTCGACAACTGTCCGTCCGCACGGCCGATTACCCACCCACCCACTCACGCAATCAATCGTCCGTTCCCCTGCCCACTACTACTTCTCCCTAAGATCGCTGTAAATGTTGGCACGCCGATTTGACGCACAAGGGCGATGACTTGAGCGCAATAAAGATATCCACTGATGCGACTTGGAGAAAGAGGGAGAGAGGAGGCAGAAGGGGAGAATATTGAAACGCCAGAAGCAAGCTGATGGGTTCCCATCTCCAGCTCAATTAATCGCACATCTGCAGCACACACGGTCAAGCACTGGTTTGCCGATTAGCACAAAATCTCCCTCAACTACCCTACAGTGCCTCCTCACACCGCCTTGTTGCTCTCATCAGTGGGACGAGCAAAGATGGAGGCAATGTACGACGTGATGTTGAAAGTGGCTGTTAAGGCGTTCACACATCCGCCACAATCTCTCTCTCTCTCTCCATCCACCCACTGGTTACAACGCCCCCTTGGTGGGAAGTATGGTCCTCAAACTTAAGGCATAGACAGACTATGTGTATGCAGTGACGGTCTTGCGCTTCACGTGCTCAGTGTGCGTGACAGGGCCGCGAATGATAGTTCCCGGGAAGACCTTGAGCGCACTGCAGATCTCACTCCAAACGAGCTCGTCTGTCCCAACCCTAATCAGCCACATGAAAAAAAGGGTCGAAATGCATTTGAAGGTTACTTTTGGCAAAAAATAAAGCTGATAGATTACTCCTGTCAATGTTCACAACCACAATGCTCAGAACTTGAATATTCTGAGCGCACATCCAAAAAGAAGTAAAAACAAGTTGGTTGCGTTACTATAGGCAGTCAACAATGTTGTTTTTATAGAGAACACAAGACACAAACCCCACAAAGGCGGCAACACTTAATCAATAAACAAAAAGTGTAAATGAGGGAGGGGAACAGAATGAAAAGAAGTCCATAAACTTGCCTACTCTTTAACGCTTTAACTGCCATGATCTGTGCCGAGCACGGGCCAAGTGTGAACTCCTAATGTGCAGAGAATAGACGAAGATGGGGAGTTATGCTGAGGTCAAGGGAACAGAAAAAAGAAAGATGAAGAAAGGGGGGGAGAGAGAGAGAGACTTGAACTGCTTCTCCGGGAATGTGCAGTCTCTCCCAAGATCATTTCACCTTGACAAAATTTGACGCAGAGAGTAGGAGCAGAGGACCACCTCATCGGTCTCGAGCTTCGTTCGATTCGGCCACCTTGAGACGAGTCGAGTACTTGAATCCAAAGAATTGACGCTTTCTTCAGCGCTGCGCAATCTTCATGGTGCGTGGATTCTTCGTCAGACCAGAAGGCAGTCCCTAAAGACTGTACAAAGCAAGTGAACGCTTAATCAACTCCAACTAACCAGACAGAGTTTCGCAGTTTCACTGACTTGGCGAACTACTGCAGGCGTTTTCTTAGTGGCTAAGATAGCTAGCTCCTGCATAAAGCGATCAGAGAGCTGGCAAAGTGAAATTTAAGTGGGAGACTGAGCATCATAAAGCGTCAGATGAACTAGAATAAAAGCGCTCAGCACCGATCCAAACCTTACCAAAGTTGGAGGCCGGCGCACTACCCTTCGCACTGGACGCAGATGCTAGTGGTGCAGCCATAATCGATGCACTTTCCCAAGGGGACAAAAAATAAAGAGAACACGCCATCGTCTACGCCAGTATCAGACTCGACAACAAATGAGACAGAAAAGTGCAAGGGACCGTGAACTGTTCGCCACCCTACAATGGTTAGACAATTCCAACACTACCAGATGGCGAGACAGCTCGTAGTGAGCGCTGACTTGCTTAGAAACAGCGAAGATGAAACGCTAGGTTGTACGATGGTACGAGGAACTGTAACAATACATCTTTACAGTTCAGCACAGAAAAGGGAATTCATAGGGCAATGCGAACGCATTCAGAATGATATCACCTCGTCAGTCTCTCTCAAGAGCTCCTCATAACAAACGCAGCACGCGACTGTCACAGCAGATCTCCAATTACTAATGAAAAATCGTAAAAGGCTTTTTGAAAGAGGGAGAGACGCCTTGGTAGGTGCCGCGACAACACAGGCAAACGCCCCACCACCAAGAGGTGCTCACATACCGAATGCTTGCACTTTGTTACAGTCTGACTCGAGATCTTCTCATTTGAACCACGGTTAGCCACAAGCTGAGGAGTTCTTATTCAAGTTTGATCTACTTATAAATGCATAAAAAAGAAGCTCAACTTTGGTGGCAAGTTCTCACGGCCTTCTTTTTTGTCCTTCCTTTAGCGAATATCACTCGGAAGTTAGACGGAAACCTTAACTAGTCGAACCCGTCAGATACTTGACAACGACGAAGTACATTTCGCGTACTGTGGACAAACACCATTCAGTTTGTAGTCATCACAACGCAAAACCACACCAAATGTCACTCAAAGCGCTCACTCAAGAACTGGGAAGTACATGCAATTTGAATCACTTTATTGGGTGGTCTAAGCACAGGTTCGTCGCAGACCACAACCGGCCGTATTCAACCATCAGGCAGCAGTCCTAGTATTTTACAATCTTAACAAATAAGAATAATCTTTCTAAAGGAGCATGTAATGCAGGCGGTAGTCTTGCAAGCATTATAATGAAATCTGGCACACATAGCATTAGCAAAGGAGATTTGGATTTTACAAATAAATGACAGTCGACTAATAAGTCTTCGTAATTTTTCGGCTAGTTTAAAGAATAGGAAAAAAGCCAAATATCTCAGCTAAATTCCAGTGACCATTGATTAGCCAAATAAATGTTCAGTTTAGTTCCGTCAGAGTTTATAATAGGAAAGGGAAGAGAACTTGCAGTTCGAACAAAGTCGACGTCGTGAAATCCCTTCTCCATCTTTTCCGCAAGATAACAACGAGCAAATAAACCACTTGTGCTCCATATGCCGCCATCTCATGAAATCGCTCGTCTCCACCATCTACAGTATCTGCACGCTCCATATCACACCGACGAACTGCCACGTCACCAAAATTCATAGCCTCAATGGAAGGCACAAAGGCAACAGCGGTGGCACCACAACCATCAGCATTAGTGTCCTCGATTTCAGAAGCGACAACAGTAATCAGCAAGCCGGTGGCACCATCTGCCTGCCACTCATCAACGCTGTCATGGATGTACGCTACCACCTAATACAAAAGGAGTACAAAGAAGTACATTTGGCGGGCAAGGGCTATCAGTGGAATGAGGAATTTGGCAAATGAGACGCACAATGGGAAAGGCGAGGTCAATGATATGGTGCTTCTGCGCCTCCACACAGGAGACGTCACCCGCGCCAGCGCCAAGTGCAGCACTGCAGCAGCAGGTGATTGGCATGTAGAGGAGACCGTTGGCGGCTATTCCAAGTTGACGGTCTTGGTGATAATATTGCAGTAGAAAAGCTCAAAGATGTTAAGACGTGTCGCTTCAATCGTCATGTGTCGGTCACCACCTTTGTCGCATCGCACTCCTTGTTGCTGATTAACGAGGTATAAAGGCGGTTAGTGAAAATGACAGCGGGATAGATGGAAAAACTCACAATCAGGCATTGAAGAGTAACCGTTAACTCAAAAATGAATAATTATAATGTCAAAGCACTGCAATGAAACGCCTTGTTGAACTCATGACAAAGATTAGCCCAACATCTGCGAATCAGATGCAAGTTTTTCACTTCATTCCTTTGAAACAGAGCCTGTGAGAGAATTGACGTCAAAAACACTTCTGATCGGCCACGTTAGTACATCCACCACCGATTCGCCTCTGTGAATTTACAAGGACAAGTTCTACCTCCCCACTGAGATACCACGATGACTGGGATGGATCTGGACTACCATCACATGAACGCAATGTTTTCTCACGTGCAATTCTTGCGTCTTGTAGCCATCTTCGCTGCAGAGTACCAACTTGGGCCGCACTACACATACAATCAGTTGTGCCAACTCAACCTAACAACTGAATTGTGATGGGCACTAGTGCCTTATTAATCATTAACAATTAGAAAACACTGAATGCCAATGACAACGCCACTAAAATCCAATGAAGATGCATGGAAGGGAATGAAAAAATCACAACGGAGACCACTGTGATGGCGCTCCACAGACGAAAAATAGGCCACGAAGTTGTAAAAAGGACACCACGGCCCTGCGTGTTCATCGGCTAGCTCGTGTCTGATGCAAGCAACATCTAGCTAAGGGGGCCACCAAATGACCGATTCATAGAATACGGTAAGAAAAAGGATGAACCCTCAAAAAAATGACTTCACCCATCCTCTTTTCTAAGGGTTCACAGCAGCTTAGATGCTCCATTGTTTTTTCATCAAAAGCTCGTTTGCATAAAATAAATGCAATTATCCACCAAGAACGCTCCTACGTGTTTCACTTCTCAAACCCCACCCAATATGCTTATGGCACTTCACTTCAGCCAATTATAGCAAACAAATAAGGAAAACGCGTTAAACAGACGACATTAGGCCACCCTGCATTAATCAGCGCATCAAATACATGCAACGTTGGTAAGAAGATAGTGAACACTTACTGTACCTCCTACAAGGCGACAGGATCACCAAGACCTCAGCTGCACTCACGGCCGAGAAAAGAGGCGAGGAAAGAATCCATCTCGTGACACCTGCAGTCCCACCAAGGACGCAACACCGCGAGCCTTCGCCTTCACTGCATTTCTCCGCCTCATCCAAGGAGTGCTAAATTAATCACACATTACCAAATTGGGCAGCATGCTTTATGATGAAAGAGTGCCAAGTCTTTTGGCGCACCAACGACTGTACAGCGAAGGAGGGGCATTGATCATATCCTTTGCAACTGGAAAATGGCGTGTAGTAGCATTTTTTGGCAGCGAATAAATCAAATCCATATGCTGAAATCATTCCAGCCCACCACCTGCTGCTAAATGCGTGTAATTTACTTGGAAAGGTAGCAAATTCCCGCACAGAAAGGCCTAAATAATATCACGAACTATAAATAAACCATCGATTTACGATTCTAGCATTTTCGAGTCCAAGCTATTTTGCATCTCCTCTCACGTCTGCGCTTAGACGATTCCTAGTGTTATGCCATCTCTCAGTGGAACGATGGATGCGTTACACCCAAACCGTCTTGCCACCTTCCGAACAATCATAATTCTTTATCCATTCACGGTGGTCAGCATGCAATTTTTCATTTGCACTTGTCCTTGCAGTCAGCAACCTCTTTATCGACTAGAGCAAAGGAAAGGAAGCCATGTAAAGGCCATATTACAAGTGAACTCCCACAATGAACTACTAGAATGGCTGCAACCAACAATTTCAGTTCAGCTGTGCTAGAGACGAAAACCTGGGGTAGAGATTTGTACCACACAATCACTGCATTATCCGCTTACAGTTTCCTCGAATCAATTTTGTTGTTTCTTCAATGAATGCCACATAACCAAGACGGTTACCTCTAATTCGTCTCAATTAGTTCGAATGCTCTCAAGCGGCAAGTCCATCGATTTAACACGCGATTCATTGCCCACAAATGAAGTAGTGGCAACCAATAATAGTAATTTCAGACTCCTCACCTTTCATCATGACTTGCAAATGACTTGCAACAGCCCAAATCAGCAGACATCACCCTAATGTAAAGTGAGCTTAGGCATTTAATTAAGCGAGTTAATAGAATCTGAGCATTTCATTACAAGCATCACACGAACCACGATTTCTGCAAGCCTCGAAATTCGCTAGCCACACTTTCATGCCAATAATAGAGGGTTACATATGTATACGCATAAAACAAGTCAAAAATTTCAAGTATGAATACTCACATACCTGGACTCGTTAGCGCGAACCACGAACCACGCACAGCGACGAACACACCCACGTCATCTCTTCATACATACCGCCAGATACATAGGAAGGGTATTAGGCACGATAAAAACAAATAGTTGTTGCAAGAATTCTAATTAACCCTAGTTATCACAGTTAAAACATAACTACTCTTTTTTAACCAATAAGACTAAGCGAATGCAGTTTTGCAAGGCATTTGTTGGACACTCTAAACACAAGGTCACAATTTTAATGACTTTCGCCCCACAAACAAGGTCTCGGTGAGTCGTTCTCTAGGTTGCTCTTTGTTTATCACATTCCACATTTCTTAGTGATATAATAGTGTAATGCTTACGTTTCCTTAGACGTACGTCGTAAGCAAAAGACACGAACACATATTAAACCTCCTTGTTTAGACACAAGCAATTCTACAACAAACTGATAATGCGCTATCGATAAGCCGTTTCGTCTAGGTCGATTAAGGCGTCTCAGAATAATGGAGCTTATCGTATTAGGCATAAGCGGAGGATCTGTGTGGAAGGTTCCTTCTCTTCCCTTTTTCCACCCTTACCATTAGAAGGCTAAGCACGCTTTGACATCTCTACTAATAGTAAGAGAGAGAGTAGAGAAAGATACTGTAGAAGAGTTCAAGACGAGGATGTGTCGCGCCCCAGAGAGGGACCACACTGCTTGGCGATCAGGTTCCAATTGTTCCTTCACCTCTGGCCTACAAAACACATTTGAAGAAGATAAGTACTACATCTGTGCACTGTTAGCATGAAGTACTGGTATGTTTTCTTCGGAAAATTGAGGACTCGGCTAGTTGTCCATAGCTAAGCTAAACACCATGCTACTACTGTTTGGCATATCAATGGAAATATTCAGCACAAAAATTCGCATGTTTGTTGATTGTTGAGCTCTCAGTCTCGTCTATGGTCACTTGGACGACCACCGTACCTTCGTCGGGTGGCCTAACCTCTAGGCCACGCTACAAGCACAAATTATTTCTACGTGATGAATACAGTTGTTCTGCTCAAGTGGTATGCCTACTTTTATCCTCGGATAAAAGTCACAAAGTTCTACAGTTACCTTTGCTGAATTCGCGCATTATGTGATTGCGTGTAAATCGTACACTTCGACACCTAGATAAAGTTGAGGGCACAATCACATGCATTTGTTGTCACTAAACATTGATGACATAACTCATTAGACTCTTTCGAGGACTGGAAGCTGCACGAAACACGTGTTAGAGAACACAAAGTACATAAGTAAAGGAGATGCATTTGTACAGAATAATGGATGAAAAATTGTCTGCAGTTTGTTGATTCATCTAAAACTAGGGCAAGCTGTAGACCCGAGAAGGGCCACAAGGGCATGAAATAGGAAACTTGCAGTAGGAGGATGCCAAATGACTGCCATCGCCCTCGTTCTCTCCCTCCCTACATCCATTCTTCCCCCTAACGGGAACTATACCAACCTCGACGTCGGCGTCACGCAGTCATTCTACGCTTCCGACCTTCCCGACAATGCTGCGTTTCGGTTATCTCTACTCCCGCCACTTACCGACATTCATTCCTCACCATCTCCACGTATCCTCACTTCATTTCAATACCCCTCACCTGCAATTTTCTCTTGCCACTAACCAAGATGCACTTTCGTTGACATTTAGGCCGAGGAAGATGCTGCACATCGCAAAATCACACAACTGCTACCCCAATTGGCACCACAAATATGCCACTTTCTGAATGTTCCCGACTTCATGAACGTGTGCAAGGCAATCCCGCATTGGAGGTGGATACAGCGAAGTCGTCGTTAGCGTGAGGCACTCAATCGCTACATCAGTGGGTGGAAGTGGATAGACAAGAATCTGTGCAAAATGCTCTTTCCACGACCCTCGTCAGACACGTATCGAGACGCAGTTGCGGCAGTGCAGTATCACATGGAGGAGGTGGATTTACTCCAACCATTCCTTTCTCCACGTGGTCGCCACCTTATCAGGCCGACAGCGCATTGCTGTCTGCCGCCTATTGCGGACAATGTGTACACAGCCCTCGACACAGGTGAGGGCTTCAGTTTACACTCGTGGTGGCCACCTGACGGAGGACGTGAACTGCTCGTGCATCGTGAACCACCACCACCACCTCCGTCTCCACCTTCACCTTCACATATCGAATAGGCCGATTCGGATGGTTGAAAGGAGGAATAAAGAAAGAGTCTTGTGAGACGAGTGGAGAGAGGATGTAATGATGGAGTGTACTTTCCTACTGCATGGCGGAGTGTGGCAGTGCAGGTTGGTTTGCGATGCGGAATGTTTTGTGGGAGAGCAGGAGGGTGAAGTGTTGGGAGTGGAAGAGGGTGGCGTGTGATTGAGCAGGGACTGTAGTCTCAGCGGCTGACGTGGTTATGGGTTATGGAATGCGAAGAGGAAAGGCGATGTGAAAAGACAGTGATGATGGCCCTGTGACAAGAGGAAGTGACTGGTACGTGTAGGTGGTTGGGTGGATGGATGAATGAGTGCGTTAGAGCATGCAGAAGAATAGCTGAATGCACTGAGGCATACGCAGATGTTGGGAGGGAGACGCAGTCCATGTACACAAAATCAAAACGTGTACAATCACACTGGGTCTTCGGCTTGGAGCTGGGCTACGTAATGGGAATTTCAAATCCCATGGATACGATTTGAGTCTCACCCACAGGACACGAAGTGCTCTGTGTAAAAAATTGCAGGTGATGACTCTTGGTTCGTAAAATGGAGGCAGGCGCATTTACACATCTGGGAACAGTAGAAGTTAAAGCGTGCTTGCACAATCACACCGGGTTGTCGACTTGGGGCTGGGCCACTTTGCATCAATCATGGTGTCTGATCTCCGACGAACTCGGTCTGCCCTGCAATCCGACACTTTTGCCTCCTCAGGCCAACTTTCTTCACATCAACTACTACCACCCACCGCTTCAGCGTTGGATGCTACACCAACCTCTACTCACATGACACATCGAAGCCACTCCTCTACCGATAAGACACTTCTCACTGCATCATTTTACGTGGATATGGCTAAAGTTAGTGAGGGAATGTAAGTTGCCAATGGGATTGAGTAAATAAGAAGCACACATAATATGCTGTAATGGTTTGAATAAGTTGCTGCGTAAGATAATGAAAGACCTAGTTTATTCAGCGAATTTTACGTAATTAATCGGAACTTCAAATCCCATGGATGCGATTTGAGTCTCACCCAAAGGACACGAAGTTCTCTGTGTAAACGATTGCAGGTGATGACTCTCGGTATATAACATGGAAGCAGGCGCATAGAGACGAATTCGAACAATTTCGAACAGGCGAATGAGGGGTTGTTGCCAGGAACAGAGTCGAGAGGATAAGGGAAAGGAAGACAATGTGTGCTGAAGCAGTGAACCAATCAAAGATGACAGTGCTTTGCATTGAAGAGTGGGGTAGGAGAAGGATACGCAGAGAGTAAAAGGCGTAAAATGAAGGGAAGTCAACACTGAACTCTATCGCAAGGGATCCTTAGAAGCGAACATACGTCCAATCGCTGGAAGATCCATGCAAAAGTGGTCAGGGAAAAATTAATCCAATGGAATCGGATATGGCAAAGGCAACGGACGTAGATACTGTGTAAATTAAAGCTTCACAACTTCTGACGCTAAATAAAGGCTCACTACTCCGAAACAACAGTCGCCAGAACAGGCAGCTCTTGCGCGAGCCATGTACAAACATGACCAATCAGGTCAAAGTTCGTTAGGTAAAACAATCAATCTTTTCATATGTATGTGTTTTCGATGATGCATCGACTAGCACAAACTAGAGCAGTTTTGTAACAAACACAAAATTTAAAGTAGAAATACACAAATGAAAGAGTTTACGAATTGCGCACGAGTGAGAGATATGGCAATGAATCTTAACAGTCGATCAAAGCATAGATCCTATATCATTAGGTGTAGAAACGCAAAGTAAAAGTAGTTCAAATAACGGCATTCAATTTTAATGCGTCGCCTTAATGGAAAATTTCAGTTGTCTATAGACATGTATTTTGTAACATTGTTGACGTTTCGAGGTGTATCAAAAAACAATTTAGAATAACTCAGCTGACTTTGTGGTGAATTTGATGGTTTTAAATGACCTTTTATAGTTCGAATATCTACGCCACTAAGGTCGGTTATGGTCGTAAATGAATGACTGGCTTGTGCATTCTGCCGAGTGTTGTGTTGTTTTGCTTCTCTTCCCACTGAAATGGGTCGTTTTGCTAATGATAATTGGCCAACGATTGTTGGGAAATGGATGTCTTGCCATTCGCGACTCAGGACAGTGTTAAGAGTGGAGTACGTTAGTATGTGGCATGTCCACAGTGGATGAATGGAAGTATGGATGAATGGTTGAGAAGGATTACCGATTTAGCGCCATTGCGGTAAAAGCGGAAGAGCTCCCAAAGTGAAAGGTAAGGTAGGAGCATAGACGCTGGTTGTTTTGTGTGTCTATTTATGATGTTATTGTGGTACTTGGGTCTCAGCAACACACCACTATTAGCCATCAGTGATCCAATTCCAGAGGATAAGCTCACACACTGCAAAGAGAGAAGACAAAATGCGGAATATTGTCCACCCATTATTGAGTAGCATCGCACTGGTAAGGCTAGAGTCTTGGATAGCTAGGCAAAGCTAAAGGTATCTCGGTTTCAGATTGGTTAATGGACCTGTCACTAGTCATTTTGGATGATTGTTATCCAATACCCGATGCCATGGTTCTGCCTTGTAATTCTCACCTCTATTGTCTCGGGTGGGCATGAGGATGTGTGTTTGCAGTGGCGATGGCAAAAACTGTGTGCGTGTGTTGTCAACTTAACAGGAGCTTATGCCTACCCCTAGTGATCCATAT
Organism: Taenia hydatigena; assembly: GCA_036345935.2. Lineage (NCBI taxonomy): Eukaryota > Metazoa > Platyhelminthes > Cestoda > Cyclophyllidea > Taeniidae > Taenia > Taenia hydatigena. The sequence goes on along the minus strand of JADWOT020000004.1, from coordinate 10,135,674 downwards.
TCCGTGCGAGCCAGTCATTTGAGGCCGCCGCTAAATAGATCCATCAATGTGGATCAATGTTCTTAGCCATTGTGTGTGGTATAATCACTGACCTTGGTCCTAACGAATGCTTTCAGCTTAGAGCCCGCACTCACTGTCAGCTGCTGCAGACCGATGTTGCAGCTAATGCTGAAGCAGCGTGTGATCACTTTCCACTGGAAGTGTCTTCACCCCCGTTAAGCTAGCGTGTGCCTGCGCTCGTGCTCGTGTTGTTGATTGAAGCACGCCAGTTACTGTTGAAATGTGTACGGGAGGTGCACTTGTTACTTTGGCTTTTCGTGTGTTGAAATGAAGCAATCGACCAGCCTTTGTCCACAATTTGACCTGTTGTTTTTGCTGCAGTGGTATGAACAAGTGGAAATGGCGAGAGTGAAAAGTTGTTGTTGTTGTTGTTATTGCTGGGGTGCCTGCTTCAGTGCACCTTGAAGGCGCTGTCAAAGACTGGGTTTGTTGTGCGTTGAAGAGATCTAACTTGACTTTGCGACTGTCTGAGGGAGAGGAGATGTAATTCCTACGCTTAAATGGGCGTTCACCTCATCCTGTTTTTCCCAAAGAAAAAGTCATGGCGAAGTGATGATCCTACTTGCTGCGGATTTAAATTCTCGTTTTATTGTTTTGCGTGGCAGGAGTAGGCCTTCTTTTTCATCCCCTGCCACTTCTGCCACTTCTCTTTCCTCGTGTCCTCCTCCTCTTCTTTTCGCGAACTTGTCCACTATTCCAGATCGGGTTGGGGTTTGTGCAATCATCAGGCAATTTTGTTCGTGTGTTCGCACTTTTAAAACCGTATGCAATGGTGGCAGGGCAGCGGAGACGAGGTCTACGATTAGATGGCGATGATGACGAGGATGATGAAACAATGAAGTGGACCGCTAAATGCAGTCTTTAATTGGTGTGACAAATGACGGTGTAGAAACTTGAGTTAGACACGCACGTACCCACTTCTGAGGGAGGAGGAGGATAAGGAGGTGGCCTTGCCAGATGAGTTGCAGGTTTTGTGTTGTTCGTGTTGGTGTTGGTGTTAGGGGAGATCCTCATCTCTCTCTCTATCCATCTCGGCTTACAGAGGTATGGTTTTGTGGTCATCTACACACGCTCCTTCTTCTCCTCCTCCTTCTCCTCCTCCTCGTCCTCCTCCTCCACATCCTCGTTTTCCTGACTCTGCGGTGAGGGTGGGCAGTTAAATTGTTGCTGACTGTATAGGTGATGAGCGGTGGCGCCACTTGTGACCCTGTTTAGAGAAGTCAGTTCCTGTGCCATCACCTAGTTGTTCGTCCTCCTTCATCATTTGCTTGGATGGATGGAAGTCAAGTGGGCATAAACAGACCGCAGTGGGCTTCTTTTCATCCCATCAATCATCGCTCCTTCCTCGTCATTCATCAAGAATGACTTAAAAGATGAGCACTTTCTGTGGAGGGGAAAGTTGCCCGGAAACGAAATGTAAGGTGGATTCTGTGGCATCACCGCCATGTGGGTTGCCAAAGAAGCCAAGAAGCTGTCTGACACAAAGCACCTCAGACGACGAATGTTCATGTGGAAGCAGGGGAAGTGGGACAGAATGGGCAGGGTAGGCAGTGTGGGCGGAGGGAGAACTCGCAAGCAGTCGCATCTGATGTGAAGTTTGGTGGATTGCAACGGATACTGCAAGTCGTCGCTGACGGTGGCGAAATGGAAGGAGCCGACGCATCAGCAGCAGACTTCCACGGCACGACCGAAGGTCCAGATGAATGCGAATGGGAGGAAGCGGAGGGATGAGATGTGAATACGAAAGAAGGAAGGGCGACGGTGGAAGACAAGCATCTACTCGAGGAAGAAGAGGAAGGGAGGAAGGAAGGAGGGAGGGAGGGAAAGAGGGGAGGCGGGGAGGGAAACAGAGAGGAGGAAGGGAGGCAGGGATTGAGGGAGGTAGAGAGAGAGAGAGAGAGAGAGGAGGCATCGGAACGGAGAAGGAAGTGAAGAACGAGGAGACATCACGCATGGCGGTGAACAATGGCATCGGCGATGGCAGCAGGGGCACAATTGTCGACTCTGACGGTGGACATGGGCGAGACATTGTTGGCACCGGGACATCTCAACCGAACACTAAATGAAAAAGGAGAGAAAAAAAAGGAAGGTAAGAGAGACGGACGGACGGACAAACGAACGGAGGGACGAACGGAAGTCCTTCGCTCTTGGCATGGGTAGAGGTCATCATCGTCATCTACCTCCTGCTGCTGCTGCTGCTGCTGCTATTGCTGCTGAGCCAACCGTGACAACTACAGTGTCCCCAACAACCACAACAACGACAACAACAACGCCCTTCTCCTCCTCCTCCTGCTGCTGCTGCTGCTGCTGCTCATAGTGCAGATGCTGCTGCATTAACAGGAAGGACAATGCTCTCACCAACTTGACTTGGTGTGAATTGGTGGTAGGCAAGAAGCACACTTTGCTCCATCATCAATGCATCATGGAGTCTGTAAACCGGTGTCGGTGTGGGTGTTGGTGAGGTGGTCCCTTGTGTTGTTGGTGCCACGCGAGTCCACCGATTGAGTTGGTGAAGAGCCGACGCCACCTGCCGCTGCGCGTCTTCTTTGCTTTGCCGTGTACGTGGTGACCGCTCTCCATGATGACATTGTGCGCCTTCTCCTTCTTCACCTCATTCTCCATTCTCCCGTCCTCCTCCTGCTTCTGCTCGTGCTCCTCCTCCTCCTCCTCCTGCCCGTGTTCGTTCCTCTTCGAACGGCCTTTTGTCTCCATCCGTCTTCTCATCCTCTTCCTCCTCCTTTCAGCGCAAAGGCCCTTTGTGCTATCCACACCACCACCACCTCCTCCTTCTTCCCTCCATTCGTACTCATCCGGAAGGTCAGTAACACCGTAGATCGTGTCTGCGGCGCCAGTGTCTCCTACCGTTTCTGCCAACCGCCGCTGCCGCCTCCGCATCGAATGACTTGGAGGCGAGGCGACGAATTGCAGTACCTGTTGGAACCTCACCAGCTTCGCATCAGATGCGCCTGTCGAGTTCTCCGTCTCCTCCACTTGCTCTATCTGCTCCACTTGCTCCACCCACTCTTCTTCCACATGAACATCTGTCTGAAGTGCTTTGTGAAAGACAGCCTGTTGGCGTCTTTGGCAACCTGCACGACAATGAGGTTAGTAGAGGTGTGTGTAAAGGCGAGTACCTACCTCTTCTCGTGGACACTGCTTACGCCATGTCCACGAGCGTCCACGCGAGAAAGAAAAATCGCAAACGGAAAAAACCAAAGTGACCGAAAAACCAAAGCGAAATGTAGACCAAGATAAAGAGTATTTCTGCATACAACCGATTTGCAAACATTATCGTGGCGGTATGTTTGAGTGTGTGACACGATCAATGGATTCAATCGATAGCCTCACCATTTGAAAGTCAGCAGCGCTTTCTGTGTGGTGACTGCACTGCCATCACGCTAAATTGTGGTGCATGTTGGCGGCTAATGATGATAAGTACTACTGGCACGACTGGAACAATGTGATGCTTTGTGGTGTGGGTGAGGTGTACGTGCGTTGAATGTGCTTGTGGAAGTGATAGCAACCACCCACAACGGTGAGACTGTACTGTCGCCTCACAATGCCAGTGAGCTTAAAATGCGGTCGAAATGCGAGTGGAATAAAAGTGTTACTTGAATGACTTGAGTAGTGGGTTTCTGTTGCTGCGTGTGACGGGAAGACGGGTGTGAGTGTTGAAGGGATTTATGCAGCACATCCAGTGAGTGCATTTCCGATGGTGGTAAGGAAAGAACCAACACATGTTACACCGGTGGGACAGCAGGCTTGCTTTGCAGAGAAGGGAAGGAAAGAGAAAGTAGGACGGAGGTAAGAAAGGAAGGAAAGGAAAAAAAATTGGTATGGTGTTGAATAGCATTGTGTCACACATGCGCGACGGTGGTTGGTAGCCGTAAGATGGGATGCGAAACTGGTGAAAATAGATCTTGTTGGACTTGAGGTGGTGCATTTGAAGGAGTAACTTCTGCTTTGAGTCATTGCCTTATTGGTAGGGCCGTCTTTTTGATGAGTCTACATATCTGCCACAAGGTGTTGTATTCAGTCGCCAGAATTGTGCCAATACGTGAAGCTTCTCATTGTCAGCACTGTGGTGACACAATAACGTCATGTTTTGCGCAGCATGTGGAAGAATCAAGTTGGTTCACATAAATTACTCGGCCAAATTCATCAACCTCTTGTGCTTATCTTCCTTGGCCTCCATTTATCGCTCACCTCATCTTCGCCTCATCCTATCCATTCGACGCCCTGCCACGTATACCTCAATGCAGTCGGTCTTCATACAACTCACGCATCGCTTACGCTCAACGAGCATTGCTGATTTGTGAAAGGAAAGCTAATCGGAGCACATCGCACGCCACATCACATAGGCTTGCATGCATTGCTTTGCATTGCATTACCATCACCACGTGTTCTAACGTGTTGTGGGGCAATAAATTTGCTTCCCATGTCCTCCTCCTCCTCGTGACTTGTTGATGCAAGTTGCCGCAGTGCAATTGCCTCAATTGAGACCGCTAAACAACATTGACGGAAGCGCTTGCAGCCCCTGCACGCGTTGTAGGTCGCGCAAACATGAGACGTCGCAACCAATACAGATCACTTAGATGATGCAAAACCTGTCTACGAATACCAACGCTTCATCCTCATCAAACACTCTACACCACCACCACCCCACTAACTACACTCGCACATCGGCAAGAATCCCGTGTTCCCTTCCGAAACGGGGACCGCGTTTATTGCTAGCATATGCGCAGCATTGACACTGGAAGGAGGAGGAGGAGTAGGAGGAGTAGTGGAGGAGTGGGGAAGGGATGGAAGAGGGAGGAGGAGGAGGGCTAGAGGCGATATGGCGCCGATGGATGAGTAGGAGTGGGGATGAATCCAATTAGCACACGCACATGAAACGCAATGGGGAGCTAGAGAATGGGAGAGAGAGAGAGAGACAAAGCCGTTGCATTCGCTTCTGTGGACGGGAACCAAAGCGACAGAAGTGTAGAAAGGCCATGCCACTCTTGAAGCGTATTAGTGGTTACCACCGTGCGTGTAAAATGCACTGGACTTTGATTTTGTCAGACCTGCGTATAGGGAAGATGAAAGAGAAGGGTCGACCTCATGAATATGTGTATGTATGTGTGTATTGTCGTCGTCGGTGGCGGCTGCGGCAGTGGCAGCTTTAACCCATGGCGGGAATGACAGGAAGGGTCTGCCCGCTTGCTCGCTCGCTCTGTGACTGTGGTGACTTTGGGTGATGGCCAATAGGAGCGGGGCAGTTGGCTTGTGGTGGTGGTGGTTTACGAGGCACGAGCAATTCATGCCCTCCGTCTGGTGGCTCTTACGTGGATGACGACGTTATACTCTCAGCACTCCTCCTCAAACTTAAATCGTAGCACGCCAATTCCAACAACTCCATAGTGCTGCAGTAGTCGGATCCGAAGCACTTGCAGCACCGTAGACGCCACTTTACGCTCGTGGTGGCCAGTGGACTATTCTCGATGTCCTCCATACTGTCCACGAAAGCGAAGAGCACCTCCATGTCTTCTTCCGCATCACGCACGTCGTCTATCAAAACCGCAATGACTAGTACTTGATGAGCTTTCATAATGCCAAGAAAGCAAATGAGGTTGTCCATTAAGTCAAAATCCCTTTTTATTATGTATATAAAACAATTATATTGGCGGAGGTGGTCATGGAAGTCCTCTTTTAAAATGCGCACTTTGGGCATGAAGTTGCCTTTTGCCGGGTAATATTCAACACAGGAACCATTTAGTGTAAAGTTATGGTTTATAACGAACTGGCTTCCTTCCAATAAAATGTCATTGGCAAGAGTGAAATTTAATCCAAGGATGCGAGGAGAACCCCAAAATTCTCTCTCACCTGTGTTGAGGGCTGTGTAAACCTTGTGCGCAATAGGCAGTAGACAGCAATGCACTCTCGGCTTGAAAAGTTGGTGACCACATTGGGAAAGGAATGGTTGGAGTGATTCCGCCTCCTCCGTGTGATACTGCACAACCACAACTGCACAGATATTTGTCGAGCCACTTCCACCCACTGATGTAGCGATTGAGTGCCTCACGCTAACGACGACTTCGCAGTATCCACCTCCAATGCAGTATGCTCCACATACTGTAGATACCCAAGTACTGTTGTGTATGGAATGGCCAAGGGAGTTCTCGCTTTAAGAAGGTCCACTGTAGATGCGGACTGGTGTGCCAAAAGATAGGAATCACCATCACTTCGCAATCGTAGTTTAGGTTGTCTCGAATTCCCGGTGTTAGGCTACGTACATGTGTGACTAACTTATTTGTATTGACGGCATAGTCGTCATCAAGAAAGACGAAGATGGGTTTGTAGAGTCGGCAAAATCGGGCAGCCCACTGGAATGTGTGTAACATTTTCAGCGTCAAATTATAGTAGGAGTCTTCGTAGTCACCGACAAGTAGGTCATCATATTCGTGCATTTCCCTGGAAATCATTTCGGCTGTCCTTTGTGGATGCTGTGAATATGCCTTCAGTTTATTTCCTGCTCTGTTATTGAGGGTCACATTGAATCCGTCTTGTTGAAATACGTTTCCCTAGCAAAATTCGTGGTGAGGCGATAGAGAAGATGAGGTAAGTCTTGACATCCGGGTAGTAGAGATGGTAGAGTTTGCGCAGTTGACTTCTCTCCTCAAAATTGTAGACCCCTGACTTGTAGACAATCACCACGTCAGGGCGAGACAATCCACCGGCGAGCCCATCTGCGGCTTGTGGGTGCTTGAGAGGAGAGCATACTCTAGACGGTACTTGGAGAAATCGGATCCATGGATTGTAAAGGGGAGGCTAAAAGAAGAATGCAAGATCACAGAATAATATTCCTGAGATATTGTTTCATGCAAGACGGTAGAGGACGGGATGTCATGATTGAAAGAGCAAAAGCATATTCATGCATACACGCACCCACACGTATTAACTACCACACGGAGGGCTGCTAGCCCACCTACAAGAAAAAGGTGTCATGAAAAACATCGGTAGACTTTCTGCGTACGTGAGAAATGGGTTTGTCATGAATGAGCGATTGCAGTGTAGCCCTCATGGTAATCGACTGAGGATAAAGCTGATAGACGCTAGGATCAAAATTTGGCAACCACTCGGCATCCGGAATGCTTGCCAACTCCTCAAGTCTCAGGTGTCTACTGCTTCCGTTTATTCGAATTTTCGACTCCTCAATCGTGGGTGTTGTGTTCAGTGGGTTGGATTTGTCGAAGACGCTCGTATAGCACAGGCGCAGCCGATAGTAGCTGTTTGGGCTCGCAAAAATACTATCGTTCCATGCGCAGTAAGTACCGTTGAGATTTGGTTGAGTTACCCACCTCTCCGAGGATGTGGTTTTGAAGTGAATGGCATAAATGTAGATAAGGTAAGTTATGGATGCGCAGATGACAATGAAGTGCAACACCGGTTTTGGATTTATGGAATGGAAAGGAAGAGCAGGAGCTCCCATGTTTCATGCTACAATGCAGTGCTTAATTCAACTGCGTACAGTTCGTATGCAGGAACATCTTGCCAGAAACCGCTTTGCTATGTGGTCTACAACGATGGGATAGTGTGCAAATGATGCTTGAGGCTGGGTGGTTGTGCTTGCCTCACAGCATCCTCTGGCAATGTAGCAGGTGAGTGCATTTGCCTGCCTCTTCACATCCACGTCCACATCACTTCACCCACTGCCTGACGCACCACACACTGCACAAGTGTGTGCAACACACTGCAACACAGTTGTACTTGCATTCCTTTACTAAAGCGACCGACTTACCTGAGGTAAGGGAAATCTAATGTTTAAATGAAGTTCGCGAAATTAGCTAAGGTACAGACTCAGCTCGATCGTATCAAATGACTTACGACTAGTTGTCGGCAAAGAACACTGGAATCTTCACCCATTACTGCGGCATGCATCCCATTAAATAACATGATGATTGTGTCATGCTTAAGTGAGGTATTTTCCAAGCACAGACGTGCTCGAGGACAGAAACCATTGTGTATCCACATCGTGCTTCAGTTGGCTGTCTAAACGCCGCTTTTTACGTCGACTCTGGTACCACGTAATAGCGTGCTGCTAGAGGATATCTAGACAGGCTGAAAGCAGGACTCAAATGACTACGTCTCCATTGAAGTAGGCGTCATCTTGCCGTGTTACTTATGGTGCGGAATTCGCTTGTCTTTGGAGCAAAAGGCCAAATTGAGGCGTAAATGGCTTCGTCAGCAGCATGCTTCATTGCATCGTGGATGTACAAATGCAAACCAACTTACATGCGCAACAACCTACATGCATTGCTAGTTGGCCTCATTGTTCATACTCACTACTGGACACACACAACCTGCACATCCGTGCAGACCGCATATCGCATCTAGGCGATTGTGAATACCACACGTAATAAGTAAATTCGTAAAAAGTTGCCATCCAAGAGGCTAGAATAATCCGTCAGTGCAGGCATCTCAATGGGCGATTGGGAATCTACTGCAAGCAAGCAAGCGCTCGTAGCATCTACTGTACAATCATTCCAATTCGCAAAATCTGCTCATACAAATATACCTCAGTTTGCCTGAATTTATTCTCACCTAGCTTTATCTATAATTATTTCTTCCTTATTACGATTCCTTCCCTCTGGTTTGATTGTACTCAAATTTTACTGATGGATTTGCAGCTAGCTTGACTCTAGTTGGTTTATCTCTGAGTTCGTATGCTGAGAAGATATAGCAAGAGCATTGGCAAAATTAATGCATTTCTCAGAGCAGATGCATTGTATCGAACAGTGCATTGCTTGCTTTAGTATGTTGAGAAGTAGTCGAGATACCTTAGCAACACACTAGCTTGTGTATGGAGGCTTACGATTGGACGCCAATGAAAAAGTTGCATTAGTGGTGTGGTGGCACCGGGTTTCAGTACCCATTGGGTGGAGATGGACCCACAAGACTACGACCAGTTACTTTGACTTTGTCACTGAATCGTAAATGAAAATTGTGATCATTTACGATTGTCTATCTAGCCAAAGGCGCAAATATATCAGTGCGTCAAGAGCTTCACGCATTAAAGCTTTGAGGATGTGAAGTCATTTAGGTGCAAATTTCCCTTAAATGCGCTGCTTCATTTGACACCGTTTAATGGCTGATGAATGACACGAGCATGAAGCACATGACTTGAAGTTTATTTCGCAAGCTGTTAGCGTGCTTTTTCACTTTTGCTTTTGACATCTAGCAGAACAGCCACTAATGGATTTGCGTTTCGTTCTTTGTTAGAGGGCAGCTTTCTTCCGTGGTGGTTAATAGAGGAGGCTGCTTGCAACAGGTTCTACCGCAAAAGCTGGGCTACGATGATTCACTCAACCGCGTGTTGACCTGCCTGTCCACAGGTCCCATTTCTGGCCCAGAATCTTGTCATTTGCCATGAATTTAACGCATTTCATGCACTTTACCCAGCCTTTAGCGAACATGGAAGAGGATACAATGACCACAACGCAGATCATGATCCAAATTATACATCGCTATAAAAAAGTTATGGACAACGGATCAAATGTCGTCTAAAACTGGGAATTGTATAAAAATTAGCCAATTAACTGGATGTCGTGGCAAATATGCTTGATGTAAGTTGCGTTAGAGCGCCTTAGCTGTATTACATCTAGTTTTGAAGTGTTACATTGTAGAAGACAGAGCAAGAAATTGCGCCTGATAAGACAAGGGTGTCAGATCGTAGGGCAGGTCAAGTCTCGCGTCTAAGAGTGACAAGCCTACACTTGATGCGTACATGTGATGGAGTGGTGTGACTCCTACACAGTGTGATTGCTAAGAGCAGTGGAAGTGTGTTTGAAAAATAACACATGCAGGTAGGCTTGGGTGTTTTGGGCTGCTTTGTTCTGACTGCATTCTGCTCGCCTTCTGGCGGACTCGGCATGCGCTGCAATCCGACACTTTTGCTTTCTCACACCAATTTCTGCATCGCTTTACCATTAAACGCCGCACCAATTTCCGGTCGCAGAACGCATCAAAGCCACCCAATGAGATGGTCAGTACAAGCGGCCTTTGATTACATTAGTCTCACGGACAGTTAAGGTTTGAAACTGGTGCAATTGCTAGGATACTGCTGTATTTCTTGTAATCCTCTCACTGCTGCTACCCAGATATATTCTACTTCACAAGAGTGCTGACTACAATGCTTCCGTACTGATTGGAGGCCTGGTGATTTACCGTTCAATTGAGTCAAAGTGGATAGTGGCAGGTATATGCTACAATCGAAGTGGTTATGCAACCGTAATTGCAGTTGTAATGGTTTTGGATTCGCAAGCCGTATCTTCTGCTGCACCACTTTATTTGATAGGCGCCTTGCTGATGTTAGGAGATAGGTAAAACAGGCACAGATTTTGAACTACTAAAAGAAACAGAAGTTGGAATTATGAGGTGCATGGGTGATAGCACAAATGTGAACGTATATATGATTTTTGTTAAAACCAAGAAATGTCACCTCTAACCGAGGTGAGTCTTACTTTGTTTCAAATCAACTTAGGTATTAATGGGACAGACTTTTAAGCTAACCATGTTGGAAGATGTCTGCACCTCAAAACCGACTTCGTGGCAAGTGGTCATAAGCCTCATAATTTTAATGCAATTCAAGCCTTTTACATATCCATTCTTCGCAATTAGTTGCGTTTGCCATGATGTCTTAGTCTTACTTAGCGAACCACAGGAACGATTGCCCCATCACAACACGTGCGGCTGTGAAGAGATGGTGCATTAGTGTACGACGGTGGGAGGGAATGCGTGGTGGTCTCACAGCTACTTCATTTCCTAGTGACAGTCTTTTGCGATTTCGCAATGTGTGGGTCAAAGTAAAGGAAATGCATGATCCAGTTAGTGAGTGAGTAAATAAAGAGTAAGTCAATGTTTGGCCGCATAGCTTAGTTAACCAAGTTTCGCAGATCAAAAATGCCCTAAAAGCAGGATCGTCAATTGCAGTAAATGAGCTATTGAGGATAGATCCAACCAGACCCTAAAGACAATCGCATAAAATGGAGGTCAGTTAAAATAAACATTTATTTATTACAGTTACACTTTGTGGTACATTCCAAAGGATTGCTGGGATGCAAGTTTCCTCATAAAGGGGATATTCGGTTCCAAGCTATGGGCACGATGATCGGGCTGGAGCCGGTGACAGCATCAAGAGCAGCAGCAAGATTTGAAGCTCGTCCAAGTAAGACCCACTCATTTTTAGCTAATATACCCTCCTTGCAATAATGGCTGCTTTGAATGGAAAAGATTTCGGGTATTAGAATGGTCGTTGGGTAGATACGCTGATCGCACTATCCCAATCCCCAGAGTTAAGTCTACTGCGGCCAAATGTGTCCCTGTGTCGACTAAGGCAGAGTCCGCATAGTTGCAGGGTGAGCCAGAGTGTAGGACCTCTACAGCGTCTTGACATCTGAATGCCTTGTGCTTTTTGGCACTTAGTTCGTTGAAAAGTGTGCAGACGACGTGTTAATATTACCATGGATTCAGACTTAGGAGAAACTCAAATATTGCAGAATCGATTACAAAATTCGAGGAACGAACTGCAACCCTCTCGCTTAAATAAGACTACAACAGGCTCAGCATGGAGGTACGATGAACAAATAACTAGTTTAAGAGGCGACATTCATTGTTGCATGCTCTTGTCAAACTAACAGTGGATCAAGATGATTGGCCGATTTGACGAAGTGGCTGACAATCCTCTTTGTGCATTTCTATCACATGTCGTAGCTACCAGGATAAACACAAGTAACGTTTCACTCACACGCCCAAATCGACAATTGCAGACAGTCTCAAAACTCTCCACTACTTTCTTTCGTTAAAATTCAGACCATGATGTATTTCAAGCTGGAGATTGTGCACACTCAACTGATCACATAACGTCCTAGCCTAGTCCGACACACATTATGATCTCGTGTCTAGCAGCCGAGCCATTCTCCATTCCCCCACCGCTAATATCATTCGCTGATTCTAAAGGGTGCCTGATTGAAATTGTGCAAGATTTCGTTCGACAGACAGGGATTTGACACTCAAGTCGAACGCATTGCATACTAGACTCGTCTCCCAAAACAGCTTTACTCATCCTATTCACTGCCATGCACCAACTACCATTGAATCCACTCCGTTGGTGGGTCATTTTCACAGTCGCAAGCATGATGGCTAAGTGCAGCCATCGATCACACCATCTCTCAAAACGACTGTACTTGAAGCCTGCACTGTTGCCTAATGAATTTGCAGCATTTCATCATGCCTCCTGATGGTGCTAATCCAACCACTGTCTACTTCACGTGGCGGTCATTTCGTTTGGATCCAAATTTATTGCAGTATGAAGGAACTGCAACTTGATCGTTTCGAATGGCAGTCAAGACCATATTTGGGTGCCAATCAAAGCCGATTTGTAGTCACATTGAAAGTCAAATTGTTTGCCACATCGTACGTTTCACCTCCAGCCGCACAGCCTTGCAGTGCGGTTAGCTGTTACTAAGACGAAAGGAGTGGTATTGGTGAATGAAGTGAGCTGGTTGTTAATGCGGCATTTTTCGAATTATCGTCTTACGTGAATGAAGATAAACTGGGTAGGCGAATGAGTGAGTGACAGAAGAGTAAGCAGGATCATCTTGCTCTTCTCGAAGTTGCTGCCACTGTCACCGCCTGTTTGCTCTTGCCTCTTCTTAATCTGCACCGAGCTGTGGTGAGCATCGAATTGGCCTCCCTCACGACTAGTCAGCCTGAGACGCGATTATAAGCCCATTGGAACATTGCTGAGACGTCATTACTTGCTGCTGCTTTGTGTCCTACCAAAGTAATGCATTTTCCCTACATATTTCCCAATCAAAACAACATCGTAATTGTGTGTGTTGAGCAATAATCGTTGGCCCACTGAAAGCAGTTGAACTTAGCAGCGTTGTTGATAGTGTTGTTACTACCAGTGTCACAAGTGGGTGTTAATCAGAGCTGGCTAGTAGTGGTGGCATCGCATCTGAGCATGCATTTTATCATTTTTGTTGGTTTAAATAAAGAGTAGACATTTAACTTGGTGACATATCGAGCAGTCACGAGTAGTGAAACCTCACCAATCCAACCATGAGTGGTTAATGTCCTGCAATTCGCCACATGTGACAAGAGATAGTAAAGCTGCATTACATTACTCTCAAACCCACCATTCGTAGTCAAAAATTGTGTGCATTCTTGCTAGCCTCACAGAGCATGGATTGCAGTGCATCGTGCTACATGATGAACATGCTTCAGTCATGAGAGCAAAACTATCTTTAAAGAGCTAAATTTTGACTCTTTGTATCGGTGGAAAATAGTAGAGGTAATTGGGCAATTAATGCTCTTAGTTGTACGGCCTTTGATGGCACCACGCTTTGCAAACCATTCAATCCCAACGAAAACTTCTTGGAGGAATTGATGATGAAAGAGGCCTTTCCTTATGCTCAAATGTAGAGCTCGCTTGATGAGGAACGTCCCAGAAAACAGATTTTGTAATTGTGCAGCATTCGAAGCAGAATATCCGCAGGCATCTACTTGGAGTTGTTGTTAATGTCTGTAATAAATGTGGCGCAGAGCAGTGAGACATCATTTTAATGCAGCAGAAGGTAGGCGCGGCAGCCCTACATAAAACGCTACAGCTTTTATATTCACTGACAACAAATAACAAGAATTCACGGATGCATATGTTGGTGTTCGTCATCGTGTAGGAAGAGTGTGCGTTGAACTTAAAAGTCCACCCATTTGAGTTTTATATTTCACCATCAGCTGTATCGTAACATGAGCAGCATATGCATCTGGTCCAACCCAAGGAGCCGTTCAAAACTGAGGATTTCAGCTATTTCGGCGACAAACATTCACGATCGTGTGAATCAGTTGGCCGTAAACTAGGTTCTCTCGAGCGATGTTTTGGTCCGCTCTTCTCATTTGGGTTGGCCATCAATCACCTCACTGGCAATAAGTGATCAGTCTATCAATCACAAGACCTAGACTAGGCCTCCATCGGGCTTTAGCGTGTCAACTGTTCTCAGTAAGCCTATGTTGATCGCCTTGTGTACTTACACACAAGCACCCAATATGGGTCCAGTTCAACACGTAAAAAAAAAAAAAAAACATATTTACACATCTGGGAACAGTAGAAGTTAGAGCGTGCTTGCACAATCACACCGGGTTGTCGACTTGGGGCTGGGCCACTTTGCATCAATCATGGTGTCTGATCTCCGACGAACTCGGTCTGCCCTGCAATCCGACACTTTTGCCTCCTCAGGCCAACTTTCTTCACATCAACTACTACCACCCACCGCTTCAGCGTTGGATGCTACACCAACCTCTACTCACATGACACATCGAAGCCACTCCTCTACCGATAAGACACTTCTCACTGCATCATTTTACGTGGATATGGCTAAAGTTAGTGAGGGAATGTAAGTTGCCAATGGGATTGAGTAAATAAGAAGCACACATAATATGCTGTAATGGTTTGAATAAGTTGCTGCGTAAGATAATGAAAGACCTAGTTTATTCAGCGAATTTTACGTAATTAATCGGAACTTCAAATCCAATGGATGCCATTTGAGTCTTACCCACAGGACACGAAGTTCTCTGTGTAAACGATTGCAGGTGATGACTCTCGGTTTATAACATGGAAGCAGGCGCATAGAGACGAATTCGAACAATTTCGAATAGGCGAATGAGGGGTTGTTGCCAGGAACAGAGTCGAGAGGATAAGGGAAAGGAAGACAATGTGTGCTGAAGCAGTGAACCAATCAAAGATGACAGTGCTTTGCATTGAAGAGTGGGGTAGGAGAAGGATACGCAGAGAGTAAAAGGCGTAAAATGAAGGGAAGTCAACACTGAACTCTATCGCAAGGGATCCTTAGAAGCGAACATACGTCCAATCGCTGGAAGATCCATGCAAAAGTGGTCAGGGAAAAATTAATCCAATGGAATCGGATATGGCAAAGGCAACGGACGTAGACACCGTTTAAATTAGAGTTTCACAAGGATAGAATTGACAGATATTCCGTCCTGTAGAGAAGGACTCAGCATTGCTAGAATCAGGTAGACGGTGACGGTAAAAAGTGGATCCTGTTGGCAAGCGCGCCACTTTCCATTCTCAGGTACGCAGCCTCTGCCAGCAATTCATTACCCTGTGTCAAAGTGTCTAAGTTAGTGCAAAACCCAACAATGTGCTGCAAGTGTATAAATATGCTATTGGACAAGCAAGCGAATGGCAAAATTTGCCTCGAAAAACGCGAGTGTGCAATTTGTACAAAGCACTTCTACTTTAAAGTCAAAATCAGCTGCTTTCGGCAAGCCAATGGCAAGTGCTGTGCACACACACACACACACGACTGCACTAATGCGATTGATAGAAGGTGAAGTGTGCTTGCAAAGCCACATGTGTTCGTCGACTTAGGGGTTGGGCTACTTTGCATGCCTTAATTGTCTGCTCTGGTGGACTTGATCCGCCATGCGACCCAACACTTTTGCTTCCTTAACCTAACTTTACTTACCACACCATCCACATTTTGTTGTGTCATCAGTAGGTGCTACGCTGACCTCTTCTCGCAGAACACGCCAAACCTACCCCACCACTTGTTAGTCTCTGCGGTCCTGGAGATCATGGTCATGGAGAATGAATGCTGCCGTCAGTATTAGCTTCTTTTACGACGGTGCTGTGTGGTTAGCTGTACATCTAGCGTCTGTGCTGACTTTCATTTGTTCATCGCGCCATTCTGCATCCATGGTAATGGCTTCGCACATTCCGCTTTTCAGTTCTTCCGATATAAAAATGCTTCCCGCCTCATTGCCTTGTTTGGAGGCATAAGAGAGCGAGAGAATGGCGATCAATGGAGAGGAAGGGAAAACGAGGTGCCTGTGTAGTAGTTTAAAGGCAATTGAATTCAGAAGTAACTGAACGCCTATGACCATCAGTTAAACACAAAGCAAGGAGGGATCCATTGTTTATTGTTTGGGGTGGACAAATCCGTGTGGTGACTTTGTACCCATGTATTTTGGCAAATGAGCTACACGTGACTGTTCTATGTGGTTAGTGAGGAAGATGCCGTGTGGCTCAATGACTGTGATTTCAAATTCAAGGTATTGTAACGGATGGTTGTTGGCGACGTGTAAAAGTAAAGCAATTCTTGTGGCATGACATTGTTCTCGCACCTTTGATGTGGTGAGGTGGTCGACACATGTTTTTCGGAATGGAGCAGCGTTGTTGGCAAAACTGTACCCAATCCATCTGACTCTCATTTCTCCCATCACTCAGTACAACCTAATGCTGCGTTCCAAGCTGCATGATCTGTCCCACCAAGGAGCGATGCTAAAGTCGCGTAGGGAGCAGTTAGAGGAAGTGAAGTCATCGACGTCAGTAGTCATCGCCATTCACACTAAGATCCGTAGAGCTGGCGCTCAGTCCTGTCGCCTTAGGAAAGATAAGGTTTCAAATCAGTATGATTGGCAAATGAGTTTAACGAATATTTGATGTGTTTTAGTGGTGCTAGGTTAGTGACAAAGCACCACTTTGTAGTGGTCATTGAAACTATTTTGAGGCTTGTTAGGGGCTGCGTGAATTGTAGCCCAATTGCGTTAGATCGCGGTTTGCACCATGATCATGCACAATTCGAAATGGATTCCCAGTTGCAATGGCAGTCGTGCTGTTCACTAAGTCGTGCATCCCACCTCCTACGGCGTAACTAGCGACATCATTCATTCTTACTACAAGGGAATGAGTAGTGGGCGTGAATGACTCGAACTAGTTGCCATGAAGGAGCTCTCCAACTGTCGCTTGAAGTAGATGAATGGGAATGAATAGGCGGGTGGGTGGGTGAGTGGGTGAGTGGACGGATGGGTGAAAGGAGAGTAAGTGGACTGGGATCTACTCTTTGCAATCCTGACGCCACTTGCCATTGCTTTCAACTATGCTTGCAGTGGGCAAAAGCATGCATGCACAAACTGTCACATTCCCACATGCATACAAAGAGGATCTGCCTCACGAATATTCAGTCTACAACGCAATCATAACCACGCGGCTACATTACTGAATGCGTGCGACTACTGTGCATGCATGCTGGCCAGGCAGAAGCATTTGCACCACTATCCATCTGATGTGTTGAACCGGTGGTCGATTATTCTTCATAAAAGACACACTCTTCCATGCAAAACTCAAACCAATTGCTCACTTATCTGGACTTTGGCGCGCTAAGCATTCTGTTAACGAATTAGTGCAAAAATCAGATTAGTGAATCATAAATCATCAAGGATAATCTGCCGCCTATTGCCGCTCATCTTCATCCCAGAGCGTGTGCATTTGTATATGATGACAGCAATTCAGAGAACGAGATTGCATGGGGACATTAACAAAATCACTGCCCGTATGCGGTATGCAGCAGTATCTGCACGATTGATTTGGGTTCCATGAGCAAAAGCTACAAAGCGTCTTTCTCACAAAGATTTGTAAATCACTGCAAACTAATTGTCCACTTGCCACTGGTAACATTTTCCTAAATATTAGGGCCATGCGAAAGGTCCATAAGTCATCTCCTTCACTTTAGTTGGCCATCCGCGATTCGAGTGCTACATTCGAATATGTCATTCGAAATCACATGTTATTCGGACCGAATTATATCGGTGTTAAGCAGATGAGTTAAGAGGTGGGGAAATAGAACATTAACTGATCATTGAATTAGGCAGGAAGGCGTTATGATCATTTAATTGCTCACATTTTTGGGATTAGATCTTACCATGGTCTAATTATTTAAAAAGACGACAGGAGCATGTACGGGTGGTTAGGGGATCTGCGAGTGTGGTTACCCGGGCATAGAATTGGGACTCAATATGTGTTTATCCTAGTCGCCATGATATGTGATGAAATTGCTTAAGCAGAATCTCTAGACACAGTTTTACGTCGGTCGGTCAATCATCCTAAACGGTTGCTAGTAAGACCACCGCATGTTACAGTGATTGCAGTCCCATAAGTTGGTGACGCGCTCATAATGCTACACTTTACCATGAATAACGTGAGTGCGTAATGTGTGCAAAATAGTCCAATGTGTAGGCCATTTTCATCTTTTGCTTTCGCAAGCACACTTCCGCTTTGACGTCAAAGACCGCTGCAATCAGCAAGCCAATGGCAACTGCTGTGCACACACACACACAGGATCGCATTGCTGACAGCGATGGAAGTTGATGCTCACTTGTGAGGCCACGTGCCAACGTCGGCATAGGGGATGGGCTTTTTGTGCACATTGTCTGATCTCGTGGACTTTACACTCCCCGCGACCCGACACTTTTACCTCCTCATCTTACTATTCTTCAACGCTTCACTTTTGGGTGCTACGCTGAATTCTTCCCTTGAGACACAAAAACTCCACACCATCACTCGTTCGTCGTTGTCGTCATGGTTGTAATGATAAGTAGGTAGGTTTCTCTGTTGCATCAATGCGTAAAACGCTTACAACTTCAAGTGAATATTATTGTCAAATGAGATTATTGCTTTGTTGAACCTCCTCAGTTGTGCTGATTTGGCCGCACTTCACTCCATGTGGTAGTCGTTGCAACTAGTTTCCGGTTCCCTTGAGTCTACACCAAACTCGGTGCTTTTTTTGTGTTAGTAGAAGAGGATTTGCATCCTACGGAAGAATTAACCGCACACTGCTATGCCATAGCAACCACTGCACACCTAAGCAAAGTTGCAGCACTACGTGTGCATCTGCGCCAACAAATTACCCAACCAACTTCCACATACGTGCATGCAAACTGTTGACAGCCAAAATACCAAATAAAATGAGTTGAGTGCAGCCTTATTCAAATAATCCAAACTGGTGCAGCGCGTCACTCTACTTCTAGTATTAAAACGTGTAAAGAGCGCTTGGAGATGGAAACTTAGATATCAACCAGTCAGTTGTGGTTGATGGTGAATGGTGTGGTTAATGGGGAAGACAGTATGCTTAGCACGTGAGTGGATTGAGATCAGTCAATGTGGTTTTAATTGGGGAACATGTAAAGCGAAATGTATCATCTTGGTGGGATGCAAAACAGTCGCAAGCAATGACGCCCCAATAAGATTCAGATGCGCTTTTGATCGCGTCGCAGACTGAGTAGTCGTGAGGTAGGTCAAATCAACGTGTAAGAGGAAATGCAGCATTTCTCTCATGCTCACTACGGCTCGATGCAGAATGGAGGGAGGCAAGGGCAGAGGCAGTGCTTACGCTGAGCTAAGCCAATATAACCTGAGTCGCTCCAAACCTCACTACTTCAACTCACACTTCGCCATGCTACATCCCTCTATCCTTAAACAGCGGGAAGTGTTGCAGACTGTCGAGAAAAGTAGGTCATCCTGTCTAGCTGTCTGACAATGCAACAAACGCTGCTGACCAGCTTGCTGAATGGGAACAGTGGAGAGTAGTTGGCGCTAGTAATGTGAGCGTCAACGCCTTTCTTCATCGTTTCCTTCCTCCTCTTTCCTTCTCTTTCCAAACCCTACTTTTTACTTCTCCGATTGTATGGCTGTTAGTCAGCCCCACCATCACTCATCCTTGCATCTGTATCTTCTTTCTGACACTGCTTTTCCAACTTCTTGATTGCTGAGTGTGGACCCATATCCGCATAAATTAAAACAAATAACAATGAACGGTGCAACTGTAACGAGGAAATAAAAGACCTTCGCATAAAGTGAGCAACGCCTGATTTCCCACTTTTACGAGTTGCATACACAAGGTGGGCATGCCATGAAAATGCAACCGGTAACATTATCAACCTCATTTTAGGGTAAGCACCTGTAATAATTCCTATTGAAGCGGTTACGAGTACCTTAGTAGCGCTATATTCGTTTCCAAGCCGATAGGTTGTACAAGTGGTTTCTGACAGCAACAGATGTAAACAAAGGGTCCCTCAGTGTCCTCGCTTTGCGTTGGCTTCGAGCGCATACTTTTGTTTGTAAAGTATCCTAGTTAGGGTCTATAGTCGCCAAATCCTCTTTTTACATCACAAGGTATCCTCTTCCAACTATCCTCATGAATGCTATCACTCAACACATTTGTCTTCTCACTCCTTTTGCGGTCACAAGCATGTCGCCATCACAAAATCTGCCTATCACGATAAATTTTTCACAGGCCAACGTTGATCGAGTCTCCCATACTGCAAGTCGTCTTGACTATTTATCTTTAAATTCAGGGCATAA
The DNA here is from genome assembly GCA_036345935.2 of Taenia hydatigena. NCBI lineage: Eukaryota > Metazoa > Platyhelminthes > Cestoda > Cyclophyllidea > Taeniidae > Taenia > Taenia hydatigena. Next base: position 10,115,414 of record JADWOT020000004.1, on the reverse strand, counting down.
TGAGGACACCTTATTTGTAAAGAGGTAATGGGTTGCTAAACTCATCAACTTTGCATAATCTTACCAGCTATAATACTAAGTAGGCAGGTTCTGCTCAAACTAACTTTGGACGCAGTCGCGTAGGAAATGTTGCAATGTAACATCTGCTGATAAAATAATTGGAGAAGTAATGTGGCTGAGTCTTCAAATACAGCGAAATCCACAGGACTTGATTCATTTTTGACAGGTGCTTTAGTCTGAGACGCTTCATTGTTGATCAGAAGCCACCATCGAGTGATGTGGCCAAAGGCGATAAGAAGAGACGAGTGATTTCTATTGCATGAAGCAGGTCAGTTTTTACTTCAGACCCTTTTCACCCAAGATTCTAATAGTCTTCTTCCTCTTCTCTCTACACTCATCTTATTTGCGTCTACTTTGCTGCACTGAATTCTCGAAGTGAATTCCACGGTCATGCACATGGTGTTTCTCCCCCGCATCCTTTGCATTACTGCGTGATGCCTACACTGTTACTTCAATCGGCACCGTAACTTAAGAGCTCCGACCAATGAAGCCCTTGATCAACATTACGGATATATTCAATAGGGTGATGTAGGATAAGTCGCAAGTGACATAAATGAGACAGCTCACGAATTGAATCCAGCAGCAGCGCAGATAGCTTTTCGTTTCCTCATGTTTGGCGTCGGTCACAATGAATGATGTGACTTCATTGTGAAGACGTCGACACGACCCAATGACCCACCCAATATTGACCGGAAGGCTTGCATTATGAGCATGGTTATTTGGGCCTCCTCTGTCATGTGGTTGCACTGCCAGCATCAGGTCGCCGTCATGACGTGTCACTGGCATGGCTTTGCCATCCTCACAGATGGTCGGTTTGAATGCACCAAATGATAAGACAGGCACGTTCTAACGGAGTCCAATTGATGGCATGCTAACCCGACTCGCACGGTTACTTTCGCTACGAGGTCCTTCTCACCAATTGCCCTGGTTTTATTGTGCAAGAACGGCACGCAGTCCTCGTCATGACGTGTGATTCACGCGCTTCTTATTCTAATGCGAATGTCCTAGTTCCAACGCAATTTCACGACTAACGTGGATTGATGAGCGCATGAGGCTAAACTATAAAGCAAAGTTGGCTCTTCCAAGGATGTAGTAGCTGCAAAAATGTAGGTAATTATGTGATCGGTGCCTATGTGGGTCTCTTCTATGCCAGAGGACTTAGAATTGTACACTTCAGATACAATCGTTTCCCTCTTGAAATGGTGAGGACCTTGGCTCCCCACCATCAAGCATTCATTTCATTATGATTTACCACATTTACTAGGCTGCATGGACAATAGGACTTGCAGCTGTAGATGAGTCAGAGAGAAGCGACGGAACCTTCATAAACTAATTTACGTGATTACACTCGTGTCGCAAGTCGCCTTGTTCTGCTATGAATCTTTCCATTGTTTCATACTATGCTTGTGTTCTAAGTGTAAAATGTAAAAGAATGGTAAAAATCGCCTTTTAGTGTGGAATGAGATTAATCCAACTTCGGTGCATAGAGTCGCACAACACGTGCACAAAGAAAATCAGACTAATGGAGGTCGTTCGCAAATGCCAGGACCAACCAGACAAAAGGCAACTTGAGGTATTTAGTAATGTTTCGATAAAGGATTATAATGTGGTTATATAACCTAAAGTCTTGAGGATGGTTTAGCACTATACACGTGAGGTGGAGCTTAGCTACGAATCGTCGGGTCGGGGTTAAGTAATCGAGGTCATCCGTGTTGTGCTTTGCAGAAGGATTAATAGTGGTATGTAGAAAGATCGCAGTTGGTTGATTTGGGCAAACACAACCCATAACACATCGGAAGACGTTAATGTTCCAGCCAACTTGATGTTGGTATCAGCTCACGCACAGCGAAGCGCTGACGCCTTCGAATCTGGAGGAAATTACATGCTGCAAGGTGTGCACCCTTGATCACACCAGGTCGTGCTAAAGCTAATGTCACTGGAACGAGTGGTTTAGACTCATTTTAATCCACTTGCAGCAAATAAACTGTTAACACCAGACAAATTGTGATCGACTCGTCTAGTCCTCATTGGAATCGTTACAGTGACTACAAAACCAGTATTTTGCAGTAAAAAGGAACAGAAATTAAGGCAGAGTTACAGAAATAGTACGCAACAGTTCTCACACCTTGACCGGGACAAAGGCTGAAAGTGTTTGAACCCTCTCTGCGTTGTCTGACAGCCACTAATCATTGTGACGTATTGCTGCGGTGAAAGGACTTGCAACGAAGATGGATGATTGGATGGTTGGAATCGCAATGATGCTCATCTCTTCCCACAACTCTCTACTTCCATTAAGACAAATCATTTTTAAAGCTCGAAAACGTAAACTGAACACAGACTGCGCAGAAAATTTGAGCCAGGGCGACCCATAATTATAACTCGTCACATGCGATACTCCCATTGTTGCATTATTATTCCTCCAGCTCAGCGGCAATACCTTGATTTCATACACGTAGCAATTTAAAACATTGACTGCTATGATGTGCCATATAGTGAATAATTTGCTCCACAACACTTTTGCCTGCATTAGTGAAGTTAGACTACAAAAGCAAATGTAAGTCCACGCAATGAACTCCCGGTCGCACGAACGATACACACTAAGTTGGTAGGAGGAGCGACAGACATTGGTTCATTGTTCAAGCAATTCTGGTTCAAGACAGATTATCCTTGACAAGATGAATTGGTGCATTGCTTGAATGAACATCAGTGTCAAGGTCTCAAATGTGTGGCCTATACATTAGGTGATAAGCGATTTAATATGGCGCCAAGTTGTACGGAATGTCACAATGTAAATAGTGCAGTTGTGCCTTGTTTCAATGCAAACCAAGGAAAACGACTATCTGGACGAAGTCAAAATGTTGATGGTCCTCTCAGACGGCTTGCACGCAAGTTATAAAATTACGAATTATCAAGCATTTCCCAAGCACTTCACAAAAATAATGGAACTGCATTATCGGGTGCCGAACGCACGGATCATTAATTTAATCTACCTTTACTTTACAAGCACGCTATAAACCACTTCCGTGATTCAAGAGGCTGTATCTGGAAAAGTGTCTTCATTTTCACACTCGCACATTTATGACAATCAAACGTCAGAGGCGGTGATAAGTGGATTGATGCTTTTTGAAATGAATGCCATTTGTGGAGGTGCAATCTCAAGTCTAACTAGCAATTGAGTACAGGCGCGTAGAACAATCGTTCCGACTGAAGCAAAGTTTAGCGCAAGTAGTGAATCTCAAGATCCGCAGTTTTGCCGACCCACCTCCTTCTACTTTACATTGCTTGCATAAATGCATCCGAAGTTGACAATGGCACTGGAAAATATTCAAAAGCAGAGTAAACAAACGTATTGTTTTCAGTAAGTAACCTAAGAGCTAGCAATGCCGCGCCGACATTGATCAATCACAGAAGCTATATTAATCAAAATCATCTTTTGTGTGAAACAAAGTGTTGGAGGGTAAGACGAATGAGTAAATGTGCATGGAGGTCAATATTTGCTACGCTTTTGACTGCATCGAACTCCGTCACCACCACCTAGCGCCCGGATGGTCGATGTCATGGAGTTCATGTTACAGGAATGTTCAAAACGCTTGCTTTTAAACGAAGGGATGTGCTTCGATACCTCAAAAATGCTGAAATTGAGGCAGTGGAAAAGTGTCTCGGATACGCCACCTAAGGCAAGAGAAGATGTAACGTGGTTCTATGTATTCGAGAGTTTGCTGGCGCTTACACATCAGTCGGCAGCGGAGGAAATGAGCTTGTCTAGAAAGGGCTGTTGGACAATTATGGCAAAAATGATAGAACTCTCTGAGAGGACAAGATTCTATGCCGTCAAAAGGATACGCCTTGTATTTTAGCAGTTTCCTGAGCGATATGGTCTTATGAACAATAAATAATAGCAGCGTTTTTGAGCAAGCATTTTGGTGGCCTTGATCAGCCCTACTCTACTTGGAGCAGTTTGAAGAAGCCTACACCATAGCGCTTGCACATCTGCTACCAATGCCCAAATGATTCTCTGGCGAAAGAGCAGGCACCGACACCCCAAGCCCACTACCACCCACCGAGAAAGAAATCCGGTACATTCTGCCCATCACTGAACAGCTTACGAAGGTAGCAAATACGGTGCTCATGAAACCAAAAGGTGTCAAGACAGTCACTCGATATTTCTTTGGTCAGTGTATCTGTCAATGTGGAGTATCTGAATCGATCCATTGCTCTCAATGTCTTAAAATGAGAAGTCAGCATTTTACGAAACTGAAACACACTGCAAAGTTACCGACCTGTCACCAGAAAGAGCACTGAAAGCGTGGAACAGCCAATGCTTGGGAGACGTGACGACTTCTTGGTACCACAAGACCTCATATTCCAGGGAGAGTTTGGACCATTGTTGCTATATCTGCCCGGCTGCCTTGCTGGACGATTTCGTCTCTTCCGCAGTGGGCTTAGACGAAGATGTCAGGAAACTGTCCTATACCAGGGTCGTGTCGGGATCTGTATTCTGTGTGTCTCTCCACTGATGTTCAGTCGGTTCGCTTAAAAATAGGGTTTCCACTACACCGCCATGCCTTTCCACTGAGAGAGGTCTGCGGGATAATGCGTTCGCGTTGCTATGCGAGTCTCCTTTTCTGTGCTGCACGGTGAAGTCATATTGCTGCAGTCCCTCTTACCAGCGTGCAACCGAAAGGTCGAGCTCCTTCATTGTTTTCAACGAGGTCAGCGCCTGATGGTCTGTTCTCACTATGACCTGTCTCGCTATTGGGTAGTGCTTGAAGCGTCGCACCATTGTGTAGGTGGCGAAAAGTTCACGTTCTGTTGCACTCTTCTGTCTCATTTTTTTGTCTAGTCTGACACCAGCGTAGGCGATGACGTGTTCTCTGCCTTCTTTGTCTCGCTGCGAAAGTGTCTGTCTAGTACAAAGGGTGGTGCGTCGGTCTCGAAGTTTGGTAAAGCCGGAATCGGAGCGGGCAGAGCATTCGCTTTAGTTACTTGAAGGTTTCATCATGTTCGTTCTCACACCTGAAATTTTTTTCGCCTACTTCTCCCTTAGTTTGTGTAGAAGACTAGCGATCTTTGATGAAACGCCTATAGTAGTTTGCCAAACCGAGGAAGCTGCGGAGTTCTGTCTCACTAGTTGGTGTTGGCCAGGTTCTCACTTGTTTTGTGCGATCTTCAGTGACTGCCATCAGATCTGACGAGACTGTGCCCCAAGAAGGTGACTGAACGACGAAGAAACTGGCACTCCTTTGGATTCAAGGTCAAATCTGCATCCTGCGGACAGTTCAGGACTAGTTTAAGATTGTCCATATGCTCGCGGATGTCTACCAAAAACAAGGACGTCATTGGAGAGATCATGCAATGTTTAGGAAAAAGCCCCATCAGTGCTGTCTGTATCAGGCGCTGGAAAGTGGCTGCCACTTCCACTTGCCAGAAACCGGATTTTAAGTCTATTGTGGAGAACCACTTTGATCCATGCAAAGCATCCAAGGAGTCGTTGATATGAGGTAAGGGAAAGGCGTCCTTCTTAGTTACGGCATCTAGCTTTCTGTGATCGATACACAGCCGTAGACCACCGTCACTTTTCCTTACCTGTGCGATTGGGGAAGCGCGGTGGCATGGTCATCATGGCAGCCACGTGGATCTCTTTTAATCCGTTTCGAGTTTTATTAGTAAGAAGGAGAAGTGGCGACTTGGTTGCCTCCTGTTTTTGCTGTGCGAATTTGTCGAGGCATTCTCCAGATGTGCGCGCCTTGGTGGTAGCGCTCTAGCCTACTTTTCCGCGTCTTCAACACTGCGCTTCTTTTCGATCGGTACGTAATTGAATCGTTATTGGTTTGAAATCGCCACTTCGGCGCTTCTTTGATGTCTGTTTTTAAAGAACATTTTGATAATGAGAACTCCTCCGTGCTTTTGTGTCTCTCATGGGCTTATCACGGTCAGTTTGTTGAGTTGACCTTTATTCTGTGAGAGACAATCTGGGTGTGCTCGATGATTGTTGTGCCCCTTCAAATGCCACCGGGTTGCGCGATGGCTGTGTGTCGCTTTCCCACTTTGAAGAGTTGGTGCCACTGAGGAGGGTTCTTGATTGGGAATCGCACAGCATTTGTTCACTCAGTCCGCTGCAAAATTCATAACTTGTGTACTGTGAGAAATCGCCCTGTATGACGGGCTTTTTTGCCTTCGGCCCACACAGACAGCACGTGTTGAAGACGCGGATGATGTATCTCCTCAACCTTGTACGAATTCTTCTGCCAATTCCATGTGGTCCGACCATTTCAAAATGAAATAAGTGAGAAAGTAGAGGAGCCACGGGCGGAAAAAGCGATTAGATGTAGTAAAGTGAGTTGGCGGGTGTGTGGGTGAGTGAGTGGGTGAATGGGTGGGTGGACGATAAGGTGTTGGCGGAAAGTGTAGTTGAAATTAATGAGGCAACCAACTAGGCATGCAACGAGCAACGAAAGGAGATTTTACTTCACCCAGGATAGAACTGTCGACCTGGTAGACTAGAATGACAAGTTAGAGGAGAGAATTAGATGAATGCGTCTTCGCACTTCAATACACACAGTCAGGCATATACACACGCAGACGTTCCTACCTGTATTGGTGGGAGACCGATGGAGGCGACCTTCTAAAAGGACGAAAACAAAGATAGGAAATGGCACACACACACAAAATGGGGCAACCAAACAGACAGACAGACAGACAGGCAAGCATAGATACATGGTGGAAAAGGAACAGGTGGTCTGTCGGGGGAGGAAAGGGATGAGAAGCCAAGAGCATGGAATGAGAGGGGGTGAGAAAGGAGGAAAGGGGATTCGACATGGACACCGTAAGATGACTCTGTACAGTGCTGCGGTGCAGCATTCTGTATTTCTTTCCTTCTTTCTTCTATCGACTCCCAAACTGATTTCCTTACCTACTGATCTAGCCACCTGACTCAGTTAAACGGGAAGCAGTTGACCTAATGGAAGGAATTCAACCTATCGAATATGTTAATCATAATTTTACCTTTTCATGTGATTTACAATGAATACCAGATGTAATGACATTGAAATTACGGTAAAGTTAATCAACCCCTCTCACAAAGTGTGAGGAAAGCAGCAAGGTTCATTAAGGATTCGAATTTATCAAAAAATTGCGTGGTCATTCCTTTGGACTGGCAAATCGAGCGGGTCCTTGGGTTGCAAATAACATATATGTGGGATGGCGAACAATGCCCTAGGTTATATAAAGTAAATAGGCACAATATGAGGATGTTGAGACTAACCATCTGCTGGGTATGTGATGATTTGGAGGCAAACAAAGCTTTCGGTGCTTCATGGTCGTGAGCATGGCCTGATGGCTGCGATAGTTGGTCCTGTTGACGAAGACAACCATTCTCCTACTCCAGGCGCAACTTGAGGTCGTGCGAGTAATTGAGCTGGATTGTCGTGGACAGGGTATCCCTTCAACCGCCATAAAGAAAATTTGAGTAGGGAAGGTGAGAGGCTTTTTTGAGGCGCCCCATAGCGTTGATAAACGATAGGAGCAGTTAGATTTGAGGGATCAGGGTGGGTCATGCAACTACTTTAGTTGAGGCATCCGCTCCTAGGGTGAAGAAGGATTTGCACCAGGTTGAGGAGATACATCGTCCGCGTCTTCAACACATGCTGTCTGTGCGGATGGAAGGCAAAGAAGTCCGGCATACAGGGCGATTTTTCACAGTACACAAGTTATGAATTTTGCGGCGGACTGAGTGAGCAAATGCTGTGCGATTCCCAATCAAGAACCCTCCTCAGTGGCACCAACTCTTCAAAGTGGGAAAGCGACACACAGCCATCGCGCAGCCCGGTGGCATTTGAAGGGGCACAACAATCATCGAGCACACCCAGATGGTCTCTCGTGGAACATAAATCAGCTCAAAGCACCGATGGGACACAACAAGTTGAATAATTCTCATTCCTACTGAGAAGATCCAAAGGCTGTTGCAGGTTCCCTTGCCTAAAAAGCAAATACATACATAATGATTACACATGGTTGATACAAACTTTTGAAAAGGAAGCGCCAGTTGGTGATTTGAAACCAATATCGACTCATTCAACACCGATTTACGAAGAAATGCTGTGTTGGAGACGCGGAATAGCAGGCTACAGCGCTATTTACACGAGGCACACATGTAGAGAATGCACCCATTTTGTCACAGTCTGCCTCGAGAAATTTGCACAGCAAAAACAGGAGGCAATCAATTCATCAGCTCTCCTCTTTATTAATGAAAACTCGAAGGGGAGTAGAAGGAGCGCCGCGTTGGTGCCACGATGACACTGCAACTGCGCTATTGAGAAGGGCTGCCCATGTAGAGAATGCACCAATTCCGTCACCAACTTACTCAAGAACTCCTAATAACAAAACAGGCGGCTACCAACCAAACAGTTCCCCATTTGTAAATTATAAATTTAAGAAGGTTATCGTTGGTACCACGATAACCCAAACTATCGTCCTATTGCCGACAAGTGCCCATCTATAAAATGCGTCCATTTCATCACCATCTTACACGAGACCTCCTCGGAACAAAAAGTGGGAGGCAGCAGCCTGAGCAGTTCTCCTTCTCAACATCAAAATTTCGCAACAGACATAAAAGGGACGAAGCGTTGCTACCGCGATAACAGCACCTACCCCGCTGTTAGCATGAGGTGGCCATACAAAAGGTGCGTCCAGGTCGTCACGATCTGACAAGAGAGCTCCGCAGAACAAAAACAGAAAGAAACTGGCTAAGCAATTTTCCACCTTAACAAAACATCAAACCGATTTAAAAGAATTGTCGGATTGCATTCGAGACAATACCAGCTACGGCGCGTGTAACATGAGGTCTCAATGCATGGAAGCACACTTTACGCCACAATCTACCTCGAATGATTCTCGCCACTACCGCGCTTTTACCAAAGGTTGCTCACACATAAACTGCTTACATTTCGTCACAATCTATCTCGAGAGCTCATTCCAACAAACGCAGGAAACGACCGGCTTAGCAGTTCCATTTTCCAACAATAAAAACACTGAAGCTAATTTTATGGGAGAGACGCGTCGGTGCCACGACAACACAGGCTATCTCGCTTTTATAAAGTAGTGCTCGTTTATAAAATGCTTTCATTTCGTCATATACACGGAGACAACAATCGTCGAGTGCACCTCTGTGGTCACCGAATGACTAAAGAATAACTCAAAACAGCTATAAGAGGCAACAAAATGCAGTTCTCATTCTTACTGGTGTCGAAACAAAACAGAGCAAAGGTCCTTGCCTTGCCGTCGAGATTCGCAGAGTCATTTGTGGTTGGGAAGTGGTCGTCACACACCGACTGCATCCAATTGGTCGCCATCTGACCGGAGAACACCTCAGAACAAATGTCGACCCTACAAGTTACCAACAATTCAGCACGCGCCCACCAACTCACTTCATCGCATTTAATTGCGGCACGATTCTCGCAGGTGATAAGGTGAGTGAGTCGGTGCGAGCAGGTCGCCTCCTGCAAGATAGAAATGTCGGAGGCATTACTGGCGGTGTGGCAAGGACGAGTGGGGAATCGGTCAATAACTTCACACCAAGTCGACGTTTCTAGAAGTGCGAGTAGCTTACATTGTGCAGTGTATTGATTGCCATATTGATGGATCAAGTTGAAATATTGATCAGCCAGTCAGTCAGTCAGTCAATGAGGATGATCTTGAGGGAGAATGGCGCCAATTGCAAAGCTGTGTGGACACAAAGTAGAATTATCTTGACGCGTCAGTAAGCCTGCGTGGTAGGGTAGAGTGTAAAGGGAAGGCGTAGAAGATGCTATAATAGTAACAGAGGTGGTGAATTGTTGTTTGTGCAAAACACTACTTAATCATGATGAATTTACAGTTTTATCAGAAAAGTGCTGTCTTCGGGGAGTAAGGTCATGTGGATGAGCCTCTCCTCCCTCCTTCCTTCCACCTATGTCAAACCACTTGTAAATGAGGCGATAAGCACGCCATTATTCAACTTTCGCATTTATAACATGGTATTCTCATGTGAATCGCCATCCTTGCTGAGGCACTTGGCTCCTACGTGTGCCGTAAGGAGGCGTCGGTAGAAATTGACCAAATGGAGGTTTTCTGTACGTGAGCACCTTTTGGCGATGGCGCGGAGGTCTCTGTAATTGCAGTACCGACGCCTGTCTCCTTTACAATCCGTTTCAGGTTTTCTCTTGTTAGGACAGAACTGCTAAACTTGTCAGCACCTAGGTCTGTTGCAAGAAGCCGTCGGTAGGGAATGTGACAAAATGAAGTGTTCTGTACGTGAGCACATCTTGGTAATAGGGCACTAGTCAATGTTATCAAGGCACCGACGCGTCTCTCCTTTACAATCCGCAACACAATTTTTATTGTTTAGACAGAACTGATAGGCGCTAAACCGCCATCGCGGCATTAACGAATCTCAACATTATATTTGGTATGACGTTTTATAAGGTGAAGACGAAAAATAGGTCATGCAGTCGCATTTTGCGATGGTGATGAGGTGCTGTCGGTAGAGATTGTGAGGAGTTGGAAGTATTCTGTATGTGGGCACCTCTTGAGAGTAGTAGGGCGGTAGTCTGTTGTCGAGGCACGGTCGAATGTCTCCTTTATTTGGAATGACGTTTTATATTGTTGAGACGGAGGATTGGTAATGGAGTCGCATTTTGCGATGGTGATGAGGTGCTGTCGGTACAGATTGTAGGAATTGGAAGTATTGTTTATTCGGGCATCTTTTGGTAGTAGGGAGGCAGACTCTCATTGCTGCAACGCAACGTCTCTTTTTTTTTACAAATGCTCTTATCTTTATTCGCCTTCTTTTTTCGGTTACAATCCTTTTGATACAGATATTGACCTCTCGTTTGCTTCTCTGTTTCAAAAATCTTGTTTTGGACGCGCAGTTGGCGGCGTTTTCCTGGCTTCTGCTGGGCGCTTTTTAAAAATGGCTTTTTGAATTTTTGCGTTAAGTACGAGAATCGCTTTGTCAGTTGATTTTTGCATTTGTTCTGTCGAACGCTCGGGTCTGTTTGTGGCCGTCTCTTGTTAACATCGCGGCTGCAATGCGGCGCTTCTTTAAATCCGTTTTGAATTTTTAATTTCGAATGCTGCGTCTAGATTTACCTTTGACGAGCTCTCTACTCAGATAGTGATGAAACGGACACATTTTATAGCTGGGCACTTCTTGGTCGTCGAGCGGCACTTTGTGTTGTCGCGTCACCAACGTGGCTCTCTTTTTAAATCTTTTTATAGGTTTTTAACTTTGAAACGGAGAACTGCTTAACCTGTTGCCTCCTGTCTTGCTCTTGGGAGTTCCCGTGTAAGTTGGTGATGGAATCGCTGCATTCTCTACCTGGACAGCGCTTTTCTGTAGCGCGGTGGCATGGTCATCATGGCAGCCACGTGGCTCTCTTTTAATCCGTTTCGAGTTTTATTAGTAAGAAGGAGAAGTGGCGACTTGGTTGCCTCCTGTTTTTGCTGTGCGAATTTGTCGAGGCATTCTCCAGATGTTCGCGCCTTGGTGGTAGCGCTCTAGCCTACTTTTCGGCGTCTTCAACACTGCGCTTCTTTTCGATCGGTACGTAATGGAATCGTTATTGGTTTGAAATCGCCACTTCGGCGCTTCTTTGATGTCTGTTTTTAAAGAACATTTTGATAATGAGAACTCCTCCGTGCTTTTGTGTCTCTCATGGGCTTATCACGGTCAGATTGTTGAGTTGACCTTTATTCTGTGAGAGACCATCTGGGTGTGCTCGATGATTGTTGTGCCCCTTCAAATGCCACCGAGTTGTGCGATGGCTGTGCGTCGCTTTCCCACTTTGGAGAGTTGGCGCCACTGAGGGTTCTCGATTGGGAATCGCACAGCATTTGTTCACTCAGTCCGCCGCAAAATTCATAACTTGTGTACTGTGAAAAATCGCCCTGTATGCCGGACTTCTTTGCCTTCCATCCGCACAGACAGCATGTGTTGAAGACGCGGACGATGTATCTCCTCAACCTTGTACGAATTCTTCTGCCAGTTCCATGTGGTCCGTCCATTTCAATCTGAAATAAGTGAGGAAGTAGAGGTGCCACGGGAGGAAAAAGCCACGAAAGAATAGTTGGATGAGAGGCGAAGATGAGACGTTCACAGAAGAGAGGAAGTAGAGGGGAGGATGGATGTTTCTGCGCAGAGAGATTGGGAGGGAGGCGGTGAAAAGCGTATGCGAGTGTGTGTGGTGGTTAGATGTATGATTAATCCCTTCTGACCGGGTCGGTGACACGATTTGCGAGATGGTTCTCTGAGAGGGCACACATCACCTGCCTCGGTTCTTTGCTTCACGATGCTCATTCGCCTACGTAAAACACCTTTTTACCAGCTTCTTAGTCACTTTTCGCAGCGACATGTAATCGTAGCCAAGTCTTTAGCGAAACGCTTGTAGCAATTTGTCAAGCTATGTAAACTGCGGAGTTCTGTTTGGTTAGTTGGCGTTGGTCCAATTCCCACTTGTTTTGTGTCGTCTTAGGGGACTGCTATCTAATCTGACCAAAGTCTATGTCCCACGAAGTTTACGGAGCGTTGTGGCACTTTGGGGTCTGGACTACTTCGCATCTTCCAAAACTCATACTCAGCGACGAATATTCCTATTCTTTGCTTCTTAACCCCATGAAGAGGTTAATGATTCCACGAAGTGGGAAGTTCTCCCAAGTACTGTCTGCTGAGCGGTCCTTTGCATGCAACCACCAAAATAAGTTGCGGGGAATCTCAAGACACATTTGTAGTACTTTGTTTGTTGGAACTACCGGTTTCGGTCAGGGACACAGGGGTGGCTGTACTGCCCTAGCTACGTGGGCTGGCCTCGGGGCCATGCCAGCAGCCTATTTTCCTCTGTCGGTTGAATATATATATATATATATATATATATATATATTTCGCCCTAGTATTCTGCCTTCTTTTGCCTTTGAGGGAGCCTCGGGACGCTACACATTCGCTAAATTATCTGCTAGTCTTTCCCAACACACACGCAGCTACAGCTTAAAAGAGCAAACTTATGTTTCCCTTGTCAAAATTTGTGTTTTCCTACAATAATTGTTATAGAACTTCAATGTTACCTCTGATTGTCTGGAATATAACTACCCTCTAGTGGTTGGCCCATCAATTCGGCTGCCGTCTTCCTTCCCAAGAATAAAGCGCGCATCCAGCAAAAATTGATCCTCAGTGGTCGTCATAAGTTAGTCACCGTCATGCTGTAAAATAATCGCTTAGACTAAGCATACACAGCCCATACCATTGTTAAAATCAAATTAGGAAGTATAATTAAAGTCAGTACGAATCTGGCAACCTCCATTAAGCGCAAGCCACACTTTCATGCATATATTTGATAAATAAAACTTCTTCATATGCGTTATTCACTTATCTGCCGATGTCAAGTGTCGGTCAATTTGTAAATGTGAACCGGAAAGATTACTCTATGCAGAACCGCTTCCACTTTACCTTGCGACCCTGACGAAAGGAATGCCGAGCGATAAGCGATTTGACAATCGCATATCGCGATATCGGACTCGCCTCGGCCTGAATTCAAGTGAGATGGATTCTCGGTCGAGTGTATTGAAGGACTCTGCTCTGGTCTGAGGGACTTGTCGTAGAACGGAATCGCTTGACTGTCGAAAGACTGTCGGAATTGGGATAATGTGGAAAGTTATCTTTTAGCGAGCAATCAGGGCACCGTAATATATGCTAATATTGACGAGTAGGTTTTGTCAGTGGGCGATATGAAATGGGTATCTGGCCTCCTTCCTGGTGCATTTAGGCAGTCACCTTTGTAAGTGAAGAAGCTTAGGAATCTTGAGCTGTAGAATAATCGGCTTCACTGCCTATCCTATACTGTCTCACAACTTCGAAAACTGAGCACGTTGAGTCTTTGCGCCAATCTCTGGATGGTGTCTTTCCCTCGGATGTGGTACACCGGAGACCTCAAGTCTTTTTCACCTCACGCCTGCATTACTTGTGCAGAATTTTGGGCATTGTGAGTGATTGGCCATGGTGAATATCTTTTATCTGAGTCGTGATGTTGACGCAGGGTAACTAAGCTATCCCGAGTCTGACACGTGGTGTAGGATATGTGCACTTGAATGGTGTCAGAAACGTCTGGCTCGTTATTTGCAACAAGGCAGTTAAGTGCGATAGGGTGGATTGGGAAATGACACTGCAGCTGTTTTGATGTCGAAATTAAAGTGTTATTAAGCGTTTGCATTGGTGAATATGCACGTGAAGTGATGGTTGGCGCAAGGGCTTTAAAGGCCGATTATTAATTTAAAGTTGCATTTTAGGGGGTGCAGCAGTTGTGGTTTGTAGATGAATCGATGGCCTTCATATCACCAGCAGGTAGTGCTAGATCATCGGTATTTTGCACTAGGGTCTTCTTTCGGCCCCGTGGGAGACAGCGCTTGTATTTCATGGGGTCGATGGTTGAAGGAGATCACTTGAAGTTTACACCTTCCATAATTTGGCGCCAATCAGCGAGACCTGTTAAGGTGGCGCTGGCTGCTTTAGCGTCTGTCTTGGAGGAGAAATTTGTCGCCACTTCTACAGCCAAGATGGCTAGTTGGTTACATGTTGGTGGGTGTGTGGCGTTAAGTGGCTAGGTGGTGGGGGTAGAATTATTGACGACCAACCCAAAGTTGTTTGGAAGTGAGCCAGTATGATTGTACTTGGCTGCCTGTGAGCCGGTGGTTGGGGTGTTGTCGAGCTGAGGTAGGATATTGGGCTGTCACATGGACGCGGTGTAGATAGTGGTGGGTGGTGCGTCAGAAGTTTTTGATAGCCATTTGGGAGATTAGTTGTTTAGTCACGATTGTCCTCGTAAGATCGTTATCTGGCTGGATTTCGACTAATTCGTAGGCAGCCAGTGTGTGAGTCCCCGCTATCCCGAAGTGTGTGGTCGCAGTTGCAGGTACCGAGTCGTTACTTTAGATATCATCGAGTTTGTGGCGTGAACGCAGTGGTGCAAATCAGGTGCATCTATTCCTTCGCATCTGACATGAGGAACGAGATGATTCCTGTGTGCATTCACTACTGCTGCTCACCTTATTGCGGCATTTGTGTGTTGGTGTTCAAGCCCTTCAGCTAGGTGTTCTCTCTTTAAGGGAGTGGACGAGGTTCTGCCTGTCGAAACTTTGGTGCATTTTGATATTTCTCTTCTTGTGAATTGTTTCTCTGCCTTTCGTGTTTTGCAATAAATTCATTTCGATGAGCTGTTATTGGCATGCATGTGGTGTTCACTGTCTGTGTGGGTGTGTTGAGCCATTCGGGAATAATGGTTTGGAGTGGAGTACCTGAAATGTGGCGGTGAAGGTGTAGTGAAGGGGTGCTAGTTTGAGTTTTTGTGAGTGAATGAGAGAAGACGGTGCTGCTGAGATGTGATATGGAGCGAGGCCCAGTGCGAAGGGTACGACTACTAAAGGAAATAAAGGCCCGGATAGCACGGAGCAGACCCCTTGTCTGATAATTGAGGATCTTTGTGTCCCGTAATTGCAATCACCACTCGCCCTTCGCTTTCCCAACTCCTTTAATGCTGGCCTGTACTACCTAAATGTGCAAAGTAGTTTGTTCCCCAAATCCACCATCACAACTGCTCCCTCACTCTTTCCCAGTAAATGGGGTAGACCATTTGTTAACCATTTCTAACTGTCTGTCATTTGGAAAGGTACGCTGATGAGAACTTGCTTTGGATGGCACGAATAAACTCTGACTTGAAGGCGTTTGTCGACTATTTAGCCAGCTGGCTAGAAAAGAGCTGCTTCCCACAACACCCAATCTTCAGTGTTCTTTTGCCTGGGGAGGTCGACAACGGGGAACTCAATGTCTGAGTGCAAAAGCAGCGTTATACTTGTCACCTCTAACCTCATACGCGCTATCCTCTCCACCTGTCGACAACTGTCCGTCCGCACGGCCGATTGCCCACCCACTTACTCAGGCAATTAATCGTCCGTCCTCCTGCCTAATAATGTTTCTCCCTACGACCGCTGTGAATGTTGGTATGCCGATCCGACGCACAAGGTCGATGACTTGAGCGCATCAAAGGTATCCACTGATGCGACTTGGAGAAAGAGGGAGAGAGGAGGCAGATGGAGAGAATAATGGAACGCCGGGAGCAAGCTCACAAGTTCCCATCTCTATCTCAATTAATCGCACATCTGCAGCACACACGGCCAAGCACCAGTTTGCCTCCCCACACGGCCTTGTTGCCCTCATCAGTGGGATGAGCAAAGATGAAGGCAATGTACGACGTGATATTGAAAGTGGCTGTTAAGGCGTTCACACATCCGCCACAATCTCCCTCTCTCTCTCTCCATCCACCCACCGGTTACAACGTCCCCCTTAGTGGGAAGTATGGTCCTAAAATTTAAGGCATAGACTATGTACATGCAGTGACGGTCTTGCGCTTCACGTGCTCAGTGTGCGTGACAAGGCCGCGAATGATGGTTCGTGGGAAGACCTTGAGCACACTGCGGATCTCACTCCAAACGGGCTCGTCTGTTCCAACCCTAATCGGCAACATGAAAAAAGGGTCGAAATGCATTTGAAGGTTACTTTTGGCAAAAAATAAAGCTGATAGATTACTCCTGTCAATGTTCACAACCACAAAGCTCAGAACCTGAATGTTTTGAGCGCACATCCAAAAAGAAGTAAAAGCAAGTTGGTTGCGTTACTATAGGCAGTCAACAATGTTGTTCTTATAGGGAACACGAGACACAAACCCCACAAAGGCGGCAACACTTAGCCGATAAATAAAAAATGCAAATGAGGAAGGGGAACAGAATGAAAAGAAGTCCATAAACTTGCCTACTCTTTAACGCTTTAACTGCCATGATCTGCGCCGAGCACGGGCCAAGTGTGAACTTCTAATGTGCAGAGAACAGAAGAAGATGGGGAGTTATGCTGAGGTCAAGGGAACAGAAAAACAAAGATGAAGAAAGGGAGGGAGAGAGAGAGAGACTTGAACTGCTTCTCCGGGAATGGGCAGTCTCTCCCAAGATCATTTCACCTTGACAAAATTTGACGCAGAGAGTGGGAGCAGAGCACCACCTCATCGGTCTCGAGCTTCGATTCGGTCACCTTGAGAAGAGTCGAGCACTTGAATCCAAAGAATTGATGCTTTCCTCAGCGCTGCTTAATCTTCTTGGTGCGTAAATTTTTTTGTCAGACGAGAGGGCAGTCCCTAAAGACTGTACAAAGCAAGTGAACGCTTAATCAATGCCAACCAGCCAGACGGAGTTTCGCAGTTTCACTTGCTTGGCGAAATACTGCAGGCGCTTTGTTAATGGCTAAGATCGCTGGCTCCTGCATAAAGCGATCAGAAAGCTGACAAATAAGAAATTCAAGTAAGAGACTGAGCATCACAAAGCGCCAGAAGAACTAGATTAAAAATTGCTCCGCACGGATCCAAGCCTTACCAAACTTGGTGCCCAGCGCACTACCCTTTGCACTGGACGTCATCGCCTACGCCAGTATCAGACTCGGCAACAAATGAGACAGAAAGGTGCAACAGACCGTGAACTGTTTGCCATCTCTACAATGGTTAGACAATCCCAACACTACCAGATGGCGAGACAACTCGTAGTGAGCGCTGACTCACTTAGAAACAGTGAAGATGAAACGCTAGGTTGTACAATGGTACGAGGAATTGTAGCAATACATCTTTACAGTTCAGCACAGAAAAGGGAATCCATAGGGCAATGCGAACGCATTCAGAATGATATCACTTAGTCAGTCTCTCTCAAGAGCTCCTCATAACAAACGCAGCACGCGACTGTCACAGCAGATCTCCGATTACCAATGAAAAACCGTAAAAGGCTTTTTAAGAGAGGGAGAGATGCCTTGGTGGGTGCCGCGACAACACAGGCAAACGCCCCACCACCAAGAGGTGCTCACATACCGAATGCTTGCACTTTGTTACAGTCTGACTCGAGATCTTCTCATTTGAACCACGGTTAGCCACAAGATGAGGAGTTTTCGTTCAAGGTTGATTTACTTATAAATGCATAAAAAGAAGCTCAACTTTGGTGGCAAGTTCTCACGGCCTTATTTTTTTGTCCTTCCCTTAGCAAATATCACTCGAGAGTTAGACGGAAACCTTAACTAGTCGAACCCGTCAGATATTTGACAGCGACGAAGTACATTTCGCGTACTGTGGACAAACACCATTCAGTTTGTAGTCATCACAACGCAAAACCACAACAAACGCCACTCAAAGCGCTCACTCAAGAACTGGGTAGTACATGCAATGTGAGTCACTTTATTGGGTGGTCTATGCACAGGTTCGTCGCAGACTACAACCGGCCGTATTCAACCATCAGGCAGCAGTCCTAGTATTTTACAATCTTAGCAAATAAGGACAGCCTTCGTAAAGGAGCATATAATGCAGGCGGTAGTCTTGCAAGCATTATAATGAAATCTGGCACACATAGCATTAGCAAAGAAGATTTGGATTTTACAAATAAATGACAGTCGACTAATAAGAGTCTTCGTAATTTTTCGGCTAGTTTACAGAATAGGAAAAAAGACAAATATCTAAGCTAAATTCCAGTGACCATTGATTAGCCAAATAAATGTTCAGTTTAGTTCCGTCAGCGTTTATAATAGGAAAGGGAAGAGAACTTGCAGTTCGAACAAAGTCGACGTCGTGAAATCTCTTCTCCATCTTTTCCGCAAGATAACAACGAGCCAATAAACCACTGCTGCTGCATATTTCGCCATCTCATGAGATCATTCGTCTCCACTATCTACAGTATCTGCACGCTCCATATCACACCGACGAACTGCCACGTCACCAAAATTCATAGCCTCAGCGGAAGGCACAAAGGCAACAGCGGTGGCACCACAACCATCAGCATTAGTGTCCTCGGTTTCAGAAGCGACAACAGTAATCAGGAAGTCGGTGGCACCATCTGCCTGCCACTCATCAACGCTGTCATGGATGTACGCTACCACCTAATACAAAAGGAGTACAAAGAAGTACATTTGGCGGGCAAGGGCTATCAGTGGAATGAGGAATTTGGCAAATGAGACGCACAATGGGAAAAACGAGGTCAATGATGTGGTGCTTCTCTTCTGCGCCTCCACACAGGAGACGTCACCCGCGCCAGCGCCAAGTGCACCACTGCAGCAGCAGAAGGTGATTGGCATGTAGAGGAGACCGTTGGCGGCTATTCCAAGTTGACGGTCTTGGTGATAATATTGCAGTAGAAAAGCTCAAGGATGTTAAGACGTGTCGCTTCAATCGTCATGTGTCGGCCACCACCTGGCAGCAGGATTCACAGTGACTGGGGTGAGGCTTGCTGGATTACTTAGTGACGCGGCCTCATGACTATGGGTAAATCGTGGGGTATGCGGAGACAAATGGTGTAGAAGTTGGTTGGAAGGGGAAGTGTTGAATTCAGGTCTGCACCCATTACATGCATACTTCTGTGCTCACATTTCTTCTTTTCTTATCACTCTATATGTTAGGCTAATCGTTTCAAAAATAGCTGCAGTCGCTGTGAAGACTTCGTTTTCCATTTGCATTGCCTGATCGCGTTGATGTTTTCACTACACAATCCTTGCGAATAAGTGGCATCGTTTTGGCTGTTTCCAAGTGGTTAGTTATTTTATCAAGAATGAGTTGTGATTAATGCGGTGGATTTGGTGAACAGACTTGTGAGGAGTTTTAACGTTGTTCATTATTTCCTTGCTAGTATTCATCTTGTTCATAAATCTTATCCTCCACTTTCTTTTTCCGCTTTCATGCTAGAATAGACGCTGAAAAAGAGGAAGAGGAAGAAGAAGGAGAAGGAGATGGAGATGAAGCTGTAGCAATGAGCGTGAATCTCGCCTTCGCTATGACTTCGCGCATTCCCTAGTTAAGATTGGATTGAGTAGTTGATGCCTTTTGTGTGTGCAGTAAGAGAATCGATGTGCGTTGTTCTTATGTTGGGTGGAAAGGTGCTTTTCCTGTTTACCTGTGTGGTGAAGGATGCGCTATTGTCATGACTGTGATATGCGTGCTGTTGGAGCAGCAGCGCATAGAGATGGCGGAGGACTGGGGGCGGGATGAGGGTAATTTGTTGTGTTGATGTGATCCTTGCTGCGGAAGGTGTTGTGTAGAGGGCCTCGGTGATGGTTTAATCGCAAATTTTTTCACCTTTGATGGCACAAGTTGGTGTCTGAGTGAGTGAGTGAGTGAGTGAGTGAGTGAGTAAGTGAGTGGGGTGGAGTGAGTGAGCAGACGCAGCAGCAGCAGCAGCAGGAGTGGGGCTAGTGGGAAGCTTTGGCATCACCACGCAGACTGTACTTTGTAGCAGTCGTAAGTATTTGCTTGCGGCTGTGGTGCACTGCTTGGATGGATTGGCGGTGGTCGCTTGTGTTGGCATGAGGGTTGGGTGCGGCTCTGCTGACCTGTGCTTTGCGCTAGGCGATGGGGTGGAGAAGCATCTCCGTCTTGCAACTCTTTTCCAATATTGCAGGTGCAATGGTTCGGAATGCTTGGAAGGCGAAGGATTGTGATACTGCACGGCACAGACGGTTGGTGGACGCAGCTACATCGATTGGAGCGGCGACTCAATAGTTCTATTCTCTGCCTCCTCCACAGAGCTCTGCTTCTGCCTGTGTTGGTGCGTATGCCTGGACATCACGGACGGGGACATTCATTCGTTCATTCATTCATCCAACGATCGCTATCGCAACAACAGCAATTTCATCATTTTTTTTGGGCCGCCGCATAATGGGAGAGGGAGTTGCGGTATACTGCTTGGGTAGACTGGCGGTGGTCCCTCGTGTTAGTTTTGATTTGTGCTTTGCTGTTAGGAGGAGGAGGAGAAGCAAAAAGAGGAGGCATTTCCATCTTAAAACTCTTTGTCAATATTCTAGGTGCCTGAAGGACGGGGATTTGGAGAGTTGTCGACGGCGCTAGTTCAACCTTTCTATGCTTCGCCTCCTCCACAGAGCCCCGCTTCTGCGACTGCAGCTGCTGCTGCTACTGCCACGTATGCATGGACATCACCGACCGACGATGCGATGGGATTTGCGTGGCTTAACAGCAAGTGCTATGCAGAATAACATCGGCCTGAGTGTTGAACTTGCTCTTAAATAACAATCTTCCTTTTGAGTACTTTACTAAATTTTAGTTGAAGATTGTTGAGACTTCTCTGAGCAGTTTTGGAAGGTTGTGGTGGACTGTTTTTTGTGGTTGCACATTCAATGGCGTGGGACCGGACCAAAGCTTGACGAGAGGACGACGCGAACGCCGATAGATTGGCAACCACTAGGGCAGCAAACCCTCACTGAGTGAGGTGGCGGAGAATGAGGCAGTTGTTGCAGAAGAGTTCGGTCACTTGATTAATTTGAAGGGATCATGTCAGTTGAAATTACCATCGAAAGTGATATTGGTTGGTGGGTTGTTAAGAAGTAGTCAGTGAATTAGTTGGGGATGCAAGGAATTGCGCCACTTGTGACTCTGTTAAGAGAAGTCAGTTCCTGTGCCATGACCTAGTTGCTCGTCCTCCTTCATCATTTGCTTGGATGCATCGAAGTCAAGCCGGCATAGACAGACGGCAGTGGGCTTCTTTTCATCCCATCAACCATCGCTCCTTCCTCGTCATTCATCAAGAATGACTTGAAAGATGTGCTTCAGTTTGCCATCGGGTGGACTTTATGTGGAGGGAGAGAGCTGCCTGGGAACGACGTGTCTTGTTATAACGTGAAGGAGATGGCGTCACACAACTCAACGACCATAAGACAGAGTCGTGATGGGGTATTGAATGCTTCGAAGTGGTCGGTGAAGAGTGAGCTCAAACCGACAGTAAGGTGGATTCTGTGGCATCGCAGCCATCCTGCCGCCTACTAAGTGATCAGTGAGATAAGGCGTTCGTCTAATGAATAAAAGAGATGTATTTGAACAAAAAAGAAGAAGAAGAACATAAATAAGAAAGGTGGTATGTGGGTTGCCAAAGAAGCCAAGAAGCTGTCTGACACAAAGCACCTCAGACGACGAATGTTCATGTGGAAGCAGAGGAAGTGGGACAGAATGGGCAGGGTGGGCAGTGTGGGCGGAGGGGGAACTCGCAAGCAGTCGCATCTGATGTGAAGGTTGGTAGATTGCAACGGATACTGCAAGTCATCGCTGACGGTGGCGAAATGGAAGGAGCCGGCGCATCAGCAGCAGACGTCCACGGCACGACCGAAGGTCCAGATGAATGCGAATGGGAGGAAGCGGAGGGGTGAGATGTGAATACGAAAGAAAGAAGGGCGACGGTGGAAGACAAGCAGCTACTCGAGGAAGAAGAGGAAGGGAGAAAGGAAGGAAGGAAGGAGGGAAGGCGGGGAGGGAGGGAGGGAGAGAAACAGGGAGGGGGAAGGGAGGCAGGGAGTGAGGGAGGGAGGGAGGGAGAGAGAGAGAGAGAGGGGAGGCATCGGAACGGAGAGGGAAGTGAAGAACGAGGAGACATCACGCATGGCGGTGAACAACGGCATCGGCGATGGCAGCAGGGGCACAGTTGTCGACTCTGACGGTGGACATGGGCGAGACATTGTTGGCACCAGGACATCTCAACCGAACACTAAATGAAAAAGGAGAGAAAAAAAAGGAAGTTAAGAGAGACGGACGGACGGACGGATGGATGGAAGAACGGGAGTCCTTCGCTCTTGGCATGGGTGGAGGTCATCATCGTCATCTACCTCCTCCTGCTGCTGCTGCTGCTGAGCCAACTGTGACAACTACAGTGTCCCTAACAACCAAAACAACGACAACAACAACGCCCTTCTCCTCCTCCTCCTCCTGCTGCTGCTGCTGCTGCTCATAGTGCAGATGCTGCTGCATTAAGAGGAAGGACAATGCTCTCACCAACTTGACTTGGTGTGAATTGGTGGTAGGCAAGAAGCACACTTTGCTCCATCATCAATGCATCATGGAGTCCGTAAACCGGTGTCGGTGTTGGTGAGGTGGTCCCTTGTGTTGTTGGTGCCACGCGAGCCCACCGATTGAGTTGGTGAAGAGCCGACGCCACCTGCCGCTGCGTGTCTTCTTTGCTTTGCCGTGTGCGTGGTGACCACTCTCGATGATGACATTGTGCGCCTCCTCCTTCTTCACCTCCTTCTCCATTCTCCCGTCCTCCTCCTGCTCCTCATGCTCCTGCTCCTGCTCCTCCTCCTCCTGCTCGTTCTCCTCGCGCTGCCCATCCCGCACCTGCGCCTGCTCCCGCTCACGCTCCACCCGCTCCACCCACACCTCCTCCTCCTCCTGCTGCCCGTCCTCGTCCCTCCTCGAACGGCCCTTTGTCTCCATCCGTCTTCTCATCCTCCTCCTCCTCCTTTCAGCGCAAAGGCCCTTCGCGCTATCCACACCACCACCACCTCCTCCGTCTTCCCTCCATTCGTACTCATCCGGAAGGTCGGTAACACCGTAGGTCGTGTCTGCGGCGCCGGTATCTCCTTCCGTTTCTGCCGACCGTCGCTGCCGCCTCCGCATCGAATGACTTGGAGGCGAGGCGAAGAATTGCAGTATCTGTTGGAACCTCACCAGCTTCGCATCAGATGCGCCAGTCGAGTTCTCCATCTCCTCCACCTGCTCCACCTGCTCCACTTGCTCCACCCGCTCTTCTTCCACATGAACATCTGTCTGAAGTGCTTTGTGAGAGACAGCCTCTTGGCGTCTTTGGCAACCTGCATGACAATGAGGTTAGTAGAGGTGTGTGTGAAGGCGAGCACCTACCTCTCCTCGTGGACACTGCTTGCGCCATGTCCACGAGGGTCCACGCGAGAAAGAAAAATCGCAAACGGAAAAAACCAAAGTGACCGAAAAACCAAAGCGGAATGTACACCAAGACGAAGAGCATTTGCAGATACATCCGATTTGCAAACATTGTAGTGGCGGTATGTTTGAGTGTGTGACACGATCAATGGATTCAATCGATAGCCTCACCATTTGAAAGTCAGCAGCGCTTTCTGTGTCGTGACTGCACTGCCATCACGGTAAATTGTGGTGCATTTTGGCGGCTAATGATGATAATTATTACTGGCACGACTGGAACGATGTACTGCTTTGTGGTGTAGGTGAGGTGTGGGTGCGTTGAATGTGCTTGTGGGAGTGATAGCAACCACCCACAACAATGAGGCTGTACTGTCGCCTCACAATGCCAGTGAGCTAGAAATGCGGTTGGAATGCGAGTGGAATAAAAGTGTTACTCAAATGACTTGAGTAGTGGGTTTCTGCTGCTGCCTGTGACGGGAAGACGGGTGTGAGTGTTGAAGGCATTTATGCAGCATATCCAGTATGTGCATTTTCGATGGTGGTGGTAAGGAAAGAACCAACACATACCACACCGGTGGGACAGCAGGCTTGCTTTTCGAAGAAGAGAAGGAAAGAGAAAGGAGGGACGGAAGAAAGGAAGGAAGGGAGGAAGGGAGGAAGGAAAGAAGGAAGGGAGGAAGAAGTGGCTAGATGTGTCACACATGCGAGACGGTGGTTGGTAGCCGTAAGATAGAATGATAAAGTGGTCAAAATAGTTCTCGTTGGACTTAAGATGGTCCAGTTGAAGGAGTAGCTTCTACTTTGAGTCATTGCCTCATTGGTAGAGCTGTCCTTTGATGAGCCTCCATATCTGCCATAAGTTGTTGCACCCAGTCGCCACAATCGTGCCAATACGTGAGGCCTCTCATTGTCAGCACTGTGGTTCCTTTCATGAGGGACATTATTATTCGCCCTGTGGGTAGTAACATACTCCCGATAAGTGAACTCAAGTCTTTTCAAATTGATGAATTGAGCAATGGCTTTTTCAAGCAGAGTTATTGTAGTTCAATTGCATGATTTGCTCAGCGGTAGAAGGATTAACTGCGTCTATTTATTCGACCACGTTCGGAAGTGAGCATTAAGATTGGACGATAGCAAAAGCCCATCGAGACACCTATGGAAGATCTTGCATGGTATACGCAAATCATTCCTTACATGATCAGCATGAGCTCTGTATTCGCAAGGCGTGAGATCGTGACTGACTCTAACCCATCTGCTTTTTCTCTTCGCATTCATCTGACATCTTATCTCTGCCATCGCTGTGGCGATTGGCTCGGCTGTGCCAAGGCTAAAGACAAATGCCTCCGACGTGCCAGGCCTTTGCGGGCATGTTGGTGGGAGCGAAGTGTACGAAAACAAGCGATGGCAGTGAGTGAGTGAGGGTGTTTGATTACACCTGAGTCGCGTCATCTTCTAGCAACAAATCAATGAGTTCTTGTCCAGTAATTGTTCTCTTTCATGATTGACCACTTGTTTCAAATTAGCTGAACTAGTCTGCACCATGCCATCTCCATGCGGTACAGCAATGTTGAATGTGTCGTAGCAACCTCGCGACTTCCAGAAATTAGCGCATTTTAACATCAAACAAGGTTAGCAACTGCAGTGTAGTCAGAAAAGTGGAAGAACGATGGTGTCGCAGCAATGTATAATTATATGGCTTAACTCCCTCCCCACCTTATTCCTCCTCCCTCTTTCCTCCCTCCATTCAAACATATTAAACCCCCCAAGTGCGAAACAAATATACTTCATTGTTTCCCTTTCTCCCTATAATGTTATGTGTCATTCACATTTATCTTCAATTCATCTTATTAACCTGATGATAGCCACCCAATCCTTTTGTGTAGCATTCTATGACAAGAGGATTTTCACTCTTTGCACACGCATGCCTAATTTCTTCTATTGTTTCTGCATTTCTAATTCTTGCGCTTTTTATTTACTACATTCTGATTGCTCTACAATACCTCAAAGTTAATGCGCTGTTTGTTTGATTGCCGGTTTCGGCTACGGTGACTTGGGTGACCATGCTGCTCCAAATGGGCAAGCTGGTCTTTGGACCACGCCACCGGTCTCTACACTCTGCTTGCTGAATGTATTATGTCCTCTTTTGCTTTTAATGAAGTCTTGGAACACTACATCACATTTGTTGCACACATTGAAATTGCCCAACCGCTTTCCAGTTAGTGTTCTACAACAAAGAACAACTTATTGCTGTGTTGTAGCATCCCTATTCTTGAGCCCCATTTGCTTTTTGTCAACTACTTTTCCTTTGCCGTCGAGACCCATCAGCGTGGTTCTACGACGTTCTCATGGTCGTCGCCGTTGTCGTCTTGTGAGGCGAAACCTCTCCACAATGCAGCATTACGAGGAAACATTAACTCAGTCTTAGATAGCTCGAACGAGTTTGTTTTCTCTAGGCCCCGTAGATTACATTCACGTGTCGCCATATTATGCAAGAATACAATGTCAAGTATTTATTTGAGAATTAACTTGCGCGAAGCTCTACCACACAAATAATGAGGCTAATTTTGAAGCGAAACTATCGTTATCCTTGCCAAAACAAATTCCGGACGCTGAAAAACAATTAATGATCTCATAGCGAATACCTTCATTTTACTTCCATCCTAACTAGTCTGACATAAAGAACATTTCATGTTATTTCTGATTTGATGTTTCCACCACATGCCTACATCAGAACATGCAGGCCAACAGTCCAACTTAACTTGGCAAAGGTGTAAGATACAAACGACTGCAGACACACCAACAGATGTTATTGAAAGGCGTTCGACAAACCAATCTCCCACAATAATCTCCATCCCGTTTGTATGCTCGATCAGCGTTTCATTCAACTCCGCATAGTTGCCCTGTGGTGGCAATAGCTACCACGTCTGCTTAAGGGAACCGCGTGATGGAATGACAACACAACTACCATTTGGAACGCATTGCAGAGGAGATGGTGTTATGAGATTAATCAAGCAGCATGGAGCCTTCCGTCCCTTCTCGCCTACTTAGCATACATGCCCATGTGCAGAGCGGTTGGAGGCATCTTATCTTCTTTCTTACACAAACATCCCCTTTCTGCTTCACACCCACCGACCCAATTACCCACTTGTTACACATTCTGCACCTCCTGAAGCCATTCTTAAGGCTAAGTGACAGCATGCCACTCCTCCTAAAGACTCATGACACCTCCAACAGTAGGCAATCTACTTCAAAATGCACTTATTACCTGTACAGCCAACAATTATCTGCCACCCAACATCCTGAAGCAAATAAGTTATGGCTAGCGAACCTTCAATCCACAATTGAACATATCTATCACCAATTCATACATAGGTACTGCAGTTGATGATTCACTCAACACTATCTCCATCAATTTAAATATATTTTAGAATGGTTTTAGAATGCTTAAGGATGAAGGCATCGACTAGGAAGGTGCTCATAGATCAAATGGGTAGGGCAATCCAAACATTGTCCTCATTACACTCGCACTACGGTAACTCGTTTGTTGACGAGAATGCACGATTTCATTTAAACACGCTCCAAGTTTTGCAGCACAACTTGTGCTTTGTGCATCCCCAGCAATTCGAGGGTTTTGAATCACTCATGCAGCACCACATGGAAGCGCACACTGGTGAGTTTGTAGATGTTTTAGTCCAGTTAGCTAAAAATATATTATTGCTTAAGCATGCTTCAGTGGGCATAGAAGCTTCCCCAGAATTCATACCTTGTTGTGATATGTTGCAGGTCAAAATAGGGAGTCATCTGATGCACACTACTACCGCATGGAATGTTATGGGGACTGTCCAACATGGGATACACTGAGAGACCACATCCGCTTAAGCCGTCCTTGTACGTTTTCCTCCATTTGTGAGACTCACTTCTTGATGACTAATTTTGCCGGTCATGCCCCTGCCTTGCAGATGTTTGGATCAAGCAGATGAGCTTCGTAAGTCCCAAATGAGTTCATTTATTGCCTTAAAGCATTTTTAGAAGAGTGATGATCACTAAGGTAAAACCAGTTGAGCTCGCACAATTTTAATGGTCCTACGACAACGGATTCGCCTTTGCGGAACTTGCTTTAGTTTGTTGATATTGCGAGAAGCACATGAATCGCAGGGGTCTGACAGTCAAACTTCTTGAAAATGTCAGGTGTTTTATGAATTACTCTCGGTGTAAGCTCTGCTTGGCTACGCTTCGATTCCGTTCACCGTGCTATCTTCTGTCGCCTTCCTTGGGCAATCGTTTGGGCATATGCTTTAGCATAAACATTAGTGTAACCTGCGCCTATTCCGTCGTCCGATGTTCCTGCAATTTGCCACTTTCAAATGTACGGACTCTTGCTTTTCTATTCAATTATTCCTTAATGCTCTTAAGGAAACGCTTGAACATTTGTTTCACCCAGTAAGTAGAAATTCCAATGCGAAATTTGACTGGGCATCTAGCTGGATGCAAATTACACCATACAACTTCTTAACCTTTGGACCAATACAAGGCAAAGACTAATTCCTTCACATGTAAATCCTTTTAATCCACACAGGGCTGCTGCGATAGTCAGTGGGCAACAATGCCGCTCCGTTCAGATGCTAGACTTTAAAAGGCACGCCACGTAAAGCTAGGTAAACTTTCCCCCTAGCTTTCATTCAAAAGGGAGTTCGCGTTCAATTGTAATGCAAATCCTCTTTTAGAATTTTGCCCATCCTTGGAAATTCTTGGAGTCAAATAAATAGCATAAAACTTACTTGACATAGTAGAAGATTTGTGACTTCTCAGCGCCAAAATATACTTTATGTACAAATACCTTTACTGATTGTTAGCAGCTCTCACTGAGGACGGAATTCTCACTTTTAGCATGGACAACTGTAGCAAGTGCCTTTTGAATGCATGTTTTGGGTAGTGAGCTGTCAGATTACCAACCTTCGTGGTTCAGCAGAGGTCACTGATACCACGGAGAAATTAGACCCTGATTACATCCATGCTGGTGCGTTAACAACACGCATGTGGTGGAGTGGTTGAGTGGGAGCCTCCAGTAATAATAACATGGATCAGTCATGTAACACTTTCGTTCCCAACGCCGTCATGTCAAAATGAAGCAAGATTCTAATGTGCTTTGCACTGCGTCTCATTAAGCTAAGGATAATCATAACAGCACGGATTAACTTAACTGCACTCTGATCTTCGTAATTTTGACTTATTGAAGGGTGACTAGGGAGATCCGTCTCGTTTAGAAAGCTCCTCTTTCTACATTTACTTGTAAACGCTGATAATTTTGTGCAGAATACACAAACGTATGCTTTAAGGATTATGTTTTCGTTCTTAGTCTCACAATTTGCTTATTTTCATCTAGAAATGCATGGACTCATCGCTAAATGATTCCTGCGAGTCTACAGAGGGTTGGATTGAAAAGAGTTGGAGTTTTAGAAATAAAACAGCTGTAGGATTATAGAAACCGCACCGACGACGGGTTATGGCGAAAAACACATTAGTCTGCAGTCTGCTGATAACACAAGTATTGCAGGACAAACTATTGGGCCTATGTTTGCACAAAACTCGGTACCACGCAACCACCAGTTCCATTTCCTCCAGTGGCATCCAATCGCAAGTCTCCATACACAATCCTACGTGCCAATGTGCGCTCCCGGTGTGTTGATAAGGTATCTCGACTACCTCCAAATGCTGAAGCATGCGGTGCACAATGTTCGATGGAATGCATCTGTTTTGAGGAAGGCAATGACTTTGTCGTTGCTCCTGCCACGTCTTCTCAGAATATGAGTTTCCAGTTAAACCAATTGCAGCCAAGCTAGGTGGAAATTCGCAATTTTAGATTTGAGCGCACTGAGGCTAAAGAAGGAGAATTGAAATTAAGGTAAAATAATTATATTTTAGGCAAAGCAATTGGGAACAGATACAAGAAAGCAAACTAAGGTGTAGTTGTATGAGCAGGTTTTGCGAATTGGAATGATTGCACAGTAGATGCTACGAGTGCTTACTTGCTTGCAGTAAATAATTCCCAATCGCCCAGTGAAATGCGTGCACTGACGGATTGTTCTGGCCTCTTGGAGAGCAAATTCTTACGATTTTATTTATCACGTGTGGGATTCACAATCGCCTAGATGTGATATGCGGTCTGCACGGATGTGCACGTAGTGTGTGTCCAGTAGTGAGTGTGAACAATGAGGCCAACTAGCAATGCATGTAGGTTGTCGCGCATGTAAGTTCGTTTGCATTTGTACATCCACAATGCCACGAACCATGCTGCTAACAAAGCCATTTACGCCTCAATTTGGCCTTTTGCACCAAAGACAAGCGAATTCCGCACCACAAGTAACAGGGCAAGATGACGCCTACTTCACTGGAGTAGTCATTTGAGCCCTGCTTTCAGCCTGTCTAGATGTCCGCTAGCAGCACGCTACTACGTAGTACCACAGTCGACGTTAAAAAGCGGCGTTTAGACAACCAACTGGAGCACGATGTGGATACACAATGGCTTCTGACCTCGAGCACGTCTGTGCTTGGAAAATACCTCACTTAAGGATGACACAATCATCATGTTATTTAAAAGGATGCATGCCGCAGTAATGGGTGACGAATTCAGAGTTCTTTGCCAACAACTACTCGTAAGTCATTCGATACGATCGAGATGAGTCTGTACCTTAGCTGATTTCGCGGACTTCATTTAAATATTAGATTTCCCTTACCTTAGGTAAGTCGGTCGCTTTAGTGAAGAAATGCAAGTACAACTGTGTTGCAGTGCGTTGCACACACTTGTGCAGTGTGTGGTGCGTCAGGCAGTGGGTGAAGTGATGTAGGCGTGGATGTGAAGAGGCAGGCAAATGCGAATCAAATGCGTTTACGTGCACTCCCCTGTTACATTACCAGGTGGTGCTGTGGGGCAAGCAAAACTACTCCAGCCTCAAGCATCATTGGCACACTGTCTCACCGTTATAGACCACATAGCAAAGTAGTTTCTGGTAAGACGCGCTTGCATATGAACTGCACGCAGTTGAATTAAGCACTGCATTGTAGTATGAAACATGGGAGCTCCTGTTCTTCCTTTCCATTCTACAAATCGAAAACCGCTGTTACACTTCATTGTCATCTGCGCATCCATAACTTACCTTATCTACAGTTATGCCATTTACATCAAAGCCACATCCTTGGAGAGGTGGGTAACTCAACCAAATCGCAACGGTACTTACTGCGCATGGAACGTGACAAACCCATTTTTCGTGTACGCAGAACGTCTACCATTGCTTTTCATGACACCTTTTTCTTGTAAGTGGGCTAGCAGCCCTTCGTTTGGTAGTTAATATGTGTGGGTACGTGAATGCATGAATATGCTTTTGTTCTTCCACTCATGACAGCCCATCCTCTACCGTCTTGCATGGAACAATATCTCAGGAATATTATTCTATGATCTTGCATTCTTCTTTTAGCCTCCTCTTTACAATCCATGGATTCGATTTCTCCAAGTACCCTCTGGAGTATGCTCTCCTCTCACGCACCCACAAGCCGCAGATGGGCTCGCCGGTGGATTGTCTCGCACTGACGTGGTGATTGTCTACAAGTCAGGAGTCTACAATTTTGAGGAGAGAAGTCAACTGCGCAAACTCTACCATTTCTACTGCCCGAACGTCAAGATTTACCTCTTCTTCCCTATCGGCTTACCACGAACTTTGCTAGGCAAACGTATTTTAACGGGACGGATTTAATGTGACCCTTAATAACAGAGCAGGAAATAAATTGAAGGCATATTCACAGCATCCACAAAGGACAGCCGAAATGCTTTCCAGGGAAATGCACGAATATGCTGACCTACTTGTCGGTGACTACGAAGACTCCTACTATAATTTGACGCTGAAAATGTTCCACACATTCCAGTGGGCTGCTCGATTTTGTCGACCCTACAAACCCATCTTCGTCTTTCTTGATGACGACTATGCCGTCAATACAAATAAGTTAGTCACACTTGTACGTAGCCTAACACCGGAACTTCGAGAAAACCTAAACTACGGTTGCGAAGTGATGGTGAATCCTGTCTTTCGGCACACCAGTCCATATCTACAGTGGGCCTTCTCGAAGCGCGAAATTCCTTGGCCATTCCATACACCACAGTACTTGGGTGCCTACAGTATGTGGATCTACCGTCATGTCCACGACTTGGCTCTGGCAATGCACTTCACTAAGCCCATGGCAATTGATGGCACGTGGTTGGGAATGGTGCAGTACAAGCTGAATCTCACACCCAAGAGGATGGAAGGCATGTTCCGCGAGAGTTGGCCGATGCCAAGCATGTCAACTGCTCCGATATCTTCTTTGCTCTTCTTAGCGAATTTGAACAGCGCAAGTGCGCATTGTAAAAGTAGTCCTACAAACTTGCTCTGCTAAAATTAAATAAACCTCTTGAGGCAAATGCTCATGCTTTAAAAGCCGCATGTTTGCACTCTCCACCAAGCAATGAAGCAGGCCTAATTTCGGAATTCAACAGGAAGATGTGAACAGTTCCTGAACACCTCATCCTGATGTGAGGTATTTAGTGAACTTTGAACCAAATGTCTCTGTCACGTGTTTGCGGTGTAACCCCATAATTCCGTAATAGCAGCTCGAGGAACTGTTATCAAATTTAATAACTTTCTTTTGATCAGGAAAGCATTTCCGCCTTAGTGACATTGCTCTACTTCCATTGCCAGAGACGTCATACATTCTCTTGCCTTTGAGGTCTAAAATATACCTTGTTCAGATAAATGTCGCCCTGAGAATATTCTTTCCGACTTTCGATCACAGAACTCATTAAATTAAGCATTGTCACACTGTTTTTAAGCTCTGCTTTATTTCCTTCTAATCGGACAGCCAAAAGTTTCACAGTTAGATATTGTGTTACACAAAACTGCGACCCACAAATATGCGTCGGAAGTTCAGAAATGGTGATAAGTTGTAACGCAGCGAATCTTTTCTATTGAGAAGTCAGCAATTTAACTGTTGCTGGTTAACTGCCAGATTTTGTGTGCCAAAGGGTGGATTCCATTTAGCCTCACTGTCGTGTTTTGTGCCAATTCCAACAGCTAGAGCTCCAATGAAGCGGCACACTGGCTTCATTTACAATACCTTCTCCATGCGTTTACAACCACACACCCACTCGTTCACTCACTTTTCCATTAACACGGCTCTTTGGGCCATTGTCACACGCTCCTCCACCCAATAAAAGAGAGGTTGCAATAAAATTACACTAGAAGTTTATGCATTCCTTAAGCCGGCACCAAGCCCGCCTTCTCTGTTTTCATCATTGCTATCTCCGTTGACAGTACCCTGAGATACCTTTAAAGGTTCACTGCCATTGCGAATAATAGCAGCCATGCAACAGTAGGGCAATTAGGAGCAAAGGGAAATAGAACTGTCCACTTCATTGCGACCATTCAAGCTCAAAAGTAGGGCTTATCTATTGAGACTGCTGCGTTTTTGGCTTCCAGTCTATTCTCTCTAATAAAATTTGCCCACCTAACCTTATCGAAAATGGAATCTTAAAGCCTGAATGTGTTGATCGCGCCTACGATTCCGGTGATGTGGCGTTTTAACGCTTATCGTATTTAACGTCGCTGTGGTTACGCGAGTCCCACTAACTATTTCAAGTTAGCACGAATCGACTTTTGAGGGAGAGCAGGAGTTTAGGCAGAAACCGTTCATCACACATGTTTTGGCCCTCACTCATCGTTCAGCAAGAATGATGCGAATGGCGCGCGAAGAATTTCGAGGTGTAACCTCTTGTAGGCGTAAAGAGGGCAACTGCACTGAAAATATTCAGCAACAATGTTAATAGTCTCTAGTCGTAGGATTTTCCAACTAAATGGTTATTTGACTACCTAAGTGGTGGTGCGAAAAGAGAAGAAAACAGGTAACTAAATAGAACGTGTACCATTTCTTTTAACAATAGTGCATGCTTAGGTTCTTTTCGAACTGGACCGTACTTAAATAAATCTGTCTACAGAAGACGAATCAATGCTTGAGAGTAGGTTAAATTTAACAGAGATGAAAAAACATCTTGCCATAATTAGCACGATTGGTGAAATAAAATACTAGTCAAATTAAAGCTCAACATGGGCATTCTAATTACGACGAAGTAAGAAACTAACAAACTACAGCAGAACCATTATCATTAACAGCTGCATTCAGTGCCCCAAGGCCCTTCTAAAACAAATGTTTCTAGTGCTTTTGGGAAGGAAAGGCAAGAAAAGTGGCAAGGATGTGATCTCGCGATAGCATACTCACAATTTATGCTTTGATTGTCGTTCCAATGAGCCTATTCCGGTGCATCACCGTGAAGATGCAAAAAATAGCCTTAAATAATTCGCTTCCAACAGCGCTCCCTAAAGTTATAGACTCGAGATTTCCAGCTCTTATTTATTAAAAGCTGTGCTTGGATAAATGCAAAACGCCTAGGTGTATAACACATTGGGAAATGCATGCCGCGGTGAAAATGCGGTAGTGCATGAAGCAGACAATTTCGCAAAGAATGTCGCAAGAGCATTCTAGCGTTTTGCATCTAGTTCAGCTCCATAAAGCAAGCAAAGCGAAGTCTTTATGGATGCACCTGGCATTTCAGAGTGGAGCTTGAGGCAAGGGTGAATGGATTGGTGCAGTTGGGTCTAGGTAAACTAATGCATATGCATGAATCGAACTGCAGATAAATAGCAGCACTTTGCGAGTTCCTAAAGGATAGAATGAATCTACAATGAAGGGAGGCAAAACCATATCGGTGCTTCTAGATACCCTAAATATACACTTACCTACCCTCCATCCCACCCTAACTTGCTTAAACTATCGCATCATACCTGCTTCTTCGTGGCTGCATAGCGACACCTCTTGTGCCTCCGCTTTTGCAGCCCTTTTCTTCCTTGTTAGACGATGATTAACTCAAGAAGTTAGGCCTAAGATGGGGTCAAAATAACAACTATTTCCATGCTGTTTCCAGCTAATTGAAAATACAGCTAAATGGACATTTCCGCGCTGCAATGCCAAACTCACAGCAAAGAGGTTTGCAAAAGCTTATTTGTGTTAATGCTGATCTTGCCAAAGATTTTGCACTTTTTTCACCTCAAGTGCGAAAATCATTATTTCTTGCAGAGCTTTCAGTCAACACCCCAAAGAGGGTTGTGTAAATAAGTTAACGAACTCGCATTTATAGCTGACACCCACGCCAAAGAAACCGGGTCGTAGTTGTTGATGCAGATGATGACGGTGATGTTGTCCTTTGACGGAATGGGAACCCTTTAAACTCGAGTGCTCCTATTGTGCATCAGTGTTGTGATTAGAAGCTCTCAAGACATTTTCTTATTCTGAGAGCAAAATAAGGCTTCCGACGATGTTTCAAGACCAATACTTGGTGAAAAAGTGTCACTAAACGCACAACTTTGCTTAGAATTATTCTTAGATGACTCTTGATTTGCCTAGAGGCTCGTAATATTGTGAGAAAAATTAGATGTAGAGGTAGTTGGTGTGGGAATAAAATGACAGAGCATTTGTTATTATTTGTTTTGCTTTGAATTTCGTAATGTTTTAACCTTTATCCTGGCAAATGGAACATCTCGATAAAAAGCGGTTCAAACAGTTAAAAGTGCTCGGCATCTGACCAGTTTAACCCATACTGGACGACGGGTGGTAAATGCAACAATGTCCCGCTGATCGCCTAACAATTGATAGGCTTAGTACAAGTGTGCACTTCGAGCATTTGTTGCATGCATTTAGCTGTTGGGAAAAGAAGTTATCAAGGTTAGCGGTGTATATGTGAGTCTGTGTGTGTGTGTGTGTGTGTGTGTGTGTGTGTGTGACTGGGTGCAATTGTGGGCATTTGGTGCATCAATTAAAATTATTTGAAAGCCATCGAGAGTAGGTGTCCAAAATGTAATCCACACTTTTCTACTCACTTTTTAGACAAGAAACTCTTATGCAAGAGAGCAAAGTGCGTGCTTCAAATAATTGAGCGTTTAACGCTAAAAAGGCAGGTGAAGGTTGTAGTGCGGGCAACAGGTTATCATAAAAGGAACATTTTAGCATGAATGCAAAAATAGGCTTTAAATGAGCATGAGATTGCATCGCAATGTGTAGAGGCAGGCCATACTGATGCCGTTTCTGTTGGCTGCCATCGAAGATGAAAGAACTTCTTCCTATCAAGACAGAGGAAAGTGATGAAACGAACCTCCACATTTTAACAAGCTCTGAACTCTAACGCTAGCTGCAAGATAAGTTGCAGAACAAACACAGCTAATCTCAAGTCCTTACAAGATGGCAATTGCAACTGGCAATTGTACTTTTCGAAGGCTTTGCTGTTTCAGGTATGGCTTTGAATGAGTTGCAAGTGCTGAAAAATTTAGATGGCAACGACTGACTGATGGGGTGATTTCGATGTGTATTGTGAGTAGCTGTCGGATTAGAGCCAAATATGAAGAGGTGACGGGTACAAAGTGGAGTAAAGAACGCCAACCGGAGGCAGCGGAGATGTCAAATTAATGTAGCCCATCTCCTAAGCCAACTTGTGTGTGTGTGTGTGGCACCACATACAAACATTCGTCTATCCACCTCCCAGAAATGAGGCAGCTTGGGAGTGCGTGACTCCATCACATGTTGCCTTTGTAACGAGCGGATATTTGCAACGAGCAGGCATTCGTTGGAACTGCAGCCACTTAACGTAAGCACAAGCCAACTTGACACACGCGGAATGCACTACTGTCCTAGATGCTCCTATGAACGCGACACGAACATGATGCGGCGGATTGATGTTTCGGATGAACTTGATGTGAGCGTCATTGCATGTACTGAGGTGCGAATAAGCAGTATTCCCGAAAGAAGCACAGTGTGTCTGATTCAGAAGTTTACTTCATGTGCATTTCATCAGGTCAGCGTTTAGCTGGAAAATGCCACCAAAGTGCCGTCCGTCCGAAAGACGAGCGGCTATTAAGTTCCTCTTAGAATTGCCACCAATGTTCGCTCAAAGAGAGGCACACTTTATTCCCTTTAGAAACTACTGCAAGTGATTTGCTCACTTTTGTTGGGTGAAGGTATGGCAGTCAAGATGTAAACTTAAGTGGAAATTGGAATTTCCTAGTTGCAATTTGTGACCCTGCATGTAACACTGATCGCAGCAATCGTGGATTGGTGAGGCGTGAGATTCGACCACCACTGTTCCATTGGAAGTTACAACGGGGTAGCAAGTGTAACGAAATTTGAGTACCAAGCCTTTACGAAGCAATTGCTGCATGACAAATTGCAAGACTTAGCTTAAGCGTTGGTGTTTTGAGTGCGGTAGCGTAGTTTAGAGCAGAAGTGACAGGAAATTGGCGCGAATGTAAGGCATTTATGCAACAAAGGGAAATGACTATAACCTAGCCACTCATAGTAGTCTGCTGTGGCTCTTAAACTGTGGATAGAATTCTAAATGCGCTTGTGTTTTTGTTGAATGAGTTCAAGTATCAGACGAGTCCTGGCCACCTGCTGGTCGCCACGCATCCTGAGTTAACCAAACTTGCAATACAATCACTTAATTACACGGCAAAGGGATATGTTCTGTTTGAAGTGGCAGCGATTCTCAACTACCTTCTTTCCTCCCCTTCTCGCACGAAGTCAAAAAAGGCTTCAACGCCTACAGACAGCTCAAGCATTCCCCCTAGGCACCAATTTTGCATCGATTCCGGACAGCCGAAAATTTGTTGGCCTGAAAACTGTTAATCCTTCTTGACACGGTTGGACATCACTTCAGATTATCCATCGAAAGTTTTACGAGGATCATGAGGGTGTTCACATGAAATCGAATTCTTTCGAACGAGTTAAGTCTTGCATTTGCATCTTGTATCTGCATTCATGGAACACGAAGCAATCATAGAAGCAGTAGACAAACGATCAGAACCTGAGTTGTTGCACTGCTTTGAAGAGCCTCGTTCTCTGTCTCTCACTCGCCACTTCAATGAATGCGAAACAGAGCTCGCATAAGTTAGGAATGACACTAACTTCGGCACTCCAAATTGGCGGCCTTATAAACTTGGCTTAACCACGACAAAGGCACGCAACGTGATTCATGACAAAAATGTTGGCGTTTCCATCCTCTAAGTGAAAGCTCAGCCTAGGCAAGAACCGTTTTTACAAAAGAAAAAGAACTTTCCTTGAGTTCCTTACTCTTGTGCAAACATGCAGCACATTTGAAAGTGTTTACGTGGACTGTTTCATGTCACCGAACAGTGAGTGAGAGCTCTTAACTTTTGGAACTAAACAACTTGAAGCATTCCAGGCAGTATTTCTGTTTATTTTCAGGCACTTAACGTGTTACAAATTTGACCAAAACGCCGCTTTTTAATCCCACCTCACCGTATATCCATAAGCTCAACTATTATTGAACCGCGTTTGCAGACCACTTTTCGTCGAGCTGATTTCAACATCAGGATGCGAATAGACTGAAGCGAATTGTCACTTGTCAGAGTGACGATCTGTCTTCTGCCGTGAGTGCCACAAGAGGAGTGTAAAACAAGAAGCTCGGAAACACATTGGAAAATGAGGTGTACTGTGACGCGTCTTAAGGCGTAAACCACTTTCCCAACCTCTGGGTTGGCCTTTTTGTGGGTGATTGTTTGTCACTGGTTGGGGTGGTAAGTAAGGAAAACAAAGAGGGAGGAGCTCGCATTCTATTCAGTTTTCCTCATTTTGGTTCAAATGCGAAGTGCCAAGAAAATTGAACACATGCACTTAAGAAATGAAGGAATGATGAGGCAGGACTTGGTAATTAAATTGATAAATCAACCAAGGTGATAACACATTTTCACTCATCAACATCCACTGGCTACTACCTAGCTGAATGTACTAGCATTTTAACTACCGTTCTACCCTCCATTGCCCAGTCACATCTTATTTGCTCACCTGGACTGCCGTAGCTTCGGGAAAGGATCACTACAAGTGTAGGCCTGTTTAAACCACCTCCATACAAACCGAAACGGGTTTAAGACTAGTGTGACTGTTCTATTTGGCAAAATGGAATGTATGGTGAATGCCTCGATTTGGTTTTGCACTAAATACTAGTTGCTTACGATCGTTCAGCTCTTACATTGCAGTCATGAACGCGTGAATTGGGCAGGAATCATGTTCCCTCAGTGCCATCCACCCGATGTTTCCTCTCTGCTGAATGGAAGTGATGCTGTTGGCATTAATAGACCCAAACATGCTGCTCTTTAAAGCCATCCGATTTGGCATTATTAGCAAAATCTTCGCAGTCATTTCTCTAGCAAGTACAATGACAACGCATGCAGTGCATAATATTCAACGCAAATCAAAGAAGATGACCACAATATGCACGATTTTGCTCGTGTTCGAGGTCGCATTCTGCATTGAGTTTGCACGGATTAATCAAGACGAATTTGTGACAGAGCGTACAGCATCACACCCTGGCACAATTCTGTCACCAAAGAGTCAGTTGTACAGAAATGTCGGAGTCCCGTTCAATTGTCCCACATCATGGTTTCGCAGATTTTGTGTTTTTAGCTAGGATAAGGAACTCTCCTGCTATCCTTCTCAGCATAACCTGCATGCCGCTGGATATCGTCATGCCATACATCGGTGAATGCATTCGGAGACACCAACGTAGAGTTTAGTACCTAGAATGCTGCTGATCTCATCACTCATCATCATTGCAGCCCGCCGCATACTTTGTTGCTTTACTTTAGCTCAAGGTTCATCCAGACGTCAGTGCACAGTTTGCACACGCGAACAGCTGCATAGGTTGGAGGAACCGTTCACAGTGACGTAATGTCACGACTTGAGTACGCGTGAGCAGCCAGCGCCGTGAATCGACATTGCCAAATCGAGAATTCAAGCCAGGCCAGGCCTTAGAAACTGCAGCAGTAAAGCCAGAGGGATGATGGGAGCAGTATACTTCACGCGAACTAACAACTAGATGGGCTGCAATGATCAGCCGTGACAATGTCACGCTTTTTGCAAATTACCAGCATAGATATCATCAGGGCAATCTTTCTCAGTCTCCATTTACCTGCAAGCTCTTGATGACACCAAGTCAAATTTATTCATCCTATTTACCAACCTGCACCACCTCACCGTTGGCTGTCACACCGACTTCTCGTCACAGGACGCATTGAATCCACATCGTCAGTCAATCATTTTAACAATCGCAACCATGATGGCAAAATGCAGACCTCGACTACACTATCTCTCAAAACGAATCTACTTAAAGGTAGTACTGCTGTCAGTTGGAATTAATGCATTTCACTAACACTCGTGATAGCGCTAGTCCAACTGCTGTCTACTCCACTTGGCGGTAACTTCGTCTTGTTCCGTATTTAGTGCAACATGAATGAACTGCAACCTAACCGTGTTAAATTACAGTCAAAGCCATATTTTGGTGCCAACCGAAGCTGGTATGCAGTCACATTGACAGTAGAATTGTTCGCTGCTTCGCACGTCACATGTCCAGCCACACAGCCTTGCGGTAAGGATACGTGTTACTGGAAAGAAAAGGAATATCGTTCCACGTGAGTAAAATTGATGTGAGTAAGTGAGTGAGTGAGCGATTGAAGGAAGAGTAAGCACGATCATCTTGCTCTTCTCGAAGATATCGTCACTGCTAGCACTGTCTCTTTGCCCTTGCCTCCTCTTGACCTGCACCAAGCTGTAGTGCGCATGAAAGAAATGCTACGCTTCCTCCTACACGTTGAATCGGCCTCCTTCACGACCAGTCAGCCTGTGACGCGAGCATAAACACATCTGAACACAGATGAGACGGCAGTACTTGCGACTGTTTAGCATCCCACCGAGGTGACACATTCACCTCGCATGTTTCCCAACTAGAACAGCACTGACTAATCTCAATCCACTCAAGTGCTAAGCATGCTGCCTCTCCACTTATCCACACCATTCACTATCAATCACACCTAATTCATTAATGATTGAATTCGTATCAACAAAACGCTCTTCGAGGGTTTAATTATTAGGGGTGAAGTTGGATTTTGGGGTCTGGTGCGCTTCGCCAGTTTGGATTGTTTGAATAGAACTGCACACAACTTATTTATTTTGTGTTTTGACTATCAGCAGTTTACATGAACGTGTGTGGCCTCTGTAATATGACTGCAAAACTCGACCACGTACAGGACACGAATGCCATCCTTACAGCCAGCATGATGCGTGCGGTATGAGCGCTAAATCCAAGTATATCGTACGCAATCTTGAACGGTTGCAATCAGACTGTTTTAAAGTTTGGCGAATGGATACAATGTGGGCAAACATGATATGGTTTGATCACTAGACACGAGATCAAAATGTGCGTGGAATTGGGCTACGACGTTATGTGGCCAGTTTAGCAGGTACAATCTTGGCTGCTAAGCTATAGCAATACACAGTTTATTTTTCCATACGACGTTTCAAAACTCCCTAAATTTTCTCGCCTAATTGGTGTATTTATAGGGCTTGGCAATTCCGATGGATACTTCATCGGCTTGCAGCGAAGTCTTCACCGCATCATTAGAATGCCGAGATGACACAACCCTTGGCTGTTCGATTGCAACTACAAACCCGTTTGGACCGTAGCGTAAAATGGCAATAAATAAGCTGGGCTTGGTGTGGATGCTTGGTGTAGACATGCAACTAGTTGCAATGACCGCCACATGGAGTGCGATGTGGCTAAATTAGCACCACTGAGGCTGTTCAACAAAGTAAATATAGCAACCACTTTACATTTTGATAGGATTGAGAGACCTCCCCACCCATCATTACTTCCACGACGACAACGACAAACGAGTGATGGAGTGAAGTGATTATATTTTGAGGGAAGACTTCGGCGTAACACCTAATACTGAAGCGTTGACGAATGTTGAGGCGAGGGCGACAAAAGTGTCGGATCGCAGGGAGAGCCCAGATCACGAGAGCAGATAGTGTGTACGAAGTAGCCCATTCCCTATGCCGACGTTCGCACGTGGCCTCACAAGTACACCTCCCTCAACTTCTATCGCTCTCAGTAATGCAACTATGTGTGCGTGCTTGTGCACACTAATTGCCATTGGCTTGCTTAATGCAGCGGCCATTGACGTCAAAGTGGAAGTGTGCTTGTCAATGCGGACGAGTATAATGGCCTAGACACCGAACTGTTTTGCACATATTACACACTCATGTTATTCATGTCAACTTATGGCACCATGAATGCGCTACCGATTTATGGGACTCCAATCACTCCAACATGCATTTGTCTCACCAGCAACCGTTTAAGATGACTAAACAATGTGAAACTGTGTCTCGAGATTCATTTAAGTAATTATTTTGCATATCATGGCGACCAGGATCGACAAATAGTAAGCTCCAATTTTATGCACGTGTACCCGCACTGGTAGATCACTTAACCACCCGTACCTACTTCTGTTTTTTTTTTAATTTTAGCCCACGGTAAGACCCAATCCCGAGAATGAGGGCGATCAAATTACCACAACTCCTTTTTGCTTACCTACCTTTTTAAGTCGTCTACCTAACACCAGAAGAATCTGGTCTAAATAACACGTGATTCCAAATGACATGTTCGGATTTGGCACTCGATTAAAGGATGGTCAAGTTGACTTGGAAAGGTGACTTATGAACCTTTCGTATAGCCCTGATTTTAGGAAAATGTTATCAGAGACAAGAGAGCAACCCGTTTTCGTTGATTTACAAATCTCAATAGAAAAGGCATTCTTTACTCTTTGCCTAATGAACCAAAACCAATCGTGCTGATACTGCTCCACACCGAATACGGGCAGTGATTCTATCCATACCTCGATACAATCTTATTCTCTGATTCACTGTCAGCATTTACAAATGCGCACGCTCTAGAATGAAGGTGAGCGGATACAGGAGACTGATTCACATAGCACCACTCTGATGATTGCACTAATCCGTCGGCAGAATGCTTAGCGCGCCAAAGTCGAGATAAGTGGGCAAATGGTTTGAGTTTTGCATTGAAGAGTGTGCTTTTGTAAATAATGCTCGATCACCCGGCTAACGGGTCAAACTAATGGTGATGGCGAGTGATGAAATTGATGTCGGAATGGCCTAATTAAGGAGTGGGCGATGTAAATGCTTCTGTAGCGTCCCGAGGCTCCCTTGAAGGCAAAAGAAGGCAGAATGCTAAGGTAGAATATATATATTCACCGGACAGAGGGAAAAAGACTGCTGGCATGGCCCGGAGGCCAGCCCACGCAGCTGGGGCAATACGGCCACCTCTGCGTCCTTGACAGAAACCCGTAGTTCTAACAAGCAAAGTACTACAGCTTCTACATTGCCGACTTACACAGCCGTCACACGTACTCAGTAATGCGGCCATGTGGTTATGACTGCGTTGCGGACTGAATTTTCGTGAGGCAGATCATCCTAACATGCGTGTAGAAATATGGCAAGCACCATCGATATTTCGATGAATAAGCCCAGGTCCACTTGCTCTCCTCTTACCCATCCATTCACTCACCCACCCACTTATTCCCATTCATCCACTTCGAACGGCAATTCGAGAGCTTTATGGCAATTAGTTCAATTCATTCACACACTCTACTCGTTCCTTTGCAGTAACAAGCAATTGTGTTGCAAGGTCACGCAGTAGGAGGTGCGATGTGCGACTGCGAATGTGACCAGGAATCCATTTCGAGTTGTGTGAGATCATAGTGCAAACCGTGATTTAACGCAACTTGGCTACAATTCACGCAGCTCACAGCAAGCCTCAAACAAATTACAATGACCACCGAAAGTGGTGCACTGTGACTGAATTAGCATCCTCGGAACAAATAAAATGTTCCCTGAATCTTGTTTGTCAATCATACTAGTACCGAAACTTATCTTTTTACAAATTGTCATGGTTGAAGGGCAACAAACAAGATTCAAATAAGTTGCAATGAACACCACGAATCGGTGCATTGTAACTACATTAGTACTGTCGGAAAACGGAAAATATTCTCTAAATTTTATTCCTGAGGGTCGTAGTTTGAATGACGACGGCTACTGAGTAGTTATCGTGGCTTTAGTGGATGCAGTAAGGAGAAATGGATGAGGTACACAATGATGAAGCGGTGCATTGCAGAAAGTGGGATGAAGATGGGTAGCATGTGGAGGCAAAAGCGTGCGAAAATAGTG
Organism: Taenia hydatigena; assembly: GCA_036345935.2. Classification (NCBI taxonomy): domain Eukaryota; kingdom Metazoa; phylum Platyhelminthes; class Cestoda; order Cyclophyllidea; family Taeniidae; genus Taenia; species Taenia hydatigena. The sequence goes on along the minus strand of JADWOT020000004.1, from coordinate 10,071,423 downwards.
CGAGCAAATTCCATCACAGATTAGACAGTGTAACTAATGCTAAGAAGGGTAGGCAGACTGAGACTTACTCTTTGCAAAGTTGATGCTGTTTGCCCCTGTCTTCAGCTATTCTGGCAGTGGACAGATGTGAACATGTAAGCAATGCTACAACTCCTTGTAAACACTATATTGGCCTGCCTCACAACTACTCAGCCTAAAATAGGATCATAGCCACATAGTTTGCTTAGTGAGCTGTCGTTGCCATCGACTGCTCTGTGAGTTCTAACAAAGAGGCATTTTCATCGTCTACTTACTAACTAAATCAACATTAATTAGTGCCATTCTTCGTAAGCACCAACTAAACTGTTCACCAATGCTCTCAACCGCAACTGCTTAATGGAAGGATAATTTTCCTCATGGAAGTCATGCCCCACCATTTGAGGCTAAGACAATATTTGGACTTTTCCAGATGATAAAAGTCAAACACCCTGTTGTCGGATCGCTGCAATTGTCAGTTTATCGACTCATGAACTTCAAGTTTGATCAATCTCCCGTTGCCACTCGCCTTTAGTTGGGACTTCTTTACTTGTAGATGCCAACGGCAATTTAAGTAATGAGATTTATTCGAGGTAGTGATAGAATCACGCCCCATATTCAGCATGCCACAACACCCGCACGATTAGTTGCAATTCTATGGGGAAAAAGCACGAGTTTTGTGAATCACTGGGAATAATTTTCTCTCTTGCTTCCTGCGATTTGTTCCCAAGATTAAAACTATGCTAAAGGCTTCATCGTCATCTGCCTTGAGTAAAATGAACCATCCTTGATTTGAGTGCTATACCACTTCTACCATTATAAGTTATGCTTCATCCCACCAGATTTTTCCCGAATTCGGCAGATGGATTAAGGGATTGGACAGTGGGACATTCTGTAGACATTGAACAGGAGGTGTGTGGAAGTTGATGGGAGGGCGTGCGTTGTGATGACTGAATTGCGCATGTTCTCGTTGTCGAATCATAGCCCACGCCGGAAAAAAAAATAGAAAATTTGATGAATGGAAATTGCTTCAGTTAGAGTAGATTTGCAGTCTCGGTAGCGGAAGAAATTTATGTCAACTCAGTATCTTAATGGGCCGTAGATCTGGTTTCCAAAGTCCAATTGGCACACTGATTAGGCGATGGAATTTGAAGAGTTTTAGGGAATTTCGATTCCAATCATGAAAGTGTGAAGCATTGCATGGAAAAAGTTAACCGCAAAATGCTACGCCAGCGCATTCTCTGAAAGCATTAGCCAAGTATCTGTTCTGCGTCTGCATCTACACCAAGAGATTACCCAACCAGCTTACTTATTTCCAACTTTACATCTAGAAATCACAAGGCCACAATTTATCCCCGCACTGTTGAGCCATTTGGATTAAGGAGATCTGTACCACCAGCACGCATACATGTAATGTTTTATGGAGTGAAATCCACAAATTCTACAATCACCTTCATTTCGGAACAATAGCTCAGGCTGAACTGCACAACAAACAGTATGCGGAGAAGAAAATCAATTTAATACACCAACTTAGTGCTGATTTTAATTAATATCCAACAATGACATCTGAAGCAGACGTGCAACAACCCTGACTGACCCAACTCCAATGACCCCACCGTTGCTCAATAGCATAAGCCACTAGAAGAGAGCCCACCATCTCCCCATCAGCAATATCTCAACAGAGTTCCGCGACTTCGGTATGCCGCATCAAATTCGGCCTAGTTATCAAAACGACTAGAGTATCGCGCATTGGCTTCAATGCTACTAGACCCTGTGAATTTTCGTTAACTTGAAAATAGCCTGTCGATAGGACCGTACGACTAAATGAAAAGGCTCAGAGGAGTGGGCCAATCGGCGCACTCGTGACTGCGGGGTAAGATGTTGTAGGCAGCTGCATTGCAGTGACAATCGTGCATAACTGCGTCATTCATCATTTCATCAACATTAAGCGAGAGTTCTCCAGAGCTTTTACAGCTTCAGTTTTTACTATGATCTACTCTTCGCAATCCTGACGCCACTTGCTATTGCTTTCAACTATGCTTGCAGTGGGCAAAAGCATGCATGCACAAACTGCCACATTCCCACATGCATACAAAGAGGATCTGCCTCACGAATGTTCAGTCTACAACGCAATCATAACCACGCGGCTACATCACTGAATGCGTGCGACTACTGTGCATGCATGTTGGCAAGGCAGAAGCATTTGCACCACTATCAATCCGATGTGTTGAAACGGTGGTCGACTATTCTTCACAAAAGGCACAATCTTCCATGCAAGACTCAAACCAATTGCTTACTTATCTGGACTTTGGCGCGCTAAGCATTCTGTTAACGAATTAGTGTAAAAATCAGATTGGCGAATCATAAATCATCAAGGATAATCTGCCGCCTATTGCCGCTCATCTTCATCCCAGAGCGTGATGTCTCCTCGTTCTTCACTTCCTTCTCCGTTCCGATGCCTCCCCTCTCTCTCTCTCTCTCTCTCTCTCTCTCTCCCTCCCTCACTCCCTGCCTCCCTTCCCCGCCCTGTTTCCCTTCTCCCTCCCTCCCCGCCTTCCCTCCTTCCTTTCTCCCTTCCTCTTCTTCCTCGAGTAGCTGCTTGTCTTCCACCGTCGCCCTTCTTTCTTTCGTATTCACATCTCATCCCTCCGCTTCCTCCCATTCGCATTCATCTGGACCTTCGGTCGTGCCGTGGACGTCTGCTGCTGATGCGCCGGCTCCTTCCATTTCGCCACCGTCAGCGATGACTTGCAGTATCCGTTGCAATCTACCAACCTTCACATCAGATGCGACTGCTTGCGAGTTCCCCCTTCGCCCACACTGCCCACCCTGCCCATTTGTCCCACTTTCTCTGCTTCCACATGAACATTCGTCTGAGGTGCTTTGTGTCAGACAGCTTCTTGGCTTCTTTGGCAACCCACATACCACCTTTCTTATTTTTGTTCTTCTTCTTGTTTCTTCAAATACATCCCTTTTATTCATTAGACGAAGGCCTTATCTCACTTATCACTTAGTAGGCGGCAGGATGGCAGTGATGCCACAGAATCCACCTTACTGTCGGTTTGGGCTCCTCACTCTCCAACGCCCACTTCGAAGCATTCAATACCACATCCCGACTCTGTCTTATGGTCGTTGAGTTGTGTGACGCCATCTCCTTCACGTTATAACAAGACACGTCGTTCCCAGGCAGCTCTCTCCCTCCACATAAAGTCCACCCGATGGGAAACTGAAGCACATCTTTCAAGTCATTCTTGATGAATGACGAGGAAGGAGCGATGGTTGATGGGATGAAAAGAAGCCCACTGCCGTCTGTCTATGCCGGCTTGACTTCCATGCATCCAAGCAAATGATGAAGGAGGACGAGCAATTAGGTGATGGCACAGGCCTTGGGTCACTGAATGCAGCTGTTAATGATAATGGTTCTGCTGTATTTTGCTAGTTTCTTACTTCGTCGTAACTAGAATGCCCATGTTGAGCTTTAATTTGACTAGTATTTTATTTCACCAATCGTGGTAATTATGGCAAGACGTTCTTTTCATCTCTGTTAAATTTAACTTACCCTTAAGCATTGATCCGTCTTCTGTACACAGATTTATTTAAGTACATTCCAGTTCGAAAGGAACCCAGACATGCACTACTGTTAAAAGAAATGGCACACGTTCTATTTAGTTACCTGTTTTCTTCTCCTTTCACACTACCACTTAGGTAGTTGAATAACCATTTAGTTGGACAATCCTATGACTAGAGACTATTAACATTGTTGCTGAATATTTATACTGCAGTTGCCTTCTTTACGCCTACAAGAGGTTACACCTCGAAATTCTTCACGCGCCATTCGCATCATTCTTGCTAAACGATGAGTGAGGGCAAAAACACGTATACGGGTTTCTTGCCAGTGTGCGAGTGTAGGTGGTGGGGTGGTGGTGTAGGGTGCTTAATGAGGATGAAGCGTTGGTATTCTTGGACAGGATTTGCACCATTTGGGTGATCAAGGTTGGTTGCGAAGTCTCATGTTTGCGCGACCGACAGCGCGTGCAGTGGCTGCGAGCGCTTCCGTCACTGTTGGTTAGCGGCCTCAATTGAGGCAATCACACTGCGTCAACTGGCATTAACCAAGTCATTAGGAGGAGGAGGAGGTGGAAGAGGACAGAGGAAGCAAATTTTATCGCCCTACAACACGTTGGAACACGTGGTGATGGCAATGCAATGCAATACGATGCACGCAAGCCTGTGTGATGTGGCGTGCGATGTGCTCCCATTAGCTTCCCTTTCACAAATCAGCAATGCTCCTCACTGCATTGGCGGCTCCGCACGCTGCGGCAAATGTGGCTACACTCCTCAATCATAATAATGCCAGATGTTGGCATTTCACATTCTCATCGCTACATGTGGGTTGGAGATTGAGGCTTCCTTTCCATCATCTTAATACAACCACACACACACACACACAGGCTAGAATACTCTTGTGCTTAACCGATCTATGGGCAGAAAATTGGCGTCGACAATGCCACATGGAGGGGCAGTTGAGATGAGGTCTACGACATGGTCCTCCACACAGTGGGACCATGATTTCACACAACTGGGGGGAGAGAACAATGTCCGCCAACTTCGTGGATGGTGTGAGGAATGGCTGTGTTAGGCACTGTGTAGGTCGGTAAAACAGCGCCTCTGCTTCTACCTCTGTGTGTGTGCGTGTGGGTGTCATTTAACCTCGTTGAGCGTGCGCGATGCGTGAGTTGTACGAAGACCCTCTGGATAGAGGTATACGTGATAGTGCGTCGAATGGATAGAATGTGGTGAAGAAGAGGTGAGCGATAAATGGAGGCCAAGGAAGATAAGCAAAAGGAGGTGATGAATTTGGTCCAGTAATTTATGCGAATCAACTTGAATCTTCCCCATGCTGAGCAAAAGATGCATTATTGTGTCTCTAGTGTTGCCCATCAAAACTGCTTGCATGTTACTTTTTATATGAGAAGGAGCAAGTGCAAAGAGATCCGTTAAGCTGGCAAATTTTAATCAACCCACCTCATCACTGTCATAGCTGACCAAGCGGTAGTGGCAGCTGGAGGATGCATGGCATCACCCTCATATTCCTAAGCATGCTTTACAAATGAGCATTTAAGCAGTAATTCTTTCCGTAATGTCTTATCGTGCATTTGTGATCCATGTTTGTGCCGTATAAACACCACGAGACAAGAGTCCGAGTGGATATTTGTTGAAATAGAAAAGGGGAATGCAATAAAATGGGATGCGCAACAGCGTACGTTAGGTCAAGGAAAAAATTACCAAATCATTTCTTACAAGTAGCTCTGTCCTACTGGACTTACGTCACTTGGGTGCCGCCGCTTTTGAGTACCCAGCTTGCTTGTATATCTACTTGGCACACTTTCTCTTCCACCTCCACATGCAATCATCACCGTCTACCAAAATAGCGATTGTCATTCCGATGAGACCGGCGCTGAAAACGGTGCAGCCGAAGCAGTGGGTGGGTTAACTGCATTCTTAGGACATCACACTCGTGATGAACTCTAGGCTTAGCTCTATGTATTCGTGGCACAATGAGACCAGCTCAGTCCGAGTTATCAACGGCTTTCAACTCGCTGCAAGATCAAGTTGGTGCATGGGCTGCTAAGATGCATCCACACCAATGTCAACTACAAAGGATCCTGTCGGTCAGCCTATTCGGTTTAGTCGATGATCTCCAGCGTACAGGTTTGCTTTCTCCATTTGATTTCATCAATATTGTATAGTTCCAGACAAAATACAGCCTGTCATGCAGCTAATAGGCAGAATTTCCTCGACACTCCAATTAACAACTCATCCTAGTGTCAGCTTAGTGATCTGGTCGTAAGCTCAGTGGCCTAGAAGTAGGGTAGGTTGGTAAGAGGCGGGATCCTATCATTACCATACATGTATGGCTCTGCATCACTGTCACCTACTCTTTCTGCAGCCCTCATCTACTTCTTTTGGAAATGTTCCTGCAGCTATCCGGTATCGGAAGGAGCAAAGTGACTATTACCAGCGTTCCATGTCCGCGTCTGCTAATGGCAAAGCTCCGAGGACTGCAATACTTTAGTATTTTGCCAATGTATACTGTGAACGTGATGTCGGAGGGGAACTTTGCAATGCCGATCAAAGCATCGAACCTCCCGCTTTTTGGTTACACTTTATTGATCAAGTACTGATTGCGCACGCAAGTAGTTGATATGCACGGCTGCATCCACACCGGTCGTCCAGCTGATGGACATTGAATCTGATTTTCAGAGAGACAACATTTACAGGGCGAAAAGGTGGAAATGACAGCCGCCACTACAAAATCTCAGATGGATGCTTTGACCTTCCTCAGGAATGTGGCCATTTAAAGTGAGGATTGAGATGTGTCAAGTAGGATAGATTGCATTGTGCGTTTCCTTCGGAGTCCTAATGGCTTATAGGCTCTGCGCTGGCTTCTATGTTGACGGATAGACGGATGTGGTATGCAAGGAGCAAACATTGGAACTTTTCCAACTGATGTCATCCATCGGAATGGGACTGTTAAATTTGATTCCCGAACGAGTCAAGAGTGTTCGAGGTGACGACTTAGCACCGACCCAGGGACGGCATAGGTCATTCAATCTCCAACACATTGAGCAGTGACGATCTGTTTTATTTTCGAATTAAGTGGGACAACTCGGTTAGGAACGCTTTGTATTTGGCAAGAAATAGAGAGGTTAAAGCAGCTAAGTGCTTGACATTATCCACATTTCATCCAGGCCATTCCCGGTTGACAGTCCTCTTCAACAGTTGCCCTCAGAACTTGCACAGCACAAGCGAACACATCGCTATTAATCGAAGTGGAGCTGGTCCAACCAACATTACGATGCGATACTGGGAAAACATGTGTTTTAAAATGGATGGAGAATGTCGGAACGAGTGTGGCTGCTAGGCTCACAATGTGGAATCATGTGGTCTGCTGGACAGTAGTAATTAGCAGTATCGGACACACCCCAGATTATTCAATAAGATTTGTTGCATGACACCATGCGGTTTCGTTGCAGCTACTGCTAACAATTGCTTTTCTGTCTATTTAAGCCCTGCAATTACAATGTTTTGTAGGTAAGGATCAGCAAATCCAAGAACGTAAGTCTGCCATTGGCGCTTCCACCCTCTCACCAGCTCTGCCTATTCTCGTGGTGAGAGTGCTTTCCTCCGGCGTTTTGTTGACATGAAAGAGTTTTTGCGATTTGAATGCACACAGCGAGCATTGTAGACAAGTCTATGACAGGTCAGCTTCACACACCTGTCATACGCTGTCCGAAGCGACACCTACGCATTCAGCAAATAGAGAAGGAGAAGGAGAAATTCATAGGTGGATGGCAAACTGGCTAGACATGCGCGCATAGATGAGGAAACTAATGGTTCTTACGACTGATTATTTTAGCTTCACTGACTCGTTTAGCCTCTTTCTCTGCCCCATGTTCTGAACAACCGATAAATCATAAAGATGTGATTGCAAAATTTTGTTTAATGCTGTACGAAACCTCCTTTTAACAAAAGCTACTAATAGTAGTTGTGATAGTGACAAGGAAGTTACAAGTTGAGGAGGAAAGCGGGGCAGTCAAAAAGCGCTCGCACGAGTGGGATACAAAGCCATTTAAAATGACAAGAATTGGATGCTGTGCGTGCATCCATGGGCTCATGAATCAAATGTCAACCACCATAGCATGAGCATACCACAAGAGGGTTTTTACAACATCAGGATGTATCATCACTCAGACTAGAGGGAGAAAGTGGACCACTCCATATTATTCAATAAGATTAGTTGCGTAAGCATCACTTTCAACTCTCATGTATTTTCCATCCAATTACCCCTAGAACGAGCAGACCGAGCACGTTAAGACAGGTGTGGTATTTGGGTGAACCAGCAAAAGTGGGTGATTAGGAACACACGTCTGGGGACTAACCTGTTCTAGTGTGCTCTGCATCAGCGTCGAGTTCCAACTTTGACTTTGCTTCTTGTCCAAAAGATGCATCACGCAAAACCTGATCGTTTCATTGACTTACAAATAAGATGGAAGCCATAGCTAACAAGGAACGTTAAGGCCGAGTCAACAGTAGCCACAATTTAGTTTGGTGGTGGGAGGACAATTTTAGCCCAGTGGAGGAGCAGCGTGGTCGCCTCTCGGAGATCGACACATTCTCGTCATAGACTCCCCAACATTGTCATTCTATGTCTGTCCTCAGCATTTCTATTCAAACAATCCAAACTAGCGAAGCGCACCAGACCCCAAAATCCAACTTCACTCCTAATAATTAAACCCTCGAAGAGCGTTTCATTGATACAAATTCAATCATTAACGAATTAGGTGTGACTGATAGTGAATGGTGTGGATAAGTGGAGAGGCAGCATGCTTAGCACTTGAGTGGATTGAGATTAGGCAGTGCTGTTCTAGTTGGGAAACATGCGAGGTGAATGTGTCACCTCGGTGGGATGCCAAACAGTCGCAAGTACTGCCGTCTCAATTGTGTTCAGATGTGTTTATGCTCGCGTCACAGGCTGACTAGTCGTGAGGGAGGCCAATTCAACGTGTAGGAGGAAGCGTCGCATTTCTTTCATGCCCACTACAGCTTGGTGCAGGTTAAGAGGAGGCAAGGTCAAACAGACAGTGCTAGCAGTGACGACATCTTCGAGAAGAGCAAGATGATTGTGCTTACTCTTCCTTCAATCGCTCACTCACTCACTCACTTCACTTCACTTTCACCCACGTGGAACGATATTTCTTTTCTTTCCAGTAACAAGTATCCTTACCGCAAGGCTGTGTGGCTGGGGATGCGACGTACGACGTAGCAAGCAATTCTACTGTCAATGCGACTACACACCAGCTTCGACTGGCACCGAAATATGACTTTGACTGTAATTTAACACGGTTAGTTTGCAGTTCACTCATATTGCACTAAATACGGAACAAGACGAAGTTGCCACCAAGTGGAGTAGACAGCAGTTGGACTAGCGCCATCACGAGTGTTAGTGAAATGCATTAATTCCAACTGGCAGCAGTACTACCTTTAAGTAGATTCGTTTTGAGAGATAGTGCATTCGAGGTCTGCATTTTGCCATCATGGTTGCGGTTGTTAAAATGATTGACTGACGATGTGGATTCAATGCGTCCTGTGACGAGAAGTTGGTATGACAGCCAATGGTGAGGTGGTGCAAGTTGGTAAATGGGATGAATAAATTTGACTTGAGGAAACAAGCCGGCATAAATTGGGTTGGCGTTAAGCACCAATCCCAAATTTGTCGTACGAATTCTTGCACTCTCGCGATCACGCGATTTGAATTTTGACAGATGCAAATGTAGATGCGGAGGGAAAGGAAATGGTTTGATCGCTAGACACGAGATCAAATCGTGTGTGGCACCAGGCTATGACGTCACATGCTAAGATGAGTAGGCATGCATTCGATTGTGATTGATATCACGGTCTGAGCTTTATGCAAAGAAAGGAGTAGATGTTTGTTAGACTTTGCATGATTGTGGGCCTATGCATATGGGTGAAACGTTACTTACGTTTATCCTGGTAGCGTTGACATGCGATAGAAGTGCATATGGCGAATTGTCGGTCACTTCGCCAAATCGGCCAAATATCTTTATCTGTTGCGAGCTTAACAACGGCATGGGACATTTGGCATCGCCTCTTTGGCTGGTCACTTGTTCATCGCACCTCCTTGTTTGGTGTAGTGCGTGTGCTTCATCAACCGATTGCTCTGTTTGCACAGCTGAATTCGAATCGCTACTACTCACACACAATATGGCTACGTTCCCTGTTGTCAAGGTAGTCCTTCGGTAGCGAAGTGCGCTGATATGGTGTCATCAAGAGCTTGCAGGTAAATGGAGACTGAGAATGATTGCCCCGATGACATCTATGGTGGTAATTTGTGAAAAGCGTGACATTGTCACGGCTGATCATCGCAGCCCATCTAGTTGTTAGTTCGCGTGAAGTATACTGCCCCCATCATCCCTCTAGCTTTACTACTGCAGTCTCCACAATGTCCGCCTACTTCGTGGATGGCGTGGAGAGTGGATGTGTGTTAGGCGCTGTGTAGGTCAGTAAAACAGCGCCATCTTCTTCTGTCCTCAAAGCCATTCCCCTCGTCCACACGTAGAGTTGCTAGTACTGGTACTGTGCCATTGAGGCGTGCGGCTTCTCGAAGCACCACCTCACTGTCACATCAACGCGCACTGCCCTGTCCACGCAATGTGGTCCGCCCTGTCCGCCTTTTAGCAAGACATTGGCATAATGAGATGAAGTGCACAAAAAGAGAAGACACAAATCGACTTCGAGTTGTGTGTGACAGTCACTCTACTCACTCACACACTCAAAAACACCAACTCGTGCCGTCAAAGCTGAAAATACCTACGATTAAACCATCACCGAGGCCCTCTACACAACACCTTTTACAGCAAGGATCACATCAACACAACAAATTACCCTCGTCACGCCCCCAGTCCTCCGCCATCTCTATGCGCTGCTGCTCCAACACCACGCATATCACACTGATGACAATAGCGCACCTTTCACCACACAGGTAAACAGGAAAAGCACCTTCGCACCCGACACAAAAACAATGCACATCTTCTTCTCCTTCTCCTTGTTTAACGTCTATTCTAGCATGAAAGCGGAATCGGAAAATGGATAATACGATTTATGAACAAGATGAGTACTAGCAAGTAAATAATGAACAACGTTAAAACTCCTCACAAGTCTCTTCATCAAATCCCGCCGCATTAATCAAAACTCATTCTTGATAAAATAATGAACCACTTGGAAACAGCCAAAACAATCCCATTTATTCACAAGAAGCATTGTGTAGTGAAAAATCAGCGCGATTTGGCAAAGCAAATGGAAAACAAAAGGTCTGGACAGCGACTGCTGCTCTTTTTTAAACGATTGGCCTAAAACCAGTCGTACTAATTATGGCAAGATGTTTTTTCATCTCTGTTAACTTTAACCTACTCTCAAGCATTGATCCGTCTTCTGTAGACAGATTTATTTAAATACGTTCCAGTTCGAAAGGAACCCAGACATGCACTGTTGCTAAAAGAAATGGCACACGTTCCATTTAGTTACCTGTTTTCTTCTCTTTTCGCACCACCACTTAGGTAGTTAAATAGCCATTTAGTTGGAAAATCCCACGACTAGAGACTATTAACATTGTTGCTGAATATTTATATTGCAGTTGCCTTCTTTACGCCTACAAGAGGTTACACCTCGAAATTCTTCACGCGCCATTCGCATCATTCTTGCTAAACGATGAGTGAGGGCAAAAACATGTGTGATGAACGGTTTCTGCCTAAACTCCTGCTCTCCCTCAAAAGTCGATTCGTGCTAACTTGAAATAGTTAGTGGGACTCGCGTAACCACAGCGACATTAAATACAATAAGCGCTAAAACGCCACATCACCGGACTCGTAGGCTCGATCAACACAATCAGGCCTTGGGATTACCAATGAAGTGAACAGTTCTGTTTCCCTTTACTCCTAATTGTCCCACTGTTGCATGGCTGCTATTATTCGCAATGGCAGTGAACCTTTAAAGGTATTACGCAGTACTGCCAACGGAGGTAGCGATGGTGAAAACAGAGAAAGCGGGCTTGGTGCTGGTTTAAGGAATGCATAAACTTTTAGTATAATTTCTATTGCAATCTCTCTTTCATTGTGTGGAGGAGCGTATTTCTTACCTCCAGACAGGATGCGTGTGACAATGGCCCAAAGAGCCGTGTTTATGGAAGAGTGAGTGAACGAGTGGGTGTGTGGTTGTAAACGCATGGAGAAGGTATTGTAAATGAAGCCAGTGTGCCGCTTCATTGGAGCTCTAGCTGTTGGAATTGGCGCAAATCATGACAGTGAGGTTAAATGGAGTCCACCCTTTGGCACACAAAATCTGGTAGTGAACCAGCAACAGTTAAATTGCTGACTGCTCAATAGAAAAGATTTGCTGCGTTACAACTTATCACCATTTCTGCACTTCCGACGCATATTTGTGGGTCGCAGTTTTGCATAACACAATATCTAACTGTGAAACTTTTGGCTGTCCGATTAGAAGGAAATAAAGCAGAGCTTAAAAACAGTGTGACAATGCATAAGTTAATGAGATTTGAGATCGAAAATCGGAAAGAATATTCTCAGGACGACATTTATCTGAACAAGTCATATTCCAGACCCTGAAGGCAAGAGAACGCATCACGTCTCTGGCTGTGGAAGTAGAGCAACTTCATTAAGGCAGAAATGCTTTCCTAATCAAAACAAAGCTCTTAAATGTAATAACAGTTCCTCGAGCTGCTATAATGGGACTATGGGGTTACACCACAAACACGTGACAGAGACATTTGGTTCAAAGTTCACTTAAAACCTCACATCAGGATGAGATGTTCAGGAACTGTTCACATCTTCCTGTTGAATTCCGAAAGTAGGTCTGCTTCATTGCTTGGTGGGGAGTGCAAACATGCGGCTTTTAAAGCATGAGCATTTGCCTCAAGAGGTTTATTTAATTTTAGCAGAGCAAGTTTGTAGGACTACTTTTACAATGCGCACTTGCGCTGTTCAAATTCGCTAAGAAGAGCAAAGAAGATATCGGAGCAGTTGACATGCTTCGGCATCGGCCAACTCTCGCGGAACATGCCTTCCATCCTCTTAAGTGTGAGATTCAGCTTGTACTGCACCATCCCCAACCACGTGTCATCAGTAGCCATGGGCTTAGTGAAGTGCATTGCCAGAGCCAAGTCGTGGACATGACGGTAGCTCCACATACTGTAGATACCCAAGTACTGTGGTGTATGGAATGGCCAAGGAATTTCGCGCTTCGAGAAGGCCCACTGTAGATATGGACTGGTGTGCCGAAAGACAGGATTCACCATCACTTCGCAACCGTAGTTCAGGTTTTCTCGAAGTTCCGGTGTTAGGCTACGTACAAGTGTGACTAACTTATTTGTATTGACGGCATAGTCGTCATCAAGAAAGACGAAGATGGGTTTGTAGGGTCGACAAAATCGAGCAGCCCACTGGAATGTGTGGAACATTTTCAGCGTCAAATTATAGTAGGAGTCTTCGTAGTCACCGACAAGTAGGTCAGCATATTCGCGCATTTCCCTGGAAAGCATTTCGGCTGTCCTTTGTGGATGCTGTGAATATGCCTTCAGTTTATTTCCTGCTCTGTTATTAAGGGTCACATTGAATCCGTCTCGTTGAAATACGTTGTCCAGCGAAGTTCGTGGTAAGCCGATAGAGAAGATGAGGTAAATCTTGACATCCGGGTAGTAGAGATGGTAGAGTTTGCGCAGTTGACTTCTCTCCTCAAAATTGTAGACCCCTGATTTGTAGATAATCACCACGTCAGGGCGAGACAATCCACCGGCGAGTCCATCTGTGGCTTGTGGGTGCATGAGAGGAGAGCATACTCTAGACGGTACTTGGAGAAATCGGATCCATGGATTGTAAAGGGGAGACTAAAAGAAGAATGCAAGGTCACAGAATAATATTCCTGAGATATTGTTTCATGCAAGACGGTAGAGGACGGGATGTCATGATTGAAAGAGCAAAAGCATATTCATGCATACACGCACCCACACATATTAACTACCACACGGAGGGCTGCTAGCCTACTTACAAGAAAAAGGTGTCATGATAAACAATGGTAGACTTTCTGCGTACGTGAGAAATGGGTTTGTCATGAATGAGCGATTGCAGTGTAGCCCTCATGGTAATCGACTGAGGATAAAGCTGGTAGACGCTAGGATCAAAATTTGGTAACCACTCGGCATCCGGAATGCTTGCCAACTCCTCAAATCTCAGGCGTCTACTGCTTCTGTTTATTCGAATTTTCGACTCTTCAATCGTGGGTGTTGTGTTTAGTAGGTTGGATTTGTCGAAGACGCTCTTATAGCACAGGCGCAGCCGATAGTAGCCGTTTGGGCTCGCAAAAATACTATCGTTCCATGCGCAGTAAGTACCGTTGCGATTTGGTTGAGTTACCCACCTCTCGGAGGATGTGGTTTTGAAGTGAATGGCATAAATGTAGATAAGGTAATTTATGGATGCGCAGATGACAATGAAGTGTAACACCGATTTTCGATTTGTAGAATGGAAAGGAAGAGCAGGAGCTCTCATGTTTCATGCCACAATGCAGTGCTTAATTCAACTGCGTACGGTTCATATGTGAGCGCGTCTTACCAGAAACTACTTCGCTATGTGGTCAATAACGATAGGATAGTGTGCTAGTAATGCTTGAGGCTGGAGTGGCTGTGCTTGCCTCACAGCATCATCTGACAATGTAACAGGTGAGTGCACGTAAACGCATTTGATTCGCATTTGCCTGCCTCTTCACATCCACGCCCACATCACTTCACCCACTGCCAGACACACCATACACTGCACAAGTGTGTGCAGCACACTGCAACACATTTGTACTTGCATTTCCTTACTAAAGCGACCGACTTGCCTAAGGCAAGGGAGATATTGTGCATAGATCAGATCTGCAAAATCAGCAAGAATGCACGCACAGGTCGATAGGAGCTGAATAACCTACGACGCATCCCATTAAGCAGCATGCTGACGGGACTATCCTCAAACAAAGTGTTTCCCGAAGAAATAATTTAGGTATTTGTATAAAATCGCATCTAATTTTAAACAAACCCGAGTTCGTGTTTCAGATGCGCAATCACACCCCTGTAATCGGGGTGATGAGATAAATTTGGGCGTTTTGTTGAGTGGCAGGAGCATTGCCATTGGGTATGCATCGTGCATTAATAATGTGCATTTATGTGCAACCGAGTGATAGAGATGAATCTTTGAGTTAGACAAATTAATGTTTTATGCAGACTTGATTAGGCATCTGTAGGAAAGATGTTTACCTTTAAAGATAGTAATTCAAGGCAGATTTGTGCATGAAAGTGTTTATCAAATATTTGCACGATTTCATTGATACGGAAGTGTATTTTTGCATCATGCATAATTATGTGCATATGGGGTACAAATCTAAGTTTTGGAAATCATAATAGATGTATGCATGCCTATTGTTTGCATACCAGTGGGCATAGCGTCAGTTTCGTGTTCGCTGCTATGGGCGGTAACAACGGCGCGGTTCGTCTATGCAACGCTGCTTTTCAATGCCAATTGAAGTAATGTGCAGCAGCGTGCTGCTGGCAGCTATCTGGATGTGCTGAAAGTAAGAGCTCAACTGACTACTTCATTCGGTGAAGTCAACGTCATCTTGCCGTGTTACTTGTGGTTCGGAATTCGTTTGTTTTTGGTGCAAAAGGCCAACTTGAGGCGTGATTCATATCATTGTGGATGTACAAATGCAAACGAACTTACATGCGCAACAACCCACATCCATTGCTAGTTGGCCTCATTGTTCGCACTCACTACTGGACACACACTACGTGCACATCCGTGCACACCGCATATCGCATCTAGGCGATTGTGAATACCGCATATAATAAATAAAATCGCTAGAATTTGCCCTCCAAGAGGCTAGAACAATCCGTCAGTGCACGCATCTCAATGGGCGATTGGGAATTATCTACTGCAAGCAAGCAAGCAAGCACTCGTAGCATCTACTGTACAATCATTTCAATTCGCAAAACCTGCTCAAACAACTACACCTTAGTTTGCTTTTTTGTTTCTGTTCCCACTTACTTTACCTAAAACATAATTATTTTACCTTAATTTCCATCCTCCTTCTTTAGCCTGGGTGTACTCCAATTTGAACTTGCGGATTTCCATCCAGCTTGACTGCAATTGGTTTAACTGGGAGTTCATATTCTGAGAAGACATGGCAGGAGCAACGACAAAGTCATTGCCTTCCTCAAACCAGTTGCAATCCACCAAACATTGTGCATCGCATGCTTCAGCATTTAGAGGTAGTTGAGATACCTTATCAACACACCGGGAGAGCATATTGGCACGCAGGATTGTGTATGGAGGCTTGTGCTTGGATGCCGCCCTGGTGCGAGTGTAATGAGGACAATGTTTAGATTTACCTACCCATTTGATGTATGAGCACCTTCCCAGTCGACACCTCCATCCTCAATCAATCCAGACAGCATGCTGACAAACATTCTAAGATATGCTTAAATTGATGGAGGTAGTGTTGAGTGAATCATCGAAAGGCGCACTGGTGGTGCAGCAAATTGATGCATGGAAAGCACTCATTCTCCTGATTTGCCTGCTCAATTACACAAGTCATCGAGTTGTCCCTGAATGCTAAGTAATGCTTGTGCATCAATACACGCCTTGAAAAGGGGAGTGGGACTTACCATGATGCACACTTGCCATGTGTACTCCGTATGGGATGGGGTTAGCTTGTATCCTAAGGCATTTTGCACACATGAAGGTTTCCTTTGAGGCTGAGCTGGGTGAATGGGTGGGCACATGAAGGTTGTTTGAAGACGTGTCCCGATTGAGTTTCCATGAAACTACTACACGGTAACCCAGCCCTTTATTTTTCTCACAAGTTCTTGCTGTAAATTGGTTTGTGTAGCATTTCGATTGCCCCTGAACTTTCATTGATGGTGGTAGTCGCAGTAATGCTTGCAAGATTTCTGCTTCAATCCAACAAACGCCAATGAGGGCAGTAAGCTTCTATGTCGGCTTCATAACGCGTGATGCAAATGGACGTCCCGCCTGAAATTCTGTAGCAAAATAATTGCGCATCAGTGGATTATCGGTGTATCTTGGTTAGTTCTTAAGCACGGTAAAAACGTAATGCCATAAAATGATGATAAAGAGCGTAAGGCAGTTCTGTGCCTGTCTGAGCATGTGCGACTCGGATAGTACAACTTGCCAAATGGAGTCTTGAAGTCTTTACAGGCATTTCGCGTCAAGTTTGGGGATGTGCATGGAACCACTGTTGCACTCAGGCAACACAAAGATCCATATGGTGTCTGTATCAACGGTAGCTGCGGCAATGTGCTGAAAGCCAAGGTAACGTGGAGACCAGCGGTTTAGTTAGAAAAGCAATTACCACCATGCACGTGAGGTGGAGCTTAGCAGCGAATCGTTGGGTGGGATTTAAATAATCGAGGTCATCCGTGTTGTGCTTTGCAGAAGGATTAATAGTGTTATGTAAAAAGATCGCAATTGGTTGATTTGGACAAACATAACACGTAACACATCAGCAGACGTTAATGCTTTAGCAAACTTGATGTTGGTATCAGTCCACGCACAGGGAAACGCTGACGCCTTCGAATCTGGAGGAAATCACATGCTGCAAGGAGTGCACCCTTGATCACACCAGGTCGTGCTAAAGCTAATGTCACTGAAACGAGTGGTTTAGACTTATTTTAATCCACTTGCAGCGAGTGAACTGTTAACATCAGACAAATTGTGATCGACTCGTCTAGTCCTCATTGGAACCGTAACAGTGACTGCAAAACCAGCATTTTGCAGTAAAAAGGAACAAAAGTTAGGGCAGATTTACAGGAAAAGTACACAACAGCTCTCACACATTGACCGGGACAAAGGCTGGAAGTGTTTGGACCCTCTCTGTGTTGTCTAACAGCCACTAATCATTGTGACATATCGCTGCGGTGAAAAGACTTGCAAAGAAGATGGATGATTGGATGGTTAGAATCGCAATGGTGCTCATGTCTTCCAAGGAATATTATTAACGAAAAATCGTCTCTCCCTAGTCCGCGTTACGGATGTGCGATTTGGAACTGGTCACACGCAGCGACAAAAGTCACGTCAATTTTCGCTGCATTTGTCACAATCCATACATGTGACTGTGCTGCTGTGTAAAGCCATCTGTGGTGATTGGCCCTTTTGTGGATGTGGTGGGAATTTGTTCCACCATGCAATTTCTGCGGTAGTGAGACCTGCATAAAGGCTTCTTTTACCACCACTGTGTCTGAGGAGATAAGGTTGAGGTGGCCGTGTCGCAAAGCACTTTGATGTCTTAAGGCTGTGGAGCAGACATTGTTGAATCCAATTAATGCTGCTATTTTTGCTGGACAAGTCACGAAACCCAGACGATCTACGTGCGTTTGACATGTGACGAAAAAACATAAGGCGGTACAAGGATCAAGACCACATTCTTATGTGCTTTTATGAACTTACCTCTGATGCGGTAACAACTTTCACTACTTCCAGCATTGTCGACAACGAAGAAAGCTGCGTGTGCTCTCCGTTTGTCACGTAAAGACATGCTCTAGGTATTGCAAGACTGAGAGCAGATAAATTTGCTGGCAATATTGCTTGCGATGCCCATTTTCTGCAAGGCAAGATCCACTACTTCCACCTCCATTTCTAGTATTTTGAACCACGTTAATTACTTAAACCTCGTCTGGTAAATTATTTCTCGCATTATCATGAGCGGTAGCTTATTCAAACTATTGCAGCCTATTATTATGTGCTTTCCATTACCTCAGTTGCGTTGACAAATGACTCTTGTTTTCCTTGCTAACCTTACTCTCATCAACATAGAACAACACATGGAGAAGTGTCCTATCGATAAAGGTGTGGCTTCGATGTATCATGTGAGGAAAAGCTGGTGTAGCATCCACCTGTACAGTTGTGTGCGGTAGCATTTGAGATGAACAAAGTTGGTCTGAGGAGACAAAAGTGTCAGAGATCAGACAGCATAACTGATGAGAAGTAGCCCATCGCCAAGCCGACGGTCCACTGTGATTTTACAAGCACTCTCTAGCTTCTACTCTTCTCGTAAGTGAAACCGTGTGCTAGTTCACAGAATTTTTCACTGAGACCAGTCGAACTTGAGATGCGGAGTCCTAAAAGAGGGCCAGTCTAGGTCTTGTGATTGATTGTCTGACAACTTATTGCCAATGAGTTGACTGACAACCAGCTCAAGTTAGAAGAGCGGGCCAAAGCATGGCTTGAAGAAACCAGGTTTACGGGCAATCATTTGACACGAACATGAGAGCCTGTCACCGACATAGTTAAAATCTTTAGACTTGAACGCCTTCTTTGGCTTGACTAGAGGCGTATACTGCTCTTGTTACGATGCAGTCAATGGTGAAATATGGACTCAAATGCGTGGGTGCTTGATTCAAACGCAAACTCTTCCTACACGATTAAAAATATCAACACGTGCGACTTTCATGTTAAATTCTACAAAAGATGGGGCTTGGAATGAGTATAAGTGTCGAGTGAATTAATGTGTTTTCTAAAGCTTTCCGAAGGTGCCAATTCGTCCATATTGTACCACTGTGGGGCTGTCTTTGCCGATAGTTCTCGCCTTGTTCGGAGCTAAATGAGTGATTGCTGAAATCATGCTTTAATCAAGACGGGCCTGTTTTCGTTTTTGCAGTCGGATTCCTTACCAAGTCGAACGTCACACTCCCTGCCGCATAACTTGGTGGCATTTAATCGCTGCTGTCAAGAAACCAGCAGTGTGCGTGATTAAACTACAAAACACTTGCCAATAAGGAGCTCTCGAAATGCCTTTGAACGTGGGTGGTTGAAAGAAGGGTAGGCAGACTGAGACTTACTCTTCGCAAAGTTGATGCTGTTCGTCCTTGTCTTCAGCTATTCTGGCGGTGGACAGATGTGAACATGTGAGCAACGCGACGTTTCCTTGTAAACACTAAATTGGCCTGCCTCACAACTACTCAGCCTGAAATAAGATCATAGCCACATAGTTTGATTAGTGAGCTGTCGTTGCCTTCGACTGCTCTGTGAGTTCCAACAAAGAGGCATTTCATCGTCTACTCCCCAACTAAATCAACATCAATTAGTGTCATTCTTCCTAAGCACCAACTAAATTGTTCACCATTGCTCTCAATCGCAACTGTTTAATGGAAGGATACTTTTCCTTATGGAAGTCATGCCCCACCACTTGAAGCTAAGACAATATTTGGACTTTTCCAGATGTTCAAAAGTCAAACACCCTGTTGTCGGATCGTTGCAACTCGCCTTTAGTTGGGACTTCTCCACTTGTAGATGCCAACGGCAACTTAAGTAATGAGATGTATTCGAGGTAGTGATAGAATCACGCCCCACATTCAGCATGGCACAACACCCGCAAGATAAATTGCAATTCTATGGGGAAAAAGCACGAGTTTTGTGAATCACTGGGAATAATTTTCTCTCTTGCTCCTCGCGATTTGTTCCCAAGATTTAAACTATGCGAAAGGCTTGATCGTC
Organism: Taenia hydatigena; assembly: GCA_036345935.2. NCBI lineage: Eukaryota > Metazoa > Platyhelminthes > Cestoda > Cyclophyllidea > Taeniidae > Taenia > Taenia hydatigena. The sequence continues at coordinate 10,051,270 of JADWOT020000004.1, read as the reverse complement.
ATCTGCCTTGAGTAAAATGAACCATCCTTGATTTGAGTGCCATACCACTTCTACCATTATAAATTATGTTTCATCCCACCAGATTCTTCCCAAATTCAGCAGATGGATTAAGGGATTGGACAGTGGGACATTCTATAGACATTGAACAGAAGGTGTGTGGAAGTTGATGGGAGGGCGTGCGTTGTGATGACTGAATTGGGCATGTTCTCGTTGTCGAATCATAGCCCGCGCTGGAAAAGAAATAGAGAAATTGATGAAAGGAAATTGCTACAGTAAGAGTAGATCTGCAGTCTCGATCGCGGAAGCAATTTATGTCAACTCAGTATCTTAATGGGCCGTAGATCTGGTTTCCAGAATCCAATTGGCACACCGATTAGGTGATGGAATTTAAAGAGTTTTAGAGAATTTTGATTCCAATTATGAAAGTGTGAAGCATGGCATGGAAACAGTTAACCGCAAAATGCTACGCCAGCGCAGTCTCTGAAAGCATTAGCCAAGTATCAGTTCCACGTCTGCATCTACACCAAGACATTACCCAACCAGCTTACCCATCTCCAACTTTACATCTAGAAATCACAAGGCCAAAATTTATCCCCGCACTGTTGAGCCATTTGGATTAAGGAGATCTGTACCACCAGCACGCACACATGTAATGTTCTATAGAGTGAAATCGACAAATTCCATAATCATCTTCATTTGGGAACAAAAACTCAGGCTGAAATGCACAACAAACAGCATTCAGAGAAAAAAAATCAACTTAATGCACCAACTTAGTGCTGATTTTAATTAATACCTCACAATGACATCTGAAGCAGGCGTGCAACAACCCTGACTGACACAACCCCAATGAGCCCACCGTTGCTCAATAGCATAAGCCACTAGAAGAGTGCCCACCATCTCCCCATTCTCAATGTCTTCAACACTCAATCATCAATAGCAGGTAATTCCTTGCTGCAAACAATAGGCATGGCATTATCCCAGATTTCCTCAGCTTCTTTCATCCACACTTCATCCTCTCTTTCCAAGTCACCCTCCTTAATGTCAGTGGAGGCAATGAATAGTTCGACGAAATACGGTGCAATTCTGCCAACCGTAAGCCACATACTCCTCACCAACTGCAGCTGGCGACCTTTTGTCAAGATTGTTAAAGTAGAGATGCGAAAGAGCCTGCTGCGCATTTATGCGCAACGGTGGGCCGTAGAGAAGAGGCGCCTATATTTAAATGATGTGGTGGTGGTAGTGTTGGATCGCATAGATTGGTGAGAACAGTGAAGGAGTCTGGAGGATGATGATGACAAGAATAAATGAAGGGAGGAGGATTGGAACGCGATTATCACTCACAGCTAGCAAATCAAGACCACTTGCATCAAGCGCGACCAGGATCCTCTCTTGAGAGCAAAGCCCGTTGTCGTGCCAAGTGATTACTGTGACGTCAAGTTGTGCTGTGTTTACAAAACAAACTGGATACTAGAGGCTCTTGTATGAAATCAGGGGAAATTCGCCATCAAAAGTTAATATTTGAAGCCTTCAACGAAAAGTACATCACTTTATAGTTTATAAAGAAATCATTGTAGATGTTTTTCCATTTCCGTTTCCATTAAGAAGCTAGTTGCTTTTGGACATATTTTTTGCATGCTGAGTACAGACATAGACTGACAATGTCGGAGAGTCTATGACGAGAATGTGTCGACCTCCGAGAGGCAACCACGCTGCTCCTCCACTGGGCTAAAATTGTCCTCCCAACACTGGTCTCCGGAGGACATTTGCAATGTTAAATTAAATATTGTTTTTACGACTGGAAATCACCTTGATCATGCATTTCACCAAAGCATCGATAAAACATTATAACTTACAAAAGTAAGAATAAATAATGGTCATCTATGAGCAGTAATTATGATGTAACCTAAGGATTAAACATCAATCCCAACTAAATTGTAGCTACTGGTGACTGGGCCTTAACGTTCTTTGTCAGCTATGGCTTCCATCTTATTTTTAAGTCAATGAAACGATCATGCTTTGTATGATGCATCTTTTGGACAAGAAGCAGGAACTCAAAAGTCAAAGTTTGAACTCGACGCTGATACAGAGTACACTAGAGCAGGTTAGTCCCCAGACGTGCGTTCCTAATCACCCATTTTTGCTGGTTCACCCAAATACCACACCAGTGCAAGTCTAGTTTTCATTCATAATGGTGTAATAATTGTGGCAACTTGGCTACGTCTCTGTATCGCAATGATTTCCAATCCAGTATTTGGACGAGACACTTGACGCTTTGTTTACGCTGCCTCACACTGAAAGACGTCTCCTCTAACTCCATGCTCGCCTCAGCATCATGGCATCTACTTTCCGATCTTCACAAGAACCCGGATAGTCGTGTTAAAAGCTTCATCAGACACCGTCATATACTCTACAAAGAACTAAATGGTGCCTGCAACATCTTGCCCCGTAGTCACGAGTGCCTTGCTTGGCTCACTCCTCTGAGTCTTTTCATTTAGTCGTACGGTCCCATCGACAGGCTCTTTTCAATTTGTCGAAAATTCACAGGGTCTAGTGATATAGAGGCTAATGCACGATAGTCTAGTCGTTTTGATAACTAGGCCGAATTTGATGCGGTATACCGGAATCGCGGAACTGTGGTGAGATATTGCTGATGGCGAGTTCCGTAGGAACCATCTGTTATAGACTTCCTTTGCTCATTTCCTGCGGCTTTTGGCAACGCGAGAAAGCAACATCTCGGTCTCTACTTCTTCCCCTATCCGCTGATTCAGAACCTTCTTTAGTTTAGCGTATTTAATGGTGTTAAGATGAATGGGCATTGGCAAATCATGCAAAAGCTTACAAACTGATATGTCACAATCTGGAACATTATGACGCACTGCGCTACCTAAATCTGGTGTGTTTGTCTCGGTTCATATTGTCTCCTCTCCCCACCGTTTCGTCCAAATTGTTCAAGTGACCACTTGTGGCGGTTGCATTGCCAAATAAGCACTAATCTATTGCCAGGTGGAAACCCTAACTCTTTGTGTCGCCTGCGTCACACCACACTACCACCCCATCTTCGCGTAAAAGCGGTGGTGGTAGTAACTCGGCTACTCCTTCCCTTTGTTCCGCAGCCACAGTTGCTATCAAATCTTGTAGCTGTTCTTGCCGCTGTTGGTGTAGACCGATGACTACCCAGGTACTGGAGCCGACATTTCTGTGTGGGTGCCATTTCTCAATTTCCTCCACATCCACCCGTCTTCCCCATCCATTCGACTTTTATGAATGCTTTTATCTCCACCCTTTTTCTGTCGTTTTCAGTCACCGTCGCCTCACTCGCACTTTCTTGGTGTTGCATTGGCGAATTGATGGACGAGTTGGTGAGAATGAAGGAGAAGGAATCCACCAACTCAATCGGACTTGAGTCCACTTCCCTTCGAGACACTTTTGCATGTGCTGCGATTTCTGCCATCACTCGAAGGCTCTACACCGATTTGCTCCCATGGGTGTATGAAATCCAGCAATTTAATATTTGTCTCTACAAAATTCTAGTGACTGTAACTTTTGTATGTCTAGAGATGCCTGCACGTTGCAGTCCAATACAGTGACTAGGAATTGTGTTGGCCTACTTAACTAGCGACCTCGAGGAGGGCAATGCAGATGTCATCCGCGTTTCATTCTGGCAGCATTGACTTCATTGTCTTGTTTGTTGGAAAAAGTGTCATGAGTTAAGCCAGTTCTGCGGACAATAGGCATAACTGTTTGGCGTTCTTGATCCCCATAAACCTCCAGCGGTGTCGCCTCTTTTAGTACTGCATTTCCTTGTGTTGACGGTAATCAGTATAGACGGTGGATCAGTTCCGATCCTGTGACAATGGACGGGAAAATGCATCTAACTTCTTGAGGTATTTGGGCATTAGCTACCAATGATTAATCATCTCATAAAATTACTATGCTAGGAGATAGGTAACCTGGCCTGAGTCAGGGGAAGCCAGGTGTCCCTTCAGTAGGTGTAGAAAAAAACACTATAAAATGAGAAGAGGACGGCTTTAACTTCCATTCGCTGCATCAACAAGCGGAGTTAGGTTTTGGGACAGAGGAGTATGCAGAAATCGCTGCTCCACGGCACTTAAAACGAAGTTGTTTGCATATATGCAGATGGAACAAGGCACGGCTCTTCGTAGGGGTGGACTCACCGAGAGGGTTTTGCGATTAGCTGGCTGCTGGAAGAGATGACAGAGCGACTACTGGTTGGAAAGATGACCATTCTCTAACCAACTGTCAGGAACACCAGCTTCGCATTTGTAATATTATTCATATTAACGCAGCTCCTTACAATACGTATTTAGAGAAGCACGCAACGGCTCATCCTTCGAAATAATTGAAGCTGCAAAAGGCGAATCAATGGGCAAGAGGTCAGGCAATAGCACTTTTACGGTCTAGACCTGCAAAAGCTAGCGCTAGAAAAGTTAGCAACTCCTCTTAAGATAAAATACCTTTACGGAAATGTGGTTGGTAAGGTTGTTTAGCAAGCGCTTCATCAAATATTGTGGCAGCCCATTAACAAGAATTTATCGTGTTTTTTCATTATAGTCCACATACAGACTTCTCTTGACAGGTTAAACTGGGAATGTTAGCCCTAGAGATGATGATGGCTGGGATGACGTTCACAAACGCAAAAGAGAAGAGAAAAGTAGGAAATACATATGAAGAGAAGAGAAATTATTCCACGAGTTACACTTAATTTACATGAAACGCAACAGTTTTTATGCTCCAGTTTTGAAAAACCTTAGAAGAAGAAGAGGGGATTAGTGAAGAAATAAAGGGCACTGACTGCTAGGGCAAAACGATGCAGGGAAGAGGTGGTGAGGATGATTTGAACAACAGCATGAGTAACGGCGTAGAGTGCCGCAACAAGAAGCACGCTTCGAGTTAATGTGACCGTAATCCTCCTCGTTGTGTTGTAGCGTCGTGTTTGTCGGCCCACAGAACAACATTTATTTTGGTTGAGATTTGGCAAGGATTTCATTCTTCTCTGTGCCCACCATCTTGGCTGCACTGCCTTCAGCTAGGTCATTCCCAATTCCTTCCACCCTAAGTGGCACAGGACACCGGAAGTCAGTGCACGACTGATGCTGTTTGCGACGCCTGCTGCCGAGCAACTGCAGTGTTTATTCAATTAAATTACAACAACTAAACGAAGCAAAGAGAACGAGAAAGTACATGTGGGTGAACGATGGGACATGCGAGGGATGACTGGATGCGAGATGGATGCGCATGAGATACTCGTACACTTAGTGTGATGAGTGGGCAGATAAGAGAGCGATGGAAGCAGACACAGCTAGAACGACAATGGACGGCAGCCTGTACCTGCAACTCAGTCACTATTACCTGAAACCACTCCGATTAGATCCACGCCCGATTGAGACTTTGCTCCGTTTCGCGACCTCCAACTTTTGGTCTGCAAATTATCCTGCATGGGTGCAGCTGAACCTACCTGATTGTAGTAGGGTGGCTAGCTGTTGCGCACTCGTAAGTGCCATAAGCATTTCGTTAACAAGAAGGCTGGAAATTAAGTTACTTTCCACTATCAGCTCTCAGCAGCAGTAATGGTCCATCCGAGTTGCAAGTAAGTCTGGAACGTGAGTAGGATTCGACCAAAATTGCACCGTTAATATTGGAGACCAAAGCGAATGAATTGTTACTGATCTTGGCGATAGGTTAGAGAATGTTCACTCTTTCGGACAGCAGTGGAGTTGCTATTCCTTCCAACTGCCAGCTGAGCGCAAAACCCACTCATTGGCTTTACCTCACTGAGCCGTGTGCATGAATTCGTACACACGTAAGTGCACTCCGTTGCATGTGCTGCGAAGCAGTGAATACTGGACGCATTCTGCGGCTAAAGTTGCCTTAGTATTTTAGGAACGGAAGCAAAAGTTAGCGGCAGTTTTGATTTTTTACTTTGGCCTTTGTCAATTCACCCACTGGAGACACTTGGTAATATTTTTCGCTTCCGTCAATACAAGGACATGCAAAATGCAGTTAGTCTTTGCAAAGCCCCTATTTTACGATCAGCAAATCTGTCACCATTGTAATCATGTGCATAACGATCTGACCAGTTGAGGCTGCTACCTTTTACTACTGACTGCAGAAAAGGTCTTCTCATTCAAAATTGAGATGCATCTAACTTCTTGAGGTATTTGGGCATTGGCTACTAATGATTAATCATCTCATAAAATTACCAGGCTAGGAGATAGGTAACCTGGCCTGAATCAGAGGAAGTTAGGTACCTCTTAAGTAGGTGCAGTGAAAAAACTCGAAAATGAGAAGGGGACGGCTTTAGCTTCCATTCCCTGCATCAACAAGCGGAGTTAGATTTTGGGACAGATGAGTATACAGTAACGACGGCTTCACGGCACTTAAAACGAGTTTGTTTGCAGATGAAACAAGGCACGGCTTATCGTAGAGGTAAACTCATTGAGAGGGATTCACGATTAGCTGGCTGCTGGTGGAAATGAATCAAATGTTAACCACCCTAGCATAAGCATACAACAAGAGGATTTTTACAACATTAGGATGTATCATCACTCAGACTAGAGGGAGGAAGTGGACCACCCCAGATTATTCACTAAGATTAGTTGCATGAGTATCACTATCTTCTCTTACGCATTTTCTCTCCAACTACCCCTAGAACGAGCAGACCGAGCACGTTAAGACAGGTGTGGTATTTGGGTGAACCAGCAAAAATGGGTGATTAGGAACACACGTCTGTGGACTAACCTGTTCTAGTGTACTCTGTATCAGCGTCGAGTTCCAACTTCGACTTTTGCGTTCCTGCTTCTCGTCCAAAAGATGCATCATGCAAAACGTGATCGTTTCATTAACTTACAAATAAGATGGAAGCCATAGCTGACAAAGAACGTTAAGGCCAAGTCACCAGTAGCTGCAATTTAGTTTGGATTAATGTTTAATCCTTAGTTTACATCATAACTACTGCTCATAGATGACCATTATTTATTCTTACTTTTGTAAGTTATAATGTTTTATCGATGCTTTGGTGAAATGCATGATCAAGGTGATTTCCAGTCGTAAAAACAATATTTAATTTAACATTGCAAATGTCCTCCGGAGACCAGTGTTGGGAGGACAATTTTAGCCCAGTGGAGGAGCAGCGTGGTTGCCTCTCGGAGGTCGACACATTCTCGTCATAGACTCTCCGACATTGTCAGTCTATGTCTGTACTCAGCATGCAAAAAATATGTCCAAAAGCAACTAGCTTCTTAATGGAAACGGAAATGGGAAGAAACTTTTGCAATGTGCCTTTGGTTGAAGGCTTCAAATATTAACTTTCGATGGCGAATTCCCCTGACTTCATACAAGAGCCTCTAGTATCCAGTTTGTTTTGTAAACACAGCATAATTTGACGTCACAGTAATCACTTGGCACGACAACGGGCTTTGCTCTCAAGAGAGGATCCTGGTCGCGCTTGATGCAAGTGGTCTTGATTTGCTAGCTGTGAGTGATAATCGCGTTTCACTCCTCCTCCCTTCATTTATTCTTGTCATCATCACCCTCCTGACTCCTTCACTGTTCTCACAACTCTATGCAATTCACCACCAAACAAAGTTCGACTATTTCGTTAACACTGTTTTATCACTCCTTAGAAGGAGAATTGTTTGTTGACATGAAGCCACCACCACAACATCATTTAAATCTAGGCGCTTCCCCTCTACGGACCACCGTTGCGCATAAATGCGCAGCAGGCTCTTTTGCATCTCTACTCTGACAATCTTGACAGAAGGTCGCCAGCTGCAGTTGGTGAGGAGTAGTGGCCTACGATTGGCAGAATTGCACCGTATTTCGTCGAACTATTCATTGCCTCCACTGACATTAAGGAGGGTGACTTGGAAAGAGAGGATGAAGTGTGGATGAAAGAAGCTGAGGAAATCTGGGATAAGATGGTGGCTTTTGTTTTCCACTTTTCAAAGCAAAATTTATGTTGCCCTAACGGGTTGCACTCCCGTTGGTGTATTAAGCTGAGAGGTGCGCCTTCCACGCTGCTGCTGGGTGCATCGACGTATCAGGTGGCAGCAACTCGTGACAGGTTTGCAGAGTGCAACTCGAAGGAGTTGGAAACAGAGAAGCCGCAACAGTTCTCAGAACCCAAAACAAGTTTACAGCTTAGTCTTTCAAGGCAAAATTTCTTAGACGATTCGACCGTCTTTTGAGTTGTGCTGACTATTTGCTAGCTCTTGAAGCTGTCACTGTTAATGCCATGCCTGTTGTGTACAGCGGAGTATTATCTGCTATTGATGATTGAGTGTCGAAGACATTGGGAATGGGGAGATGGTGGACACTCTTCTAGTGGCTTATGCTATTGAGCAACGGTAGGGTCATTGGGGTTGGGTCAGTCAGGGTTGTTTCACGCCTGCTTCAGATGTCATTGTCAGGTATTAATTAAAATCAGCACTAAGTTGGTGCATTAAATTGATTTTCTTTCTCCAAATACTGTTTGTTGTGCAGTTCAGTCTGAGTATTTGTCCCCAAATGAAGATGATTATGGAATTTGTCGATTTCACTTTATAAAACATTACATGTGTGCGTGCTGGTGGTACAGATCTCCTTAATCCAAATGGCTCAACAGTGCGCGGATAAATTTTGGCCTTGTGATTTCTAGATGTAAAGTTGGAGATGGGTAAGCTGGCTGGGTAATGTCTTGGTGTAGATGTAGACGCAGAACTGATACTTGGCTAATGCTTTCAGAGACTGCGATGGCGTAGCATTTCGCGGTTGACTTTTTCTATGCAATGCTCCACACTTTCATAATTGGAATCAGAATTCCCTACAACTCTTTAAATTCCATCGCCTCCTCAATGACTACAGAATGTCCCACTGTCCAATCCCTCAATCCATCAGCCTAATTTGGGAAGAATCTGGTGGGATGAAACATAATTTGTAATGGTAGAAGTGGTATGGCACTCAAATCAAGGATGGTTCATTTTACCCAAGGCAGATGACGATGAAGCCTTTAGCATAGTTTTAATCTTGGAAACAAATCGCGAGGAGCAAGGGAGAAAATTATTCCCAGTGATTCATAAAACTCGTGCTTTTTCCCCATAGAATTGCAATTAATCATGCGGGTGTTGTGCCATGCTGAATATGGGGCGTGATTCTATCACTACCTCGAATAAATCTTATTACTTAAATTGCCGTTGGCATCTACAAGTAGCAACGGGAAATTGATCAAACTTGAAGTCAATGAGTCAATAATCTGACAATTGTAACGATCCGACAACAGAGCGTTTGACCTTCAAACATGTGGAAAAGGCCAAATATTGTCTTAGCCTCCTCTCGCACCCACACACACACACACACACGCACACACGCACGCGCGCACCCGCTCCCACCGATGCACCTTCGTCTACCACTACTGTTGCACTCTGCCCACTCACCCAACCACCCCCGTCCACCCATCACCACAACTACTTAATACGCTATCAGCCACCACCACCACCACTACCACCTAAGGCGCCGCTACTTACAACTTACCAGTAGACCTACTGCTTTGCCTCCCTCCTCTCAACTACTTATACGCTGCTAGTAGACCTCTTCCCTCCTCACCTCCCACCCCACTACTCCAACAACACTCCCTCTCTCCCTCTTTCACCCTTTTATCCCTTCATTCCAAGTAATGTCTTTTCATTGATGTGCACTAATTCTACCTCCACTGCACTCTTCCCTTCATTCATCCATTCATTCACGCAGTCGCACCCTACTTTTTCCTTCCCTCTCCCTCTCCCCCTCCCACTCCATCTCCCTCTCTCTCACTATCACTCATTCCTTCATTTCTTCTTCCATTGCAGGTGCAGTCCCTTCTCATCTCTCAATTCATCTATTACTAAAGACTTCATTCACCAATCACTTTACTACTCATTACCCCTACTGCTGAGTTGTTTCTCTTTACGTACAAAACTCTCCTAACCACAGTGAAATTCAACCCATTTACCTTGAGGTAGGACAAAAACTGCCAGCGTGACACATGTGTGACACCCCGGTTTCTTTCTTTTAGAACGCACATTGCGCATTTATGGGATGCTTAATTTTACACATCCTTACCACTGTGGAGACGGCATCATTCATTGTGTGGCTGGTAGTTGACCTGACTTTTGTTCGAGTCCTGTGCCCCACCTCTTCCTCTTCATTAATGCCTAACTTTGACGTGACAAATAAAAAGGGATCCATTCACACCACAGGAGGCACATGTGATCGCCAAATGATTCACACCTTACTTCTCGGCTACTTAGTAGCAGAAACAGGACTCATTTCAATTCATTTTTGCCCCAAATGCAAGATACAATTGTGCCCCAATTATAGCACAATTTGATTTTCCCATTTGTCAGTAAAAGCAAAAGCGTAGGAGAAAATGGCAGGGTGTAAGTCAGTAGTTATTGACCAGAGTAATGAATAATGATGCCGTCCTTGAAGTGTGTGGAAGCTGATGATAAGTCTCGCATTTGGCGAACAAATGATTGTCTAATTAGGCAACCAATGACGAGTAGTGATCTTTAAACCGTGCAGGCCACTTTGTTCACCCCTTCCTCTCACCTCTTGCCACCATCCAATCAGCAAATGACAGAGCTTCTGTGATTTCTTGGTGTCTCATTCGCGGTATTTCCCATCCCAACCACAAGGTGGCTGTGTTTCATTCATGACAGTAAAGCTACATGCAATGGGCGCAGCGACAGTCACATCCGCACTTAACCAACTCCTCCTCACCTTTGCATAACACAAAGTAAGAAGCACTCATCTATCTACTTTTGCTCCTCGATCCTTCCATCTGTGCACCATCCCATCAATGTCCAATCATCGAGTGTAGCCCTCACACCAAGTGCACAACTTTGTTCATATTCATTCATGAGGTCGACCCTTCCCTTTCATCTTCCCATTACGCAGGTCTGGCAAAATCAAAGTCCAGTGCATTTTACAGGCGCGGTGGTAACCACTGATAGGCTTCAAGAGTGGCATGGTCTTTCTACACTTCTGTCGATTTGGTTTCTGTCCACAGAAACAAAAGCAACGGCTTCGTCTCTCTCCCTCTCTCTCTCTCTCTCTCCCTCTCTAGCTCCCCATTGCGTTTCATGTGCATGTGCTAATTGGATTCATCCCCACTCCTACTCATCCATCGACGCCATATCGCCTCCAGCCCTCCTCCTCCTCCTCCCTCTCCCACACCTTCTCCACTCCCCCACTACTCCTCCTCCTCCTCCTCCTCCTCCTTCCAGTGTCAATGCTGCGCATACGCCAGCAATAAAAGCGGTCCCCGTTTGGGAAGGGGGCACGGGTTTCTTGCCAATGAGCGAGTGTAGGTGGTGGGGTGGTGGTGGTGTGTAGTGTTTAATGCGGATGAAGCATTGGAATTCTTGGCCGGGATTTGCACCGTTTGGGTGATCTAGGTTGGTTGCGATGTCTTATGTTTGCGCGAGTGACAAGGCGTGCAGGGACTGAGGGCGCTTCCGTCACTGTTGGTTAGCGGCTTCAATTGAGGCAATCGCACTGCGTCAACTTGTTTTAACCAAGTCACGAGGGGGAGGAGGAGGAGGAAGAGGAGGCGGACAGTGGAAGCAAATTTATTGCCCCACAACACATTGGAACACGCGGTGATGGCAATGCAATGCAATGCATGCAAGCCTGTGTGATGTGGCGTGGGATGTGCTCCCATTAGCTTTCCTTTCTCAAATCAGCAATGCTCCTCACTGCAGTGGCGGCTCCGCACGCTGCGGCAAATGTGGCTACACTCCTCAATCATAATAATGCCCAATGTTGGTATTTCACATTCTCATCGCTACATGTGGGTTGGAAATTGAGGCTTCCATTCCATCGTCTCAAAACAGCCACACACACGCACACACACACAGACTAGAGTACTCTTGTGCTTAACGGATCTATGGGCAGAAAATTGGCGTCGACAATGCCACGTGGAGGGGCAGTTGAGATGAGGTCTACGACGTCGTCCTCCACACGGTGGCACCACGTTGTCACACAACTGGGGGAAGAGCACAATGTCCGCCTACTTCGTGGATGGTGTGAGGAGTGGGTGTGTGTTAGGCACTGTGTAGGTAGATAAAACAGCGCCTTCTTCTTCTTCTTCTTCTTCTTCTTCTTCTTCTTCTCCTAACCTCAAAGCCACTCACCTCGTCCACACGAAGAGTTGCTAGTATTGGTGCTGTGCCATTGAGGCGTGCGGCTTCTCGAGGCACCACCTCACTGTCACATCAACGCGCACTGCCCTGTCCACGCCAAGGGGTCCGCCCTGTCCGCCTTTTAGCACGACATTGTCATAATGAGATGAAGTGAACAAAAAGGAAAGACACAAATCAACATTGAGTTGTGTGTGTGTGTCCTTTTCCGTTCCACGAGCAGCAGGGCTACTCACTGGGCTAATATGGCCAACATTTTGCAACAAACGCAGAGAAGCACTCGTGGATTTACAGCATGAGTGATTGAGTGAGTAAGTGAGTGAGTGAGCGAGTGAAGCAAAGGCAGACCGCACAAGTGCCATGGTTACTCGCATTGTGACTTTGGCTTGAGAAAGGCAGAAATGCTTTGTCATTAGATGAGGTGGGTGTCTACTTCTACTACTGCTGCGAATTACCAAGTGGACAACGGTGTGGATGATGCCATTGTCGTTGTAAGTCATCACTGTGACGCGAGGACTGTGTGGTGTCTCACCACCTCCCACCTTCGCATTATTTATCGGTGGAAAGGCATTATTTGACAGACGTGTTGATGGCTTGACTGCCGAAGGGGTAGACGACCACGACCACGACAACGACCACGACTAGGACCACGACGACGTAACAACCAATGCGCTAACACGTCAGTGAGCCCAGCCAAATGACTACCCTCGCCCTTGCTCTCCCCTCCCTACCTCCCTCCCTCCCTCTAACGGAAGCTATATCAACCTCGACGTCTGCGTCATGCAGTCATTCTACGCTTCCGACCTTCCCCACAATGCTGCGTTTCGGTTATCTCTACTCCCGCCACTTACCGACATTCATTCCTCACCATCTTCACGTATCCTCACTTCATTTCAATACCCCTCACCTGTACTTTTCTCATGCCACTGACCAAGATGCACTTTCGTTGACATTTAGGCCGAGGATGATGCTGCACATCGCAAAATCACCCAACTGCCACCCTAATTGGCACCACAAATATGCCACTTCCTGAATGCGCCCGACTTCACGAATGTGTGCAAGGCAATCCCGCATTGGCGGTGGATACTGCGAAGTCGTCGTTGGCGTGAGGCACTCAATCGCTACATCAGTGGGTGGAAGTGGCTCGACAAGAATCTGTGCAAAATGCTCTTTCCACGACCCTCGTCAGACACGTATCGAGACGCAGTTGCGGCAGTGCAGTATCACATGGAGGAGGTGGATTCACTCCAACCATTCCTTTATCAACGTGGTCACCAACCTATCAAGCCGACAGCACATTGCTGTCTGCTGCCTATTGCGGACAATGTGTACACAGCCCTCGACACAGATAAGGGAGGATTTTGGCATTCTCCTCGCATCCTTGGATTTAATTTCACTCTCGCCGCTGACAGTTTATTGTAAGGAAGCCCCTTCGTTATGGACCATAACTCTAGACTAAATGGTTCCTGTGTTGAATATTACCAGGCAGGAGGCAACTTCATGCATAAAGTGCGTATTTTAAAAGAGCACTTCCATGATCACCTCCGTCATTATGATTGTTTTATCTACATACTGGAGAGGGATTTTAACTTGATGGACAACCTCATTGGCTTTCTTGACATAATAAAACCGCATCAGATGCTAATCATTGCAGTCGTGACAGACGGTGTGTGTGATGCCAAAGAAGACATGGAGGTGCTCTTCGATTTCGTGGACAGTACAGAGGACATTGAGAATAGTCCACTGGCCACGCCGATGGAACATACAGACGGGATGGAGATTATTGTGGGAGACTGGTTTGTCGAACGCCTTTCAATACCATCTGCTGGTGTGTCTGCAGTCTTTTGTATCTCATACCTTTGCCAAATTATGTTGGACTGTCGGCCTGCATGTTCTGATGTAGGCATGTGGTGGAAATATCAAATCAGAAATAACATGAAATGTTCTTTATGTCAGACTTGTCACGATGGAAGTAAAATGAAGGTATTCGCTATGAGATCATTAATTGTTTTTCAGCGTCCAAAATTTGTTTTGGCAAGGATAACGATAGTTTCGCTTCAAAATTAGCCTCATTATTTGTGTGGTAGAGCTTCGCGCAAGTTACTTCTCAAATAAATACGTGACATTGTATTGTTGCATAATATGGCAACACGTAAATGTAATCTACGGGGCCTAGAGAAAACAAACTCGTTCGAGCTATCTAAGAATGAGTTAATGTTTCCTCGTAATGCTGCATTGTGGAGAGGTTTTGCCTCACAAGGCGACAACGGCGACGACCATGAGAACGTCGTAGAACCACGCTGATGGGTCTTGATGGCAAAGGAAAAGTAGTTGACAAAAAGCAAATGGGTCTCAAGAATAGGGATGCTACAACACAGCAATAAGTTGTTCTTTGTTGTGGAACACCAACTGGAAAGCGGTTGGGCAATTTCAATGTGTGCAACAAATGTGATGTAGCGTTCCAAGACTTCATTAAAAGCAAAAGAGGACATAATACTTAAATAGAATGTGTGTATATATTCAGCAAGCAGAGTGTAGAGACCGGTGGCGTGGTCCGAAGGCCAGCTCGCCCGTTTGGAGCAACATGGTCACCCAAGTCACCGCAGCCGAAACCGGCAATCAAACAAACAATGCATTAACTTCGAGGTGTTGTAGAGAAATCAGAATGTAGTAAATTAAAAGCGTAAGAATTAGAAATGCGGAAACAATAGAAGAAATTAGGCATGCGTGTGCAAAGGGTGAAAATCCTCTTGTCATAGAATACTATGCAAAAGGATTGGGTGGCTATCATCAGGTTAATAAGATGAATTGAAGATAAATGTGAATGACACATAGCATTATAGGGAGAAAGGGAAACAATGAAGTATATTTGTTTCGCTCGTGGGGGGTTTAATATGTTTGAATGGAGGGAGGAAAGAGGGAGAAGGAATAAGGTGGGGAGGGAATTAAGCCATATGCTTATAAATTGCTGCGACACCATCGTTTTTCCACTTTTCTGACTACACTGCAGTTGCTAACCTTGTTTGATGTTAAAATGCGCTAATTTCTGGAAGTCGCGAGGTTGCTACGACACATTCAACATTGCTGTACCGCATGGAGATGGGATGGTGCAGACTAGTTCAGCTAATTTGAAACAAGTGGTCAATGATGAAAAAGAACAATTACTGGACAAGAACTCATTGATTTGTTGCTAGAAGATGACGCGACTCAGGTGTAATAAAACACCCTCACTCACTCACTGCCATCGCTTGTTTTCGTACACTTCGCTCCCACCATCATGCCCGCAAAGGCCTGGCACGTCGGAGGCATTTGTCTTTAGCCTTGGCACAGCCGAGCCAATCGCCACAGCGATGGCAGAGATAAGATGGCAGATGAATGCGAAGAGAAAAAGCAGATGGGTTTGAGTCAGTCACGATCTCACGCTTTGCGAATACAGAGCTCATGCTGATCATGTGAGGAATGATTTGCGTATACCATGCAAGATCTTCCATAGGTGTCTCGATGGCCTTTTGCTATCGTCCAAACTTAGTGCACACTTCCGAACGTGGTCGAATAAATAGACGCAGTTAATTCTTCTACCGCTGAGCAAATCATGCAATTGAACTACAATGACTCTGTTTGAAAAAGCCATTGCTCAATTAATCCATTTAAAAAGACTTTAGTTCACTTATCGGGAGTATGTTACTCCCCACAGGGCGAACAATAATGTCCCTCATGAAAGGAACCACATTGCTGACAATGAGAGGCATCACGTATTGGCACGATTGTGGCGACTGGGTGCAACACCTTATGGCAGATATGGAGGCTCATCAAAAGGACAGCTCTACCAATAAGGCAATGACTCAAAGTAGAAGCTACACCTTCAAATGCACCATCTTAAGTTCAATGAGAACTATTTTCACCACTTTATCATTCTATCTTACGGCTACCAACCACCGTCTCGCATGTGTGACACATCTAACCACTTCTTCCTCCCTTCATTCTTCCCTTCTTTCCTTCCTACCTTCCTTTCTTCCGTCCCTCCTTTCTCTTTCCTTCCCTTCTTTGCAAAGCAAGCCTGCTGTCCCACCAGTGTAACATGTGTTGGTTCTTTCCTTACCACCACCATCGAAAATGCACATACTGGATGTGCTGCATAAATGCCTTCAACACTCACACCCGTCTTCCCGTCACACGCAGCAACAGAAACCCACTACTAAAGTCATTTGAGTAACACTTTTATTCCACTCGCATTCCAACCGCATTTCTAGCTCACTGGCATTGTGAAGCGACAGTACAGCCTCATCGTTGTGGGTGGTTGCTATCACTTCCACAAGCACATTCAACGCACCTACACCTCACCTACACCACAAAGCAGTACATCGTTCCAGTCGTGCCAGTAATAATTATCATCATTAGCCGCCAACATGCACCACAATCCAGCGTGAAGGCAGTGTAGTCACCAGACACAAAGCGCTGCTGACTTTCAAATGGTGAGGCTATCGATTGAATCCATTGATCGTGTCACACACTCAAACATACCGCCACGATAATGTTTGCAGATCGGTTGTATGCAGAAATGCTATTTATCTTGGTCTACATTTCGCTTTGGTTTTTCGGTCACTTTGGTTTTTTCCGTTTGCGATTTTTCTTTCTCGCGTGGACCCTCGTGGACATGGCGCAAGCAGTGTCCACGAGGAGAGGTAGGTGCTCGCCTTTACACACACCTCTACTAACCTCATTGTCATGCAGGTTGCCAAAGACGCCAACAGGCTGTCTCTCACAAAGCACTTCAGACAGATGTTCATGTGGAAGAAGAGCGGGTGGAGCAAGTGGAGCAGGTAGAGCAGGTGGAGGAGATGGAGAACTCGACTGGCGCATCTGATGCGAAGCTGGTGAGATTCCAACAGATACTGCAATTCTTCGCCTCGCCTCCAAGTCATTCGATGCGGAGGCGGCAGCGACGGTCGGCAGAAACAGAAGGAGATACCGGCGCCGCAGACACGACCTACCGTGTTACCGACCTTCCGGATGAATACGAATGGAGGGAAGAAGGAGGAGGTGGTGGTGGTGTGGATAGCGCAAAGGGCCTTTGTGCTGAAAGGAGGAGGAGAAGGCAGATGGAGACAAAAGGCCGTTCGAAGAGGGACGAGGACGGGCAGGAGGAGGAGGAGGAGGTGTGGGAGGAGTGGGTGGAGCGTGAGCGGGAGCAGGCGCAGGTGCGGGATGGGCAGCGCGAGGAGAACGAGCAGGAGGAGGACGGGAGAATGGAGAAGGAGGTGAAGAAGGAGAAGGCGCACAATGTCATCATGGAGAGCGGTCACCACGTACACGGCAAAGCAAAGAAGATGCGCAGCGGCAGGTGGCGTCGGCTCTTCACCAACGCAATCGGTGGACTCGCGTGGCACCAACAACACAAGGGACCACCTCACCAACACTGACACCGTCACCGACATCGGTTTACAGACTCCATGATGCATTGATGATGGAGCAAAGTGTGCTTCTTGCCTACCACCAATTCACACCAAGTCAAGTTGGTGAGAGCATTGTCCTTCCTGTTAATGCAGCAGCATCTGCACTATGAGCAGCAGCAGCAGCAGCAGCAGCAGCAGCAGCAGCAGCAGCAGCAGCAGGAGGAGGAGAAGGGCGTTGTTGTTGTCGTTGTTGTGGTTGTTAGGGACACTGTAGTTGTCACGGTTGGCTCAGCAGCAGTATCAGCAGCAGCAGCAGCAGCAGGAGGTAGATGACGATGATGACCTCTACCCATGCCGAGAGCGAAGGACTTCCGTTCGTCCGTCCGTCCGTCCGTCCGTCTCTCTTACCTTCCTTTTTTTTTCTCTCCTTTTTCATTTAGTGTTCGGTTGAGATGTCCCGGTGCCAACAATGTCTCGCACATGTCCACCATCAGAGTGGACAACTGTGCCCCTGCTGCCATCGCCGATGCCGTTTTTCACCGCCATGCGTGATGTCTCCTCGTTCTTCACTTCTTTCTCCGTTCCGATGCCTCCTCTCTCTCTCTCTCTCCCTCCCTCCCTGCCTCCCTTCTTCCTCCCTGTTTCCCTCCCTCCCTCCCCGCCTTCCTTCCTTCCTTTCTCCCTTCCTCTTCTTCCTCGAGTAGCTACTTGTCTTCCACCGTCGCCCTTCCTTCTTTCGTTTCCACATCTCACCTGTCTGCTAGCTCTCATTCGCATTCATCCGGACCTTCGGTCGTGCCGTGGACGTCTGCTGCTGATGCGTCGGCTCCTTCCATTTCGCCACTGTCAGCCACGACTTGCAGTATCCGTTGCAATCCACCAAACTTCACATCAGATGCGACTGCTTGCGAGTTCCCCCTCCGCCCCCACTGCCCACCCTGCCCATTTGTCCCACTTTCTCTGCTTCCGCATGAACATTCGTCTGAGGTGCTTTGTGTCAGACAGCTTCTTCGCTTCTTTGGCAACCCACATGCCACCTTTCTTATTCTCGTTCTTCTTCTTCTTTGTTTGTTCAAATACATCCCTTTTGTTCATTAGACGAAGGCCTTATCTCACTTAGCACTTAGTAGGCGGCAGGATGGCGGTGATGCCACAGAATCCACCTTACATTTCGTTTCCGGGCACCTCTCCCTCCACAGAAAGTGCTCATCTTTTAAGTCATTCTTGATGAATGACGAGGAAGGAGTGATGGTTGATGGGATGAAAAGAAGCCCACTGTGGTCTGTCTATGCCGACTTGACTTCCATGCATCCAAGCAAATGATGAAGGACGACGAGCAACTAGGTCATGGCACAGGAAATGACTTCTCTAAACAGGGTCACAAGTGGCGCAACTCCTTGCCTCCGCAACACATTCACTGACTACTTCTTAACAACCCACCAACCAATATCGCTTTCGATAGAAATCTCAACTGACATCATCCCTTCAAATTAATCAAGTAGCCGAACACTTCTGCAAGAACAGCCTCATTCTCCGTCACCTCACTCTGTGAGGGTTTGCGCCTTCGTGGTTGCCAAGCTATCGGCGTTCGCGTCGTCCTCTCGTCAAGCTTTGGTCCCACGCCATTGAATGTGCAACCACAAAAAATAGTCCACCACAACCTTCCAAAACCGCTCAGAGAAGTCCCAACAATCTTTTACTGAAATTCAGCAAAGGACTCAAAAGGGAGATTGTTATTTAAGAGCAAGTTCAACACTCAGGCCGATGTTATTCCGCATAGCACTTGCTGTTAAGCCACCCAAATCCTATCGCATCGTCGGTCGGTGATGTCCACGCATACGTGGCAGTAGCAGCAGCAGCTGCAGTTGCAGAAGTGGGGCTCTGTGGAGGAGGCGAAGCATAGAAAGGTTGAACTAGCGCCGTCGACAACTCTCCAAATCCCCGTCCTTCAGGCACCTAGAATATTGACAACGAGTTGTCAGATGGAAATGCCTCCTCCTCTTTCTCCTTTTCAACACTAACACGAGGGACCACCGCCAGTCTACCCAAGCAGCATACCGCAACCCCACTCCCCCTACCCCATTAAGCACACTCCCAACGTCGTTCAAGGCACAAACAACCCCACAAACTAACAAAACAGTCACCATTTACCGCCTATCGTGCTATACAGTGGCAAAAACATGCACCACGTGAGTAGAAGGACTGATTCCATCGCTCCGAACAACACCTAATCGCCACACCTCCTCATCCAACGTCTTGTTGAAGTGAAGGCCACAGTCTACCAAAAGTGCTCACCCATCCACCTTTTTCTAACGCCAAGTTAGGCTTTCGCATTTGCGAGGAACCAGAATCCTTCTCTCCGTGATTACAGCTGGCAAGAATAAAATCCACATATTTCAATGCGTCCAAACCTTCTTACTGGCTAGTTCAACCGCAAATCCAAGTCGTTTCTAATGCAAAAATTCAACATTGGCCACTTACCCAATTGGACAGCCCAAAACGACTGATGAAACTGCTGTTGTTGCGATAGCGATCGTTGGATGAATGAATGAATGAATGAATGTCCCCGTCAGTGATGTCCAGGCATACGCACCAACACAGGCAGAAGCAGAGCTCTGTGGAGGAGGCAGAGAATAGAACGATTGAGTTGCCGCTTCAATCCATGTAGCTGCGTCCACCAACCGTCTGTGCCGTGCAGTATCACAATCCTTCCTTCGCCTTCCAAGCATTCCGAACCATTGCATCTGCAACATTGGGAAAGAGTTGAAAGGCGGAGATGCTTCTCCACCCCCTCGCCTAGCGCAAAGCACAGGTCAGCAGAGCCACACCCAACGCTCATGCCAACACAAGCGACCACCGCCAATCCATCCATGCAGTGCACCACAGCCGCAAGCAAATACTTACGACTGCTACAAAGTACAGTCTGCGTAGTGATGCCAAAGCTTTCCACTAGCCCCACTCCTGCTGCTGCGTCTACCTCACTCACCCACCCACCCATTTACTCACTTACTCACTCAGACACCAACTCGTTCCATCAAAGCTGAAAATACCTACGATCAAACCATCACCGAGGCCCTCTACACAGCACCTTCCGCAGCAAGCATCACATCAACACAACTAATTACCCTCGTCACGCCCCCAGTCCTCCGCCATCTCTATGCGCTGCTGCTCCAACAGCACGCATATCACAGTCATGACAATAGCGCACCCTTCACCACACAGGTAAACAGGAAAAGCACCTTTCCATCCAACATAAGAACAACGCACATCCATTCTCTTACTGCGCCCACAAAAGGCACCAACAACTCAATCCAATCTTACCTAGGAATGCGCAAAGTCATAGCGAAGGCGAGATTCACACTCATTGCTACAGCTTCATCTCTATCTCCTTCTTCTTCTCCTTCTTCCTCTTCCTCTTCTTCAACGTCTATTCTAGCATGAAAACGGAAAAGAAAAGTGGAGGATAAGATTTATAAACAAGATGAATACTAGCAAGGAAATAATGAACAACGTTAAAACTCCTCACAAGTCTCTTCATCAAATTCCACCGCATTCATCAAAACTCATTCTTGATTAAATAACTAACCACTTGGAAACAGCAAATACGATCCTACTTATTCGCAAGAAGCATTGTGTAGTGAAAACATCAACGTGATTGGGCAATGCAAATGGAAAACAAAAAGTCTTGACAGCGACTGCAGCTGTTTTTTAAACGATTAGCCTAACATATAGTGTGATAAAAAAAGAAAAAATGTAAGTACAAACGTATGCATGTAATGGGTGCTTGATCGCACAAAAGCACCAAGCAAGTAATTGCCAAGCATCCGGTGAGATTATAACTCCTCTCAACCAAATTGCGCCCCACCAATCAAACTCCAACGTCATTAATACAAAAAGCACAACCTCACACACTGCTAAAACGGTCATAATTTATCACTTACAGTGCCGTGTAGCAAAATTGCACCTTAGTAAACGTCTCAACAGTCACATTAAGAGGCCTTTGCGTTTACTCCACCAAGTACCTGTGTAAAAGAAGAAAGTCGACATTTAAAATATCTGATAACAACAAAATCACCAAAACTAACCAAAATGCACCAAATGCTTACAAGATTCCCAACTTCTGACGGCGAATAAAGACTCAATAATCCGAAACAACGATCGCCGAAACAGGCAGCTCTTACGCGAGCCACGTACAAAAATGACCAATCAGGTCACAGTTCGTTCGGTAAAACAATCAAACTTTTGATTTTTGTGTGTCTTTAGTGATGCAACAAATAACACAAACTAGAGCAGTTTTGTAACAAACACAAAATTTAAAGTAAAAACACACAGATAAAAGAATTTACGAATTTTGCACAAGTGAGAGATATGGCAATGAATCGTAACAGACGATCAAAGCATAGATGCCAATCAAGAGGTGTAACAGCGCAAAGTAAATGTGGTCCACATAACAGCATTTAAATTTTAATGTGTCGCCTTTATGGAAAATTTCAATTGCCTTTAGACATGCATTTTTTAACATTGTTGACGTTTCGAGGTGTATGAGAAAGCTTTTTCGAATAACTTAGCTGACTTTGTAACGAATTTGATGGTTTCTAATGACTTTTTATAGTTCGTAAATGAATGACTGGCTTGTGCATTCGGCTGAGTGTTGTGTTGTTTTGCTTCTCTTCCCACTCAAATGAGTCGTTTTACCAATGATTGTGGGCCAACGATTGTTGGGGAATGGATGCCTTGCCATTCGCGACTCAGGGCAGTGTTAAGAGTGGAGTACGTTAGTTTGTGGCATGTCCACAGTGGATGAATGGAAGTATGGATGAATGGTTGAGAAGGATTACCGATTTGGCGCCATTGCAGTAGAAGCGGAAGAGCTCCCAAAGTGGAAGGTAAGGTAGGAGCATAGATGCTGGTTATTTTGTGTGTCTATCCATGATTTTATTGCGGTACTTGCATGCACAGGATGGGTTAATTAATTTGTTCTCCTCGAGGAATATGGTGTTAACCAGTGGGTTTGCAGTTTCACAAGTTGATTGGACCTGCTGAAGATGCGTTTGTAACGCGTTGCACCGTGACCACTCTTCTTGTTACGTTGCACCTACACGCGTGGCATGTGTTTCATATCACCAAGTCATGGCTATCCAGAATACCCGATGTATTTAAAGCAATAAGGGTGGTGAGGGACAGTTGTGTTGTGTGGTATTTGAAAAGGAGGAGGAGGAGGAGGGGAGGTGAGTTGATTAGAAGAAGTGAATGCAGTTAGCGTAATTGTATAGGCGAAACAGGCACTACTGTTGGGTGTGGTGATGAGGATTGCTGCTAAGCAGATGAAGCGTGTTTTGCGTAGGTGTTACCTCTGGCAGCAGGGATTCACAGCGACTGGAGTGGAACTTGCTGGATTACTTAGTGACGCGGCCTCATGACTATGGGTAAATCGTGGGGTATGCGCAAACAAATGGTGTAGAGGTTGAGTGGAAGGGAAAGTGTTGAATTCAGCTCTGCCTTGTGTAGAGTGTTCGGCTGTCTGTGAAGGGGAGGAAGGAGGAAGAGAAGAGGATGGGAGGTGGAGGAGGGCACATACAGTGAAAAGCGCATCATTCCACGCGTCATCCTGCCAATTTCGACGTTTGAATCTTGAGGTAGGATGTCAATACTACTGAAAGGGCGCTCGGTACGTGGAGCTTTACTAACTCGACGGCGCACAATTTCTCTCTGTTGAGTAGTAGTAGCTGTAGTGGTAGTAAAGCCAGGGTCTGGCTTGCGTTCTAGTGGCGGCGGCTGCAGCGGTGGCAGCCACATAAGGAGGAGGTGGTGGTGGTGATGGTGGTGGTTGTGGTGGTACATATCCCACATTGTTAGTGAGGCGGTAAGGAGGGAGGCAACACTTGTCATTTGCTGACGCACATATTAGTAGCATTGGGTGCAAAAAGCGATTCTGTCACTTTGCAACTGCACTGGGTGCCTACGTTCTGCCTGGTTGCCACACCGTCGACGCCGTTGTCGTCATCATAGCATTTGGGCAACCCAGCTATGGTTAGTTCAATCAAATAATGAGGTACTTATTTATTACTTGAGCAACTGTTCGGTTGCATTTTGATGCTTTGCGTTCACTTCTGAATTCACGTGGCCTGCGTCTTCTATTATTCCTACTCCTCTTCCTCCCACCACCCAGGCGTCATTGCTCATGAATTGACACACTCTCGGTTTGTGTGTGTGTGTGTGTTCCCGTGCCAAATTAAAGAGCAAGTGGATCAAATTCTTTTATCTCTTCTATCATAAATACACAACTGATGAAGTGAATGTCTTATTATAATGTGAAGGAGATGGTGTCACACAACTCAACGACCATAAGACAGAGTCGGGATGTGGTATTGAATGCTTCGAAGTGGGCGTTTGAGAGTGAACTCAAACCGACGGTAAGGTGGATTCTGTGGCATCACCGCCATCCTGCCGCCTACTAAGTGCTAAGTGAGATAAGGCCTTCGTCTAATGAACAAAAGAGATGTATTTGAACAAAAAAGAAGAAGAAGAAGAACAAAAATAAGAAAGGTGGTATGTGGGTTGCCAAAGAAGCGAAGAAGCTGTCTGACACAAAGCACCTCAGACGAATGTTCATGCGGAAGCAGAGAAAGTGGGACAAATGGGCAGGGTGGGCAGTGGGGGCGGAGGGGGAACTCGCAAGCAGTCGCATCTGATGTGAAGTTTGGTGGATTGCAACGGATACTGCAAGTCGTGGCTGACAGTGGCGAAATGGAAGGAGCCGACGCATCAGCAGCAGACGTCCACGGCACGACCGAAGGTCCGGATGAATGCGAATGAGAGGAAGCGGAGGGGTGAGATGTGGAAACGAAAGAAGGAAGGGCGACGGTGGAAGACAAGCAGCTACTCGAGGAAGAAGAGGAAGGGAGAAAGGAAGGAAGGAAGGCGGGGAGGGAGGGGAACAGGGAGAGGGAAGGGAGGCAGGGAGGGAGGGCGAGAGAGAGAGAGAGAGAGGGGAGGCATCGGAACGGAGAAAGAAGTGAAGAACGAGGAGACATCACGCATGGTGGTGAACAATCAATGTCACAGTTGGGAGCCTTGCTAACTGACTTTCGTCATCCACTCTTTAAATCGTTTTGTAGCATAAAATTTGCTTTTATCAATAACAAGAAGACCGAGATTGAGACGCATGCATTTAACGCTGATTTATAACCCTTGCACGAAATATGAAAAAGATGGCTTTTACTAAACTAGAACCAAGTACAGCCATTTTTTCTAGGCCTTTGCCATTCTACCCAGAATATTAATTAGTTGTAATCCTGAGGTTGACACTACTACTTATTATCAAAGTTTGCTTTTTGCATAGCGAAAAGCCTTTGCTTTTACCCGGCGGTATGTATAAAAATTTGGGATTTGGCGAGGTTTTTGTTGCTGCGGCTGGCTTGCACTTTGCTTTAAAGGGAGCAGGTACGTGAGTATCCATTATAAGGAATGTTTTTTTGTTTATTGTATGCATGTTTAGAAGTATGAATTGGCGTCAAAGTGTGGTTAGGAATCGTTGGCTTGCTGCACTCATAGTTTCTGTATTGCCTGTGGTGGAATGCTCAAATTCTGTTGCCTACTTTAACCAACTACTAGTATTGGCAATGTCATTTTTGGTGTAGGTGACTTGTCACAGTATGGTTAAGTTTGCTTACTTCGGTGGGTGCAAGTTCTTTCAAATGATGACAAAGGGTGAGGGTTTGGATTTTCTTGTTGGTTACGCGTCTCATTTGTATGCATGAAGTAACCTGTCGAAGTATTTGAGCCGATTCTAAGGTAGCGTTTGAGGCTCTACAATAATGAAGAATGGATATTTAGAAGGCTTGAATTGCATTAAAATCATGAGGCTCATGACCACTTGCCAAGAAGTCGGTTTTGAGGTGCAGGCATCTTTCAACATGGTTAGCTTTAAAGTCTGTCCCATTAATACCTAAGTTGAGTTGCAACAAAGTAAGACTCACTTCGGTTAGAGGTGACATTTCTTGATTTTGACAAAAATCATATATACGGTTACATTTGTGCTGTCATCCATGCACCTCATAATTCCAACTTCTGTTTCTTTTAGTAGTTCAAAATAAGAAAACAACCCCAGCCAGATCTTGCCCAAAAAGGACGCAGACGCAATCTGTAGCGCCCTCTTCGAAGCTGCGGGCATCCCGATCAACAACTTGGATGAGCTTTGCTCCCAGCCAACGCACATCACCGATGGCGAAAGAAAGGAGCTACGCTCCTTGCTTAGCAAGTATCCGAGCATGTTCTCATGGCAAGGAGCAAAACTCGGCCGAACAAGTATGGTCAAACACACTATTGACACTAGCGAGGCCAGGCCCATTTGGCAACCACCCAGACGTATACCTCCGCCCCTCCAGGACGAAGTGAACCGTCTGGTGGAAGAGATGATCAAGGACGAAGTGATCAAACCATCCAAGTCACCATGGGCTTCTCCAATCGCACTAGTGAAGAAAAGTGACGGTAGTCTACGGCTGTGCATCGGTTACAGGAAGTTAAACGCCGTAACTAAGAAGGACGCCTTTCCCTTACCTCACATCAACTACTCCTTGGATGCCCTACATGGATCAAAGTGGTTCTCCACACTAGACTTATAATCGGGATACTGGCAAGTAGAAGTGGCAGAAAAGGATAGAGAGAAGACGGCTTTCATAGTACCCAACGGACTTTATGAATTCCAGACCATGCCGTTCGGACTCTGCAACGCCGCAGCCACTTTCCAGCGCCTGATGCAGACCGTACTGATTGGGCTCTTCCCGAAACATTGCATAATCTACCTTGATGACGTTCTCGTTTTCGGTAGAGACATTCGCGAGCATAACGCCAATCTCAAACTAGTCCTAGACCATCTGCAAGATGCAGGTCTGACCTTGAATCCAAAGAAGTGTCATTTTCTCCGCCGTTCAGTCAACTTTCTGGGGCAATCAGTCTCGTCAGACGGGATGGCAGTCAGTGAAGATCGCACAAAACAAGTGAGAACCTGGCCAACACCAACTAGTCAGACGGAACTTCGCAGTTTCCTCGGTTTGACAAACTACTATAGGCGCTCCGTTAAAGGCTTTGCCAAGATTGCTAGCCCCCAACACAAGCTAACCGAGAAGCAGGCAAAAAGAAATTTCAAGTGGGAGAATGAACATGATGAAGCCTTCAAAGAACCAAAGCGAATGCTCTGCTCCGCTCCGATTTTGGCCTTACCAAACTTCGAGACCGCCGCACCTCCCTTCGTACTAGACACGGACGCCAGCGACGTGGCCATGGGTGGTGTACTTTCGCAGAGACAAAGAAGGTAGGGAACACGTCATCGCCTACGCTAGTGCCAGATTGAACAAAAAAATGCGGCAGAAGAGTGCAACAGAACGTGAACTTTTCGCCATCTACACAATGGTGCGACACTTCAAGCACCACCTGATAGCGAGACAGTTCATAGTGAGAACAGACCAGTGCCAGATTGAACAAAAAAAAATGCGACAGAAGAGTCGGATTCGCAAAGACGCGCACGACACCTGGTCACCCTTGATAGTAGAAGTCTGCGTACGTTTAGACATCTTTAATGTATATGGGGTGATAATTACAGAGCTAGGAAAGATATGGAGGTTCAGACCGAGGATGTGTCACGCTCCAGCGAGTCTCCGCGCTGCTCCGTCATGTGGTTCAAATTGACTTTCCACCTCTGGCCCACAAAGCGCATTTAAAGAATTAAGTATTACATTAGCATTTAATTTTAATGTGTCGCCTTTATGAAAATTTCAATTGCCCATAGACATGTATTTTGTAACATTGTTGACGTTTCGAGGTGTAACAAAAAGTTTCTTCGAATAACCTAGATGACTTTGTTGTGAATTTGATGGTTTTGAATGACTTTTTATCGTTCGAATATCTACGCCACTAAGGTCGTAAATGAATGACTAGCTTGTGCATTCGGCTGAGTGTTGTGTTGTTTTGCTTCTCTTCCCACTCAAATGGGTCGTTTTGCCAATGATAATGGGCCAACGATTGTTGGGAAATGAATGCCTTGCCATTTGCGACTCAGGACAGTGTTGTGGGTGGATTACGTTAGTATGTGGCATGTCCACAGTGGAACCATTTCGTGTAAAGTTATGGTCCATAACGAAGGGGCTTCCTTACAATAAACTGTCAGCGGCGAGAGTGAAATTAAATCCCAAGATGCGAGGAGAATCTCGAAATCCTCTCTCATCTGTGTCGAGGGCTGTGTACATATTGTCCGCAATAGGCAGCAGACAGCAATGTACTCTCGGCTTGCTAGGTTGGTGACCACGTTGGGAAAGGAATGGTTGGAGTGAATCCACCTCCTCCATGTGATACTGCACAGCCGCAACTGCGTCTCGATACGTGTCTGACGAGGGTTGTGGAAAGAGCATTTTGCACAGATTCTTGTCGAGCCACTTCCACCCACTGATGTAGCGATTGAGTGCTTCACGCTAACGATGACATCGCAGTATCCACCTCCAATGCGGGATTGCCTTGCACACGTTCATGAAGTCGGGAACATTCAGGAAGTGGCATATTCGTGGTGCCAATTCGGGTGGCAGTTGGGTGATTTTGCGATGTGCAGCATCTTCCTCGGCCTAAATGTCAACGAAAGTGCATCTTGGTTAGTGGCATGAGAAAAGTATAGGTGAGGGGTATTGAAATGAAGTGAGGATACGTGAAGATGGTGAGGAATGAATGTCGGTAAGTGGCGGGAAGTATTGCAGGTGAGGGGTATTGAATGAAGTGAGGATACGTGAAGATGGTGAGGAATGAATGTCGGTGAGTAAGGGAGTAGAGATGGCCGGACGCACATTGTCGGAGGTCGGAAGCGTAGAATGACTGCGTGACGCAGACGTCGAGGTTGATATAGCTCCGTTAGGGGAGGGAGGTGGAGGGGGGGGCGAGGGTGAGGATAGTCATTTGGCTGACCTCATTGACGTGTTCGTGCCTTGGTTGTCACGTCGTCGTGTTTGTGCTCGTGGTTGTCTACTACTTCGGCAGTCACGCCATCAACACGTCTGTCACATAATGCCTTGTTCACCGATAAATAATGCGAAGGTGGGATGTGGTGAGATACAACACAGTCCTCGCGTCACAGTGATTGCTTGCAACGACAATAGCATCATCCACACCGTTGTCCACTTGGTACTTCGCGGTAGTAGCAGTAGTAGTAGTAGACACCCACCTCATCTAATGGCAAAGCATTTCTGCCTTTCTCAAGCCAAAGTCACAATGCGAGTAACCATGGCACTTGTGCGGTCTACCCTTGCTTCATTCACTCACTCAATCACTCATGCTGTAGATCTACGAGTGCTTCTCTGCGTTTGTTGCAAAATGTTGGCCATATTAGCCCAGTGAGTAGCCCTGCTGCTCGTGGAATGGAAAAGGACACACACGCACACACACACAACCCAATGTGGATTTGTGTCTTTTCTTGTTGTTCGATTCATCTCATTATGCCAATGTCTTGCTAAGAGGCGGACAGGGCGGACCACATTGCGTGGACAGGGCAGTGCGCGTTGATGAGACAGAGGTGGTGCCCCGATAACCCGCACGCCTCAATAGCACAGCACCAATACTAGCAACTCTTCGTGTGGACGAGGTGAGTTGCTTTGAGGACAGGAGAAGAAAAAGAAGAAGAAGAAGAAGAAGAAGAAGAAGAAGAAAAAGAAGAGGAAGAAGGCGCTGTTTTACCGACTTACACAGTGCCTAGCTTATACCCACTCCTCACACCATCCACGAAGTAGGCGGACATTGTGCTCTTCCACCAGTTGTGTGACAACGTGGTGCCACCGTGTGGAGGACGATGTCGTAGACCTCATCTCAACTGCCCCTCCACGTGGCATTGTCCACGCCAATTTTCTGCCCATAGATCGGTCAAGCACAAGAGTATTCTATCCTGTGTGTGTGTGGTGGTTTTAGACGATGGAAAGGAAGCCTCAATCTCCAACCCACACGTAGCGATGAGAATGCGAAATGCCAACATTGGGCATTATTATGATTGAGGAGTGTAGCCACATTTGCCGCAGCGTGCGGAGCCGCCAATGCAGTGAGGAGCATTGCTGATTTGAGAAAGGAAAGCTAATTGGAGCACATCTCACGCCACACCACACAGGCTTGCGTGCATTGCATTGCATTGCATTGCCATCACCACGTGTTCCAACGTGTTGTGGGGCAATTAATTTGCTTTCCTTGTCATCCTCCTCCTCCTCCCCCTCATGACTTGATTAATGCAAGTTGACGCAGTGCAATTGCCTCAATTGAGGCCGCCAACCATCAGTGACGGAAGCGCTCGCAGCCCCTGCACGCGTTGTCGGTCGCGCAAACATGAGACTTTGCAACCAACCTAGATCACCCAAATAATGCAAAACCTGACCAAGAATACCAACGCTTCATCCTAATGAAACACTCTAAACCACCACCACCACCCTACCACCTACACTCTCACATTGGCAAGAATCCCGTGTCCCCTTCCCAAACGGGGACCGCTTTTATTGCTGGCATGTGCGCAGCATTGACACTGGCAGGAGGAGGAGGAGGATTGGAGGAGTGGAGAAGGGGTGGGAGAGGGAGGAGATGGAGGAGGGCTAGAGGCGATATGGCGTCGATGGATGAGTAGGAGTGGGACGAATCCAATTAGCACATGCACATGAGACGCAAGGGGGAGCTAGAGAGGAGGAGAGAGAGAGAGAGACGAAGCCGTTGCTTTTGCTTCTGTGGACAGGAACCAAAGCGACAGAAGTGTAGAAAGGCCATGCCACTCTTGAAGCGTATCAGTGGTTACCACCATGCGTGTAAAATGCACTGGACTTTGATTTTGCCAGACCTGCGTAAAGGGTTGATGAATTGGAAGGGCCGACCTCATGAATGCATGTGAACAAAGTTGTGCACTTGGTGTGAGGGGTACACTCGATGATTGGACATTGATGGGATGGTGCACAGATGGAAGGATCGAGGAGCAGGAGTAAATGGATGGGTGCGCAGTGAGACGAAGGATCTTAGAACTAGAATAAATGAATGGCTGCGGGATGAAAAGAAATGAATATGAAAAAGGTAGTTAGGCAGGTAAGTGGGTGGGTGAATGGGTAGAAAAGGATTGTGAAAGGGGACAGGGGATCACTTACAAGGCAATGTAGGCGACAATGCGAGCGGCAGCGTGTTCGTTAAGGAAGTAGCGCCTATCAGTGGTGGCCTTAACTAACATGGCATGTGGGATAGAGAAGAAGTCCTCTGCGCAGCCAGGCTTGCAGCTGCTACAGATGAATGCGTACAAATACAATCCAACCTGATTAGTTGCGCCACAGTCATCACTGTCTGTCTTGCCCATCCTTCCCTTATAGGGAAGAGGGAGGTAGCATGGCTTCATTGAACATGGTAAGTGTGCATTCACGTACAACCGTTCGCGCAACAGCAGCGTAAGAAATGCAGTAGGAAAGTGAGAGACAAGAGGCCGTTTAGAAATGGTGGAAGGCGTCGAATACTTAAAATGGGTATGGAAACAATTGGTAGGTTTGTTAAAATATCTAGTAATGTATGCCAAACCTCCAAAGTGAGCTACGGTACTGTGTCGTTGCCGTCGAATGAAGGAGGAGAAGGAGGAGGAGGAGGAGGAGGAGGAGGAGGAGGAGGAGAGGGAGAGCCTAACTTTGCGTCTGAAATTGAGGGTCAATGGAAATAATAGTAGAAAGAAGGGGATAGAACATACGCTTGCAAAGAATGTAGAAACGATGGAATGAGGAAAAAGTAGAGAAAGGGAAGA
Source organism: Taenia hydatigena (assembly GCA_036345935.2). Lineage (NCBI taxonomy): Eukaryota > Metazoa > Platyhelminthes > Cestoda > Cyclophyllidea > Taeniidae > Taenia > Taenia hydatigena. Next base: position 10,019,924 of record JADWOT020000004.1, on the reverse strand, counting down.
AATAAGGAAAGAAGGAAAGGGGGTGAAAATGAATGAATGTGTTGGAAGCAAAGTAAACACTAATGAATGGAGTAGAAATAATTGAAAGGGAAGAGAGAGGAGTGCTGCACGAGTAATGGAGGTGGGAGAGAGGTGAGAAAGGAGGAGGAGGAGGAGGAGTGGGAAGAAGTCTACTAGCAGTGCATAAGTAGATGTGAGGAGGGAGGAAGGCAGCAGGTCTACTGACAAGTTGTAAGTAGTGCCGCCTTAGTTTAGGTGGTGTTTGCTAAGATAGAGAAAGGGAGCCTGTGTTTGGATGCGTGTGTGTGTGTGTGCATTGCATGAAATGGATGAAATGAATGAATTAATGAGAGGTTGAGAAAGAGTGTAGGTTTTTGAAAGACAGCATGGATGATGAATGAGTGGGAGGAAAAAAGGGAAAAAGAATGCGATGAAAGTAAAGAGAGGCATTCAGCGAGGGAGAGGAAGGAAGGAAGGACGGAAGGAAGGAAGGAAGGAAGGAAGGAAGGAAGAGAGGGAGAAAGAAGGAGAGAATGCTCTACGAGTGGTGATAGAGGTGGCAGTAGTGGTGGTGGTTGGTGGGGCGTCTACTAGCAGCCTATAAGTAGTTTCGGTGATGGGGATGGTTGGGTGGATGGGTGCAACAGTAGTGGTAAGAGTGGATACATCGGTGGGAGCGGGTGCATGAGTGGGTGAATGGGTGGGCGGGCTATGGGATAACAAGACGACGTAGGAGAGGAAATTGGAGGGGATATTATGGATAATACTAGAAGCGAATGAGTAGGGGAAAGAGGAAAGGGGGTGTAAAAAGAGGAACTGGAGTAAATGAGAAGGAGATTGTGAGGCAGTGTAAGGAATAAGTAGAGGAAGGTAAGGGTTGTGATAATTGGGACAATAGGAAGAGGGAGGGTATGCACTAGAGGATTAGGCGTGGATGAGCAGGTAAGCAGGTAGGGTGAAAAGTTAGTTGAAAGGCAGATACAGGCAACTTCCAGTAGGCTTTGAATCGTAAGCCCCCAGTTGTTTGCCACCTTCAAAACCATCAAGGACACACATTCAATGGAGTTTCAGTGGACGGGGAGACAAGTGGTGGTAGGGCGCGCCCATTCAGCCTCTGGAGGCAACAAATGAACAAATGCGGGGGTCGCAATTCAATTTAGGTAACATGTAACTCCTTGTTACTTTTTGTATGCTTAGCGGTGGATGGTTCCTGTTTTTCCAAGATTTACATGCTAACCATTGAAGATTACTGACTGGATTAGCAAAACATTGATTTCCGCGTCACTTCAACTGCAAGATGTGAATCTAACTTTTTCTTAAATGTAGGATTTGCCATGTAGTCATCTTTGATTACTGCCAGAAGTGAGAGAGGCAGAGGGTGCAATACACTCCCCTCATTTGAAGAGGATGGGTAATGCCTGACTGTGTCATCGCTATGGCGTTCCCAAATTTGCCTTCCATTATTGCAGCGAGGTGTGCCAATCTGCCACAAACGACGTGACGGAAGTCAGCACAGTATCTGATAGCATAAACAAAGGCAGGACTGAGGGTCGTCCAGACGTGATTAAAATTACCAAAGAGGGTCAGTGGCCAAGCGATACAGCCTATCCATTTCTTTGTCCGCAAACTGAAACGCGTCTCTTTCCATGTGGCGCTCGTCTCTTGGTTTTGCTCCGAGGCATGGGAGAATGAGAGAAAGGTGATTGATAAAAAGGAAAGGAAAACGCGTGTGCTTGAACAGTAATTAGAAGACGATTGAATTCAGAAGGTCACACTACTGACGAATAAAGGCGTGAGGCAGTCTGAAAGCGAGTATCAGCTTCCACGCTTACATTGGTGCAAAAAAGCGGCATATATTCTCCTCTTACTGACACATGACTTGCTTATCTACTGGTTTTTTACACTATGCACGATCAGTGAGTGCTGCAATTGTCAAAAGAGCTAAGGCACCCTTGTCTACGCAACTTATTCCACTCAAGTTATCAATTAATGGTATTGAGCACCAGAGAGAGAAAACGAGAGAATTCTAGCGCTTAGTCAGACTAGTGTATTTCTCATTTGAAGAGGCTTGGTTTGAATCACGCATGCCAATTCTAATCACTCAAGCACCACTATCGACTGAACTACAACAACGCATTGCACAGATTGGCTACTCCACCACAAGAATGGCACCATGAAAGTGGCGAAAGTGCTTTGTGGTTTGGATTTGTAGCGTAAAAAGCACACTGCCGCTTGAACTGAGAAGACTGTGGCGCAGCGATGGACCCAACTGGCACTCACCTCATTTGTGGAGTATGCGAAAAGTCGTGAGTTATTTGTGCAATAAATGACTTTATTGTGGTACTAAGAGGTAAAAGTCAAGTTTGGGCAGCATCGATGAGTAACATCGAATGGGAGTCAAGGAGGTACAAGCTCAAGTTAGCAGTAACCTAAGTTAAAGTGATACAATGGACCTAAAAGTGCAGAAAAAACCAACCTTTGAACAAACTAAAAGGTCATGAGGAGGTGTAGGAGGTAGAGCACAGCTTAAGGGAAGCCATGAGGATAAATAGAAGTAAGAATTATAAAATCTGAGTAATCCGAGGAGTTAAAAGCAGAGTAAGGTAATGCAAGAAACGTCTAAACGATTGTGGACGTAGTCCTTCATGAATTCGTGCCAATTCTTCCCAGCGTCTACTTATGCTTGCTGTGCTTTATGTGTTTCCTCTCGTATAGGCTTCCTTTCCAGCGGTGCCAGCAGCAGTAGGGTAAAATTTGCATCGCGTTCGCACACATGTGTGTGTGCGCGTGTGTGTGCTGCATTTCAAGGCCACATCACCTAACTTAATGAGAATGCACATATTCCTGTGCAGCATTTCAGTTTATCCTATTTTCATTTTCACTATGTCGCGAAGGATGAGTGATCCCTATAGCTTGTCATGCAAACCTACCTTCGGTTCGCAACCACGTCTGCTGCCAAACACCGCAGCGGAGATAGCACGCTGCATCCATTGTCATGTGGCGCTTGACGTGGCCGAACTGCATCCCAAGCACGTCAGTTTGGAGTAGCTCAGTCGGGAGCAGAATCACGAGCGGGACCGGAAGGAGGATCAAGAGGAGGATAGTGCACAAGAGCATGTCCTGAAGCATCACGTGGGAAATGCTTTTGATGTTGCACTCGTCTTCCCATCAGTTAAACACAAATTAAGGAGTGATCCATTGTTTATTGTTTGGAGTGGACAAATCCGTGTGGGGACTTTGTACCCATGCATTTTGGCATATGAGCTACACGTGACTGTTCGATGTGGTTAGTGAGGAAGATGCCGTGTGGCTCAATGACTGTGATTTAAAATTCAAGGCATTGTAGCGGATAGTTGTTAGCGAGGTGTAAAAGTAAAGTAGTTCTTGTGGCATGACATTGTTCTCGCACCTTGTATGTGGCGAGGTGGTCGACACATGTTTTACGGAATGGAGCAGCGTTGTTGGCAAAACTGTACCCAATCCATCTGGCTCTCTTTTCTCCCATTACTCAGTACAACCTAATGCTGCGTTCCAAGCTGCATGATCTGTCCCACCAAGGGGCGATGCTAAAGTCGCGTAAGGAGCAGTTAGAGGAAGTGAAGTCATCGACGTCAGAGAGGGAGAAGAAAGCGAAGGATGAAATTATTGTGGTCATGGAAGGAGCAGTGCTGCAGTTTTGTTTGGCGGCGAACACAACCCTGAATGCTGCCATGGCGAAAGTGGAGAGGGCGAATGAGGCTAGCCACGAGAGCATAAGCAAACTCGTGCGAAAGATCTTGGACCTCGTCACAGAAGTGAGTAGAACGCAAAATGTGCTCGTGTTGATGAGTGGAATAGTGAATGCTGAGTCGTGTGTTGAGAAGTGTTCTGCTTGGATGTTCCAACTCTTCCCTTCGATCTTGCCCTCCCTCTCTCCTCCATCTAATGCTTCATTTGCACCTTCCCTGCTATAGCATTTGCAGGAAGCATTGGCGAAACAAAAGTGGTTGGAATGGCTCCGTCGTGAAGCAACGCTTTTAAAAGAGGAGGAAGTGGTGGCGGAAAATGAAAGATCTACGTCCATTACACAGATGCAGGTGTCTGATGGATTTACCATGGTAAGTAACTAAACACGCATGTAAACATTGGCGAGTAAACACCACTTGTGATGGAGTTGCATTACTTCCACAATCCCTGCCTGGCTTCAACATTAAAGACGAAGGGTATTTGACCGTACTGACGCGTCTTATTTGCATGTCAAGCGACTAAGCAAGAAACAAGGGAAAGAGACAAATGAGAGAAAAAAACACTAGAGGTGTAGTGAATGCTGTATAAGGACAGAATGTAACAGCACCAACGACATGATAGATGTCGCAATAGTAAAATTCGGAAAGAGCAGACACAAAAGAAACAGTGATACAAAATCATAAGACTGGCGATGCGCAAAGTTGAAAAAATACCGCAAGTGTGACAATTTCCATTACAATTAAGAAGGGAGGACAGAAAAGTTTGGGAAAGCATAGAAGGAGAAAGCGTTAGGGAATGAACTAAAAAGCAGTTAAACAAAAGAAATTAATAGCCGCAAATAAAGGAGTTACATAATCTAGGAGATAAGAAGTGGGTTCTGGCATCATCGCGGCACTCCATGACATGTGTCTGCGAGCGCAATCAGCTGTCCATTCGCATTACAGAAAAGGAGTGTATCCACCAAATTTTGCTAAAAGTAGGCATTATTTGGGTGCAAAATGACTTCAAATATGGCTAACAAAAAGGGCCTTAGCAAACACTTTGGACAACACGATAACGTCACCAATGTGGGAGTGGAAGGAAACAATCACACAGCTACCATAGCATTCTCCACTGCAAATGCAGCCCAAATGACAGTGGCAGCACCTCCTCCTCCTCCGCTCTACCTTAAGGGTGCAGAGCTGCATGCCAACTTGCCTGAACGTTATGAATGCAAGTGTGCTCAGAATAGATCATTCACCTTCATTTCTCAGTTGTTCTATCTCTCGTAATGTCGCAATGCCGTAAATCCCATGTATTTCACACACAAAAGCCGCAATTGGCGACGCTTCCTGATGTCTTATTGCGGTTCGTGGTGCGTGTTAGCGCTCTGATGGGTAAATCTTTAGAGTCTACAAGCGGAAGGTTGATAGTGCCGTCTGTTTCTCATCAATGACCATATTTTCGTGTTTGGCAGGATTGCTATTCACAAAGGAGAAAACGGCATAACGTTGATGTGTACGTTCCTTTTATCAGTGAAGCCGTCAATCAAGTGATCGCTTGACACTCTCTCCTGCCCATTGCCTTTGCACAACATGGATAGGTGTATGGCTGGACAACATGGAAGTTGGTGCAAACCGGTAAGGATGAACAGACGCAAGGCGTCACCTGCAAGAGACCATTTGGAGTCCGACTTTATTCACATGACCCTACTTTTAGGCCAGTGTGCTTATGACCATCCCATAAAATGGAGCCAGGGATGATTTAGGGGAATTGGGTTACCGAAAGAATCCTGCTTATTAGTTGCTTGAGACTACCGATTGAGCTGATTGCGGTGGGTGAAAGAGAGCTACTGTGTTGGCATGATAAAAAGCGCCCTGAAAGCCCAAACACCAACCCGGTCTTGCAGCAATTCGAAAGTTAGTAATGACTCAGACTCGGCTGATCTCATTGTGCCACGTATGAGGTGATAAACAGTACTGGCTTAAAAGACCATATTATTAAGGTCCACTTTTGACTCAATTCTCATTATCAGAATCCGGACTCTACAGCCAAGGTAGGGTAACTGTGCTGAAAACACAATGCGTCCAGGTCGACTGGCGTAAAATTACGTGTAACAAAAGATGTGCTTACAACCGCATTACGAGCGCTGTTCTTTCCAATCATTCCACTCACTTCCAGTTTATTTACCGCTCTCGTGGCAGGATTTGCAACATCTTCAAAAATGCACGCTTAAAAGATTAAATAGATCATTTTCTCATTACGATTTCATTGAATAGCCAATTTATGGCATTAAGCTTATGTCGAGCATTATCCACGACTATAAATTCTGGCCATAGGATGTGTTAACTAGGATAGACTAAACGTTTGGCACAAGGTAAGCCAGCTTTCTCCCTCCATTCCACCTGTTCGACATCACTAAACAGAGCCATTTTAAAATCAACATCGCTAAATGAATAGGACGTTACATTTGCCATAAATTTGATGTTTAAATGAGACTGCTCAATGTAGTGTTTGCGTTTTGAGTACTGAGCTTTCCAGCCCAATGGAATAAATTCAACGTAGTCATTAGCAAGATCGAAGGCATTTCTTCGTTTCCTTGCAGCAGAGTCTACTGCATCGTGTTTGATGGTGACCGAATTCGGCAGTTTCATGCGTATTTTTGAAGTAATGACTCGCGAGTAATTATCATTTACCGACGACAATGTTTGTGTAAGCGAAAAGCCTTTTGATATCAGTCGCGTATATGTGAACGTTGGCTGACTTGACGCTTACGATGTGTTGACATCTATTGACGCTGTCAAACAAATCACATTCTATAAGAAAGTTACGCACCGTGTTACTACTATGTGAAAGGGACAAACTAACAAGGTTTCAAATCATTCGCAATAGATTCTACAGGCTTGTAAAATTGGTGCTTTTTCCATTGTCAAAATAAAAAGAAGTGCATGATTTCAGTAGCACCAGCTGTTCTGCAACTTATGATTACAGTGTTGGGGCACTCATCCTCACCAGAGTAAGCCTTACTTGCATCACTTGTCATCGTCGACTTACAACGGCACAGGTTGATTTGAAAAGCTGTTGCATCGACCCAAGTCATCCTCAGATAAATAAGTTAGCAAAGGAAAACTTGTTGAGAATCGCGGTCAGAGGGAGCTAAAAGTAAGTGTTTGCACTCTACTACTTGCAGCACTGCAAAAACTTAGATGGGTTTAAGGAAAAACTAGATAGGAGCAATTGCTAGCACTGCGAAAACTTACTAAAGCAAAAAGCGTGTTTTAGTTTATTGTATTTATAGTTCATGAAAGACAAGGCTTAATTAGAATGGTCCTCGTTTGCTTATTTAAAAGTCCCAAGCTTTAGTTTCAGCATCCTGCTCATATAGCAATGTAAAGGATTCTAGCCATAAATTATTTAAAAACGACAAGAGCTCACTAGTGCTGCCGATGGCGCCTCAATTGTTTGAAAGAGAACAGAGACTATTCGACTACCATTCCAGCCACATTAAATAATGACGGTTGCAATTAATCGCGCATAAAAGCTCCAAATATTGGTATTCAAAACATTCAAAGGGAGTCTACACATAACAAAAAAGAATTCAGGTCAATCATAACGGATGCCACTTCATTTCTACAATTACAAAGGAAAGGTATTTTACACTCACCAAAACACGGCACAGAGTACAACAGTAACGATGGAATCGGCAAAAAGCAACAACTAAAGCACTCAAGTATACCAAATATAAATGCTGAATAAGCAACACTTTATGTGTGTAAGTAGCACCAGGTTGGGTGAAGTAGGAAAGAACACAAAGACAGTAATGTGGTTTTCACTGGACCTCATCAAGTCTGTGGAATGGGAGAGACGGAAGAAGTGAGAGGTGGGGGTGAGCAGTCAAGTGTGAGCGCACCTGCATTTGTGACTTTCAGGCAGGCTGACACACAGCCGTGCACCCTTCAGCTGACGAGGAGGAGTCTCCACTGCCAATTGAGCCGCATTCGCTGTGGAGAATGTGGCCACGGCTCTGTGCATTCCTTCGTCCACACTCGTCTCGGTGACTTCATCGAATCTCCTGAAGAGGTTTTGATCATCGCTTTGTGTGACGTTCTTTTTTAGCCTTGTTTTGAATTAAGAATGAAGAGGTCTTTACAGCGAATAATCCTTACTCTAACTTTTAATATTTTTTCGATGTTCTCTGTTTATCACTTAATCTCGAGTTTGCTGTTATTTTGTGTTTCCTTTTTGTATTTGTTTGGATCTTTTTTGATTTGCATTTTTGCCAAGTTTATTTTTCTTATTTTTCTTTACACTTTGACTTTATTTTCCTGTTTTAGCACCTTTTTTTGTAATTTTGCTTGTCTTTTTCGTTATGGCTACTCCCCTCTGTCTATTATGTATGTTTGTTTCCTTTGGTATCACAAATTTTTGGTTTGTTTCCACGCTGACGTTATGCTTTTAGGCATGTGAAAATGCATCACCACTACATTGCACTTACCCTTTCTCTTCAATATTGCAGCTCGGCTGGGTTTTGGGAAGTAAAACTATTCCTTCGCAAGAGATGAGACCAAAGTCACCCAGATTTTTGTGAATCTGAACAAATGCACACACATCAGATGAATTCTTACTTCACTAATGCGATCTATTTCATCAACCGCGCAGGAAAAACACTTTCTGTATCAAATCCTGTTTTATGTTCCATTCACGACATTTGGTTCTCATTTTATTGCCATTGTCGCAATTCGATGGTCTCACTGCAGCTGAATCAAGGCCTAAATAGCAGAAATCTGTCTAACATTTGTCCTCGCATTTCTGCTTGCCTTAATTTAATCTCGGCAATCGGCTACTCAAACTACCGAGTCAAAACTCTTCGGAAAATTCAAGCCTCCTCGTAAAAGATGAAGGCATGAAACGCGCTTTTTCACCGTCTCTCCCCACTCCTTACTAATCCGCTGACGGATAGCGAGTGTTTCATGGGATACCTAATTTTGGTGAACGCGTGGCTACCGTGAAGTGCAACGCCATGTACTCCACAACCCATCAACTCAGCAGACGTCTCTCTTCGCAAAACCACAATCTACTCTACTTTGGCATGTCGAAATTGACTTCGCCCCGTACGCGTACTTTACTTTGACTGAAACTGATAGATTTGTTTCCCCAGTCGAATCCTTGCTTCCCCATCTCTTGATCCATCGCGAAAGGCAAAACTCGCAGGTTAAATTTAATAAGTCAACTTTTACTCACACGTTTGGTAACTTACTTTAGCGAATCCGTCAGACACGTGCATCCGAATGATGGACGTAGGTCTTTGGTGTTCCATCATCACCTCTCCCTCCAAAAGCGTGACTTCGCGACGGAGCCATTCCAACCACTTTTGTTTCGTTAATGCTTCCTGCAAATGCTATAGCAGGGAAGTAACAAATAAGGCGCAAAATAGAGAAGGCAGAAAGGATAGGATGCAAGAAGAGGAATTGGAAGGACCAGTTGGAAGACTTTTCAACATAATATGCAACAACAGTCACTGCCACTCACTGTAATCCCATTCAGCGACGCGCAGATATCTTGAAACTTGCTTGCTTCTGAATCCAGGTCCAAGGTCTTTCGCACGAGTTTGCTTATGCTCTCATGGCTAGCCTCATTCGCCCTCTCCACTTTCGCCATGGCAGCATTCAGGGCTGTGTTCGCCGCCAAACAAAACTGCAGCACTGCTCCTTCCATGACCTCAATAATTTCATCCTTCGCTTTCTTCTCCCTCTCTGACGTCGATGACTTCACCTCCTCTACCTGCTCCTTACGCGACTTTAGCATCGCCCCTTGGTGAGATAGATCATGCAGCTTGGAACGCAGCATTAGGTTGTACTGAGTGATGGGAGAAAAGAGAGTTAGATGGATTGGGTACAGTTTTGCCAACAACGCTGCTCCATTCCGTAAAACATGTGTCGACCACCTCGCCACATACAAGGTGCGAGAACAATGTCATGCCACAAGAACTACTTTACTTTTACACCTCGCTAACAACTATCCGCTACAATGCCTTGAATTTTAAATCACAGTCATTGAGCCACACGGCATCTTCCTCACTAACCACATCGAACAGTCACGTGTAGCTCATATGCCAAAATACATGGGTACGAAGTCACCACACGGATTTGTCCACTCCAAACAATAAACAATGGATCACTCCTTAATTTGTATTTAACTGATGGGAAGACGAGTGCAACATCAAAAGCATTTCCCACGTGATGCTTCAGGACATGCTCTTGTGCACTATCCTCCTCTTGATCCTCCTTCTGGTCCTGCTCGTGATTCTGCTCCCAACTGAGCTGCTCCACACTAACGTGTTTGGGACGCAGTTCGGTCACGTCAAGCGCCACATGACAATGGATGCAGCGTGCTGTCTCTACTGCGGTGTTTGGCAGCAGACATGTTTGCGAACCGAAGGTAGGTTTGCATGACAATCTATAGGGATCACTCATCCTTCGCGACATAGTGAAAATGAAAATAGGATAAACTGAAATGTTGCACAGGAATATGTGCATTCTCGTTAAGTTGGGTGATGTGGCCTTCAAATGCAGCACACACACATTTGGGTGCGAACACGATGCAAATTTTACCCTACTGCTGCTGGCACCGCTGGAAAGGAAGCCTAGACGAGAGGAAGCACATAATACACTGCAAGCAGAAGCAGACACTGGGAAGAATTACCACGAATGAATGAAAACTACGTCCACAATCGTTTAGACGTTTTACATTTTACCTTACTCTGCTTTTAACTCCTCGGATTACTCAGATTTTATAATTCTTACTTCTACTTATCCTCATGGCTTCCCTTAGGCTGTGCTCTACCTCCTACACCTCCTCATGACCTTTTAGTTTGTTCAAAGGTTGGTTTTTTCTACACTTTATGTCCATTGTATCACTTTAAATTAGGTTACTGCTAACTTGAGCTTGTACCTCCTTGACTCCCATTCGATGTTACTCATCGATGCTGCCCAAACTTGACTTTTACCTCTTAGTACCACAATAAAGTCATTTATTGCACAAATAACTCACGACTTTTCGCATACTCCACAAATGAGGTGAGTGCCAGTTGGGTCCATCGCTGTGCCACAATTTTCTCAGTTCAAGCGGCAGTGTGCTTTTTACGCTACAAATCCATACCACAAAGCACTTTCGCCACTTTCATGGTGCCATTCTTGTGGTGGAGTAGCCAATCTGGAAATGCGTTGTTGTAGTTCAGCCAATAGTGGTGCTTGAGTGATTAGAATTGGCATGCGTGATTCAAACCAAGCCTCTCCAACTGAGAAATGCGCTAGTCTGACTATGCGCTAGAATTCTCTCTTTTTCTCTCTCTGGTGCTCAATACCATTAATTGATATCTTGAGTGGAATAGGTTGCGTAGACAAGGGTGCCTTAGCTCTTTTGACAATTGCAGCACTCACTGATCGTGCATAGTGTGAAAAACCAGTAGATAAGCAGGTCGTGTGTCAGTAAGAGGAGAATATATGTCGCTTTTTTGCACCATTGTAAGCGTGGAAGCTGATACTCGCTTTCAGACTGCCTCACGCCTTTATTTGTCAGTAGTGCGACCTTCTGAATTTAATCGTCTTCTAATTACTGTACAAGCACACGCGTTTTCCTTTCCTTTTTATTAATCACCTTTCTCTTATTCTCCCATGCCTCGGAGCAAAACCAAGAGACGAGTACCACATGGAAAGAGACGCGTTTCAGTTTGCGGACAAAGAAATGGATAGGCTGTATCGCTTGGCCACTGACCCTCTTTGGTAATTTTAATCACGTCTGGACGACCCTCAGTCCTGCCTTTGCTTATGCTATCAGATACTGTGGTGACTTCTGTCACCTCGTTTGTGGTAGATTGGCACACCTCGCTGCAATAACGGAACGCAAAGCTGGGAGCGGCATAGCAATGACACAGTCAGGCATTACCCATCCTCTTCAAATGAGGGGAGTGTATTGCACCCTCTGTCTCTCTCACTTCTGGCAGTAATCAAAGATGACTACATGGCAAATCCTACATTTAAGAAAAAGGTAGATTCAGATCTTGCAGCTGAAGTGACGCGGAAATCGATGGTTTGCTAATCCAGTCAGTAACCTTCAATCGTTAGCGTGTAAATATTGGAAAAAAGGAACCATCCACCGTTAAGCATGCAAAAAGTGAC